>CAUJGJ010000040.1:2680300-2727800 GCA_963170055.1 Halisarca cf. caerulea | reverse complement strand
TTAGCCTTTCTGGTTTATAATTAGGAAGATCAATTTCAACCTGATTGATCGCTACTTCTCAATCGTGACTTAAATATTGTACTTACATTCGAGGATGCCTGTGCCTGCATTTTAAATGCTTGTCAAGAGTATAAATGCTATATACAGACTATAAGTATTCAAAGTTAGAACTCTATAAACAGTCTGCTGGTATGCTAGACGGTCCATGCTAGCTGCATTCAGCCTTCATTGTATTGGTATAGCTTCACAGACTATTATGTCCTGCATTAGAATTAGTCTTACGTAGCCAGACCCAAACCTCTGATCCAAGGAGCCTAGTTGAGGGTCTGCCTAGTCTTGCATGATGAGGAGGCACTGCAAAACAAGAATCCTTGAAGGAGAGAGAGCTTCCTTCACTCCTCTTGTGTTGTCTGCAACCAGTGGTATGGCCCCCACCGCCACTTCATATTCTATCGTCGCATTGCATCAATCTTGAGTGAAAAACAACACACTCCGTACAGCAAGACAATACAATGGGTTAGATGCAAATAAGGTTTTGCTCTCCTCCGATCAGAAATCATCTACATTTGTGGATCACAATCTTCCTACTGATCCAACAATCATATGGACCTCCAAATGTTCACCGGCCTGGAGGTCTGAGAAGGTCAATATCTAACTGACTATAATGACATGTTGCATGACTGTGTTCTATTTATTATACTTATTTGAGTTTTTTCTACTGTTGCGCATGCTCTGCAATATTTTTGTGTACATTGTTATAACGTAGATACTCTAATATCTATGGTTATAACGTAGTCTTGCATGATGAGTAAATGCGACCTGGTATAATCAGATTCATGGCATTGTCATGCTTTCCTCAATGACAAAATGGCGTTGAATTCTACGAAAAGAGAATCTGCCTCCGCTTTGCCTTTCCATTGTGGTTGCGTGTGGCACAAGTATAACTGGTTCACTATTGACTTTAGTGATTGTCTAGAGTACTTCATACTCCTTTCTTGTCCATTTAGTTTGAGTTGAATGCAGTCAAGTTACAGCGTAGCCGCGGTTTTCTCCGAGCAAAGTAGCGACGAAGAAGACACGGGCGAAACATCGCCAAGAATTGAATCTAAGGAAACGCTACCAGTGAATGGTAATCCATCTCAAGTGTCAGTTAGTAGTAATAGTTCTTCGTCTGCATCTGCGAAGATTGGTTTGCAGGTTTGCTGCATTGAACCGACCTATGTTTCTTCTGCAGCTCTTAGCGAGACGAGTCCCTTGAAGGAGGAACCTTTCAACCCTCTGCCGGTTATCACGACGATCGGTTCGAGACTGACATCTACAGTCAGTGGACCAGAAGGGGCTGTAATTACCAGCAAACTAGAAACAAGATCCGTTGTGGTAGGTGATGATGAAGTACTCAAAGCTCCTACTGGTGATGTAGGACAGAAACCTTCCTTGGGGTATTTGGGTAACACAACTGTTGGTGGTCTTAAGCTTGGTGATGGTTTGTGGAATGGGCAGACCCTGAAACTTGTGAATAGTGTTACGGGTGATGGTCTTGAGACAAAAACTGTTGGTGGAGGTCTGGTAAATGTTTTATCAAGTGGTCTACGGCAGACATCGGTTGATGGTGGTCTAGGACAGACGTCTGTTGAGGGTGGTCCTGGACAGACGTCTGTTGGTGGTGGTCTGGGACAGACATCTGTTGGGGGTGGTCTAGGACAGACGTCTGTTGGTGGTGATCTAGGACAGACATCTGTTGGTGGTGGTCTGGTACAGACATCTGTTGGTGGTGGTCTAGGACAGACATCTGTTGGTGGTGGTCTGGTACAGATGTCTGTTGGTGGTGATGGTCTAGGAGGAGTATCTGCTGGTGGTGTTGATTTATCTGGTGGTGTTGGAGAGATGCCTACAGCTAGCGGTGGTGGTCTGAGCGTAACATCAGTGGGTAGTGGGGGTGGTCTGAGTGGTGGAATTAAATCGATGTCTTCCAGTCATAGTGGAGTGAGTGTTGGCCTAAGAGAGGCTTCTGTTGCTAGACTAAGTGGTGGTCTTCCTGGTGGTCATAGGGTGACACCTGTTGGTAGTGGTCTGAGTGGTGGTTTGAGTGGTGGTCAGGGTGGTGGTCTGGGTGAAGGTCTGAGCGTAACATCAGTGGGTAGTGGGGGTGGTCTGAGTGATGGAATGAAATTGGTGTCTTCCAGTGATAGTGGACTGAGTGTTGGCCTAAGAGATCTCCAGGCGTCTAACGTTGCTAGACTAAGTGGTGGTCTGACTGGTGGTCATAGGGTGACATCTGTTGGTAGTGGTCAGGGTGGTGGTCTAAGTGGTGGTCAGGGTGGTGGTCTGAGTGGTGGTCAGGGTGGTGGTCTGGGTGGTGGTCTGGTTGGTGGAAAAGCATTGCTTGGTAGTGATGGTCTGAGTGGTGGTCAGGGTGGTGGTCTGGGTGGTGGTCTGAGTGGTGATCAGGGTGGTGGTCTGAGTGGTGGTCTGAGTGGTGGTCAGGGTGGTAGTCTGAGTGGTGGTCTGAGTGGTGGTCAGGGTGGTGGTCTGGGTGGTGGTCTGGGTGGTGGTCTGAGTGGTGGTCTGGTTGGTGGAAAAGCATTGCTTGGTAGTGGTGGTCTGAGTGGTGGTCAGGGTGTTGGCCTGGGTGGTGGAAAGGCATTGCTTGGTAATCGTCTGAGTGGTGGGCTAGGACAGTCATCTGTTGGTTATGGACTAAAACAGACACCTGTTGGAGATGGACGAGGACAAACGTCTATTGGTGCTGGACTAGGGCAAACGTCTATTGGTGGTGGACTAGGGCAAACGTCTATTGGTGGTGGACTAGGGCAGACATCTATTGGTGGTAGACTCCAGGGACATCTATCTGTTGGTGCTGGACTAGGACAGACATCTATTGGTGGTGGTCTAGGATCAGCAACTGTTGGCAGTGGACTAGGACAAGCATCAGTTGGCGGTAATCTAGCGTCAGTGACTCTTACTAGTGGGTTAGGACGATTACATGACCTTGATGTTTGTACTCTGAGCCAAACACGTTTAGCAGGTAATCACACAACTATTGCACAAACTGTATGTTGACACTGTTTTCAAAGTGAACTATATATGTAGGACATTGTAATGTCTATGTACAATTTGACTCCAAAGGTCAACTATAAACATAGTACTTGTTTGTCTTTAACAGTCTGCGTGTTGTGGATAGCTTGTTGGTTGCATTCAATTTAATTTAATTGTTTTAACAGCAGATTACTTGACACACTCCGATATGAAAAGGCCGAGTCCCCAGTATATGCATATTCTGCGGAGGAAAGGATTGTTCTCCCGCCGGGAGCTTGTTACTAGTGTCAAGGGCATGCTCAGCAGGTATCGTGCTGATCTGTTGGAGATTGATTATGAGCTCATCAACTCCGACTGCTGTGCTCAAATCAAAGCAGACCTCAGAAGGGATCCCAATGAAGCAGCAACCATATTGCTTGAGTACCTAGAAACGAAGGACAGTCCTGATGACCTGCTAAAGTTCTGTAAGTTTTTGCGAGAAGAAGCACAGCAAGATGTCATTGGGAGGTCCCTTTTGATAAAGCTTGCTGAACAGATTGAAGGAGCTCTTGCACTTACAACTTCACGTCCTTCAAGTGTGTACATGTGTGTGTGTGTGTGTGTGTGTGTGTGTGTGTGTGTGTGTGTGTGTGTGTGTGTGTGTGTGTGTATGTGTGTGTGTGTGTGTGTGTGTGTGTGTGTGTGTATGTATGTGTGTGTGTGTGTGTGTGTGTGTGTGTGTGTGTGTGTGTGTGTGTGTGTGTGTGTGTGTGTGTGTGTATTGAGTACCAAGACATGTATAATATACATGTTACCTGATATATGTCAGCCCAACACCCCCATGCATGTGGCAGTGTTTGGTTGTGTAGGTTTCCACATTCACCATTAGGTGACAATGTGTAGTTCCATGTCAACTTAATACTATTTGAAAAGTAACATGAAAGCTCCATATTGATTTTATAGAATTCACTTGGCGAAAGTGTCACATGTAAATCACATGATTCAAAGCTACTGTATATTAGGATGTTAACATTATAATTTACCCTCCTCTTATACAGGTCAGCCTTAATTTGGTCTGAATTTGAAAACTGAGGTGTAACGCAACACTGGAAACTCATAGATTGTTCGTTGCCTTGTAGTAAAGTCTTAGAGTTTTATTAACTGAATTGTATAGAGTTTTGTACAGGATAGTTTATCTAGGACTGGTCTGCTAGTGCATTGCGTGAATGCTATGTATTTTGTATGGGATTTCAATTAAAGCCCCGTTATGTACAATTCTAGTTACCAATTTCAATGCAAATTCATGTAAAATGGGGGAAGTCTTTTAGCAACTAGTGTGAGTCGACGACTAAGAAACACTGGACACGCATAACATTCACCAGCCAGCTAGTGGGATACATGCACAGGTCAGGTCTAGTTAACGTATTAAACTAATTGCTTCATGGAGTGTGTGTGTGTGTGGGGGGGGGGGGGGTAAGTCAAAAAGGATGAATTAATATATTCTGCAAAATTCCTTAAAGGATTGAATTATTATGGTGGCTATTTCAAACTTTGCAACTAATCATGAGGTGGAGGAGGAGGGGGGGGGGGGGTCAATATGTGCATGATCGATCACACTTGCCATGCATGATACTGAGAAGCTTTTAATTCAAACTTGCAGGCACGCAGAGTAGCTAGTGCATGGGCTTCCTTGTAAATGTTGGTTGCTCTGGTATAGGGTAATACTTCGAGTAGGATTATTTTTGTGTGAACAGAGCTGCTGCAATATTATTATAATTATCATAAATTATTTGCTCCTTGTTGACATTCTGTGGTAAACTTACACATTGTCAATCACTCCTGGTTGTCCTTATACAAACACTCCTGATGACTTTGAATACCATTATTGAACCATAAATTTGGAAATTGATTTAAATTTGTTACACTGGTAATAATATTATTATTACCTCCTAATGATTAGTATTAAACCTCTTGGGGTCACTGGGAGTACCCTCCCCTGCTCCTGTATCCTATTGCCCGTGTGTCTATGATAGGTATGTATTCCCCATATGATTTGTACACCTCATTCACTGGTTGTATAATCAGATGTTTACTACTGCAAGAGTAACTTGTCCTATACACTCCCACTATTTGCTGGTAATTAATTGCTATTTTTAAAGGAGCATTTTTGAATTAACAATGTTCAATCAAACAAACTCAATCATTAATATTGTTTCAAAACTTTTAATCATAGTAATAGACAAAGTTCCTCTCCTGACAATGATGCAGTATGTAGATAGTTTGAACTTCAATGGAATGAATACTAAAGAACAGAAGATTGGACTCATCCTGGCTCATGCGTGTCGCAGCTGTCTGAAGTGTGCCGTGAATTTCATTCTGAATCAACCCAATGGGCCTCTGGGCTCTGTTCAGCAGAATCTGACTCTTTTGTCTTTCAACTTGTAGTGTGTCCTAGTACCCATATGGTGCTTGTTATAAATAATTTGTATAATATTGCTGATAATAATAATTATAGTAAAGAATTTAATATTAATTTCATGATCAATGCAATTATTTTGCCAGCAGAAAACTAACACTGGAGTGTGGTGTATGTAGTTGGGCGTAGCCAACCCTTTCTTACCTCAATCCATAGTGGCATCATGCATG
This sequence comes from Halisarca cf. caerulea, assembly GCA_963170055.1. Classification (NCBI taxonomy): domain Eukaryota; kingdom Metazoa; phylum Porifera; class Demospongiae; order Chondrillida; family Halisarcidae; genus Halisarca; species Halisarca cf. caerulea. The sequence continues at coordinate 2,722,139 of CAUJGJ010000040.1, read as the reverse complement.
CATGCGCAGTCACAGCAAGCATGGGGTCTGCATGGTTGTGTATTCTAGACTCTGAGTATGGCACATAGTACAGAGATAGGTCACAATTTTGCAAGTTGGCAAAAAGTCAAAGTGCAATAATAATTTTCAAAGCTATGCCATGCACTCAGTGAGTCCTAGACACTCCACATTGTAGCATAGACACTCTATAAAAGGCTAAATACGTATTAATCCTGCTCATGAGTCTCGTTTTCAGATTGGAAGTGGGTCTTGGAACTACGCTACACGTGCATGGAAACGAGCCCGCTCTTTTGGTGTATGCAAAACGAGCCCGCTCTTTGGTGTATGCAAACGAGCCCGCTCTTTGGTGTATGCAAACGAGCCCGCTCTTTGGTGTATGCAAACGAGCCCGCTCTTTTGGTGAGATGCTTGAATATTTTAGCCAGAACAGTTTGACGGATGTCTGATTAATCGTGGCAGCCAAGTTCCTGGAGTGTACAGGTATAAAAGAGTTCAAGTCTTAATTATTATGGTATATCTTTTGTTTAGGAGGGACTAGGTGTATATTTGCTGTGAAGTATAATTTCCACTGCCACGAGCGGTCCATTGTTGTGGTCTACACGAGTCTACATGATTGTCTCCTGCTGCCCATTGATTACTATCCTAGATATTCGATCGCGGGCATCAGTACAACCATGTTCAGTCCTGATACTCGTACCGCACAACACGATAGTCCGCCGGTTTCATATAGTTACTATGAGGTGAATTGGGGTACTACTTTATATCCCCTAATTTTTCAGCACACGAACAAACATGGTCAACGTGCACTGTAAATTCGCCGAAAAGTAACTTTATCTAATTGGTGGTCTTTGACTGTAATTTTTCGTCAGCCGCAAATATTGAAATTTTTGATCACTATATTAGGTTTTGTTTACCCCACTCTTTGCTTAGAGGCACAAACTAGTGAATTAGATAGTCATTACAGCGTTCGAGCTCTTTCCTCAAAAAAAATAGCAGAACGAATTTAGATATACATACCTCAGTTGTAGTACTATGTCATACTCGGAACGGTAATTTCGAACATACAGGGACTGGTACAGTAGACCTTATTGTGATGAAGTTGTCCAGCTATCCTGTTCACTTCTGAGCCCCCACTTCATGGAGACACTACAGACGTGCCGTAATTGGGTAGAACGAGATATAACTTGGTACGCAACACTAAAGGCTACAGTGCCAGCAGCGAGTGAAAGGCTTAGGCAAGTATGGCTGGATAGCATAGCTGTAGGAAAAGACATAACCCTTTTCCAAGTTATCCTACCATTCCAAGTTGCTGTACTTTACGCTTTACCCTAATAGATGTAGCTTGCATGTGGTTGACATTGCCTTTCAAATTGATTTGAAGGCTTCAAATTGCCTGTGTTGTTTCTTCTGCATGGGGATTGCTATTGGCAGATTTTGGCTGGGCTTTCTTTTTGGTTCATAGATCTACTCTGAGTTCATCATTATCTTTGATTTCACACATACTAATTACAAACATGCCATGCCTTAGTTCCAAGACGTCACCTGTACGAAGTTTGTTGATTTCTCACTACCCTTGCGATTGTGGACCTATGTACTAAACTTAATATGGAAAAATCATGAACATCTCATTTAGGTTTTGTATCATATCACATAGATGTTTAGTACCATTTGTTAGCAGTCAGGTGTAAAGTTTAACTTATTTGTTATACAAACATGCCTATAATCATTACAAGTGTAGCGAGTTTTCTATTTCCGGCACGTTAGCAGAGTGAGTTTGAGCTACCCACGCATTTGCTTAATTTTCGGGTAATATTTGTTTGATTTTGTCCCAATTTAGGTCACTTTGGATGCGAATTACTCGGAAGGTGCTCGTCGAAATTCGCAGTAGCTAAAACTGACAAAGAGGGACGCTTGTGCTCTTCGAAGCTAGGCAAGAGATTCGTTCGAAAGTCTAACTAAAACTTCGCTATTTAGAGAAATATAAAACTCACTTTCTGTCTCCTGGTGCTGAATAGCTCTATTGTAGAAAAGCGATCGACGCATTGAAGCACAGAACTATGCCATGTCTCGGAACGACTTTTTTGTTTGTTGACATTTGTCTTTGCTTTTGGCAGGGTTCTGACTATTTTGTTTGGGGGCTGCGAAGTGGTCAGCCATCTTGGTCGACATATTCTGCCACGTGACGATCATGTGTATGTGACGTCGACGCTGACCACACACTGTCTTGCGACTACTGCGCTTTGCGTACATCTAGTTATAGTTGCGTGTGTGTGTGTGTGTGTGTGTGTGTGTGTGTGTGTGTGTGATTCTTAGTGCTCTACTGGGCAATCTTAATTTGCCCTAGACTAAGTGTTTCTTCCATGACATGCTACACTACAGTCGTAATGATGTCAGTGCTATGTGTTCTATGATTTGTGGGTGTGTGTGTCCATTTTCATTCTGTTATTATTTTACTGTTTTATTTCATCAGATCTTTATCTTTGGGAGTTACACCAGCGATATTAGTGGTTTAGAGTGGAAATTAGCGTAAAAGCAAAGTACACAAGATGTCTCATAGGAGACAATTGATGGAAGTGTGTTCTATTGCTGATCTAAACCCACAGGAGAGGCGGTGGGTAATCCATTGTCGTGTAACAAGCAAAAGTCCAATTTATAATTATGGCAATGACCGTGGTGAAGGACAAGTAATAACTGTGGATCTGAAGGATGCATCTGTGAGTTCTGCATTTGCGAAGACATGTAGTGTGTATGCATGTACGCAACATTATTCTTATGATGTCCACACAGTGATTTTGTAGTTTATTTGACTATTGTTTGTAATAACAGGTTATTTTTTATACCCTTCAATTATTTTTTAAGGACTTGCCACAATGTCTGGACTTTTCACTGTTTTCATAACATTCTCAGGAAATTTGTAAACAAAGCTTGTTATGATAGCAGTTTGAGCTAATTTTATTGGATACCTCCAGAATTTGAACTCAGAATGGCCTAAATCTCAAGGGAACCAAAACATGTTGATGCACAAAGTGACCCATTTCAGCTGCAATTTGTCTTTTGAAGTTGCAATAACAAATCCCAACCCTGAAATATGGCTTATTGGGATAAATAATTGCCATTGGTTCAGTGGTAGAGTTAACAAATTTGTGAACTCTAGCTGGTAAGGTTCACAAATTTGTTGACTTTAGTCTGTTTTGCATTCGAAACAGCTGTATTTCAGGGGACCTTAAAAAATAATTGAAGGGTTTAAAAAATAACATGTTTAATGAAGAAGAAGTAAATAACCATATAGTTCATGGCATAATGGGACTTTTTTTCCTAGGCATATTTTCGTACCATATTCTTTGGAGTAATACAAGTGCTACAAGCATTTTCTTCCCCTACTGTCAAATAGACAAAAAAGCAAATCGTGGTAGTAAAAACCTCAGCTTCTGAACACACAAATAGGTTTAAACGTCTCTTTGGAGTCATAACTGGTCTGAAAGATTCCTAGAGCCTGGTAGCTCAAAGCACAGCTGTTATGTCCGGAGGCCGGGTTACACTGTTTTCTGAGGTCTTCAGCCCCAAAACGTGGGACATAACTCACACGGTAGAAGGTATGAAGCTCCAGGAAACTTTCACCATGGTTGACTATTGGGAATCCGATGGCACTATTGCCGTTGTTCCGAATCAAGATTTTTACCACCGCAACTTTGAAAGAAAAAAATTTCACTCAAATGGCACTCTTCTGCAGACTGCTGTCACATGTCACGTGAAAATCGGTACATTTGAAAATGTCATCATTTGGCTTGGTTAGGGGGAGTAAACAACTTGCTCTGACATCACTTGAAACTTCGGGTTAGATCACACTTGCCCAGCACATATTAAGACCACACAAGTTAAAACCATGCACACACCCCATTGTGACCTATTCAGGCCTTGATTTGGACATAATATACCAGTCCTGTGTACGTACTTGTGTGTGTGTGTGTGTGTGTGTGTGTGTGTGTGTGTGTGTGTGTGTGTGTGTGTGTGTGTGTGTGTGCATGTGTGTGTGTGTGTGTGTGTGTGTGTGTGTGTGTGTGTGTGTGTGTGTGTGGGTGCATGTGTGTGTGTGTGTGTGCGTGTATCAATGAGTTACATATAGTATATTTGTCGATGAGTACTTTGTGGTTTATTTCTCTGTATTTGCATGATGGGCAGTCATTTTTTGTACTATTTTCCAGGGAGAGATTAGAGGTGTTGCATTCCAACTTGTCCACAAAGTTAACCGTTTGCTGGAAGTAGACAAAGAGTACTTCATATCAGGGAGAATGGGGTGCCTGATGAATGCAAAAAAGAAGTATAATCCTCTGGACCATGAATATGAAATACGCTTCAAAGACAATACATGCATAAAAGAAGTACGTAAGTATGCAATATATATGTATGTACGTAGGTGCGTATGTACAGAATAATGTAGAAGATTCGATATACGTAAATGAATGTGAAAAATGTTGTATTTTGCGGTCTTAAACTGGTGCAAATAATCTTATTTTTTTAGTTTGTCCCTATTGGTCTCAGATCCCAGTCTGGACTTCACTGTTATCAATTATACTGTAAAGCCACGTACATGCATTAATGTGGACTTGTCAATTTTTTGATCCCTAGCATAATATTATATGCACTTCATTGCTTGTTTGTGTGTTGTCAACAAAATGGCAAGTAATATGTTCAAATGCTATTAAATCTGGCAGTGTTCTCTATCGTGTTGCCCAATTGTATTATAACAAATTCACGCGGTGAACATTAACTTTTATCACTATGCACTCCATGCAGGGAGCCTTATCATAACCATCTGGACATGTTCCACATACGTATAACCGTCCAGGAATAAAATGCAAAAATGGCTGTCTTGAAATACTTCACAAATTATCGATTGTTTCTATTTAGTTGACTAGTTTTTTGCCCAGTTCTTCTTACTGAATGTAGATCTATATATTCTGGGAATGATGGAGCTAAATTTAGCAATTGTTTCTATTGCACCTTTAGATCCCTCTCAATTCACATGAAACAACACAAAAAGACAGAACAAGTGGTGAACTATCCGAAAATCATTCCAGGCTATAGGTTATAATCTTCTGTAAGAAAGTTACAACCAAAAAAACCTGTTTTTTCACCCTTCAAATGACCAAAATTCAGCATATTAAGTGGTGGAATTGTGAGAAACTGCTTGATTGTAGCACTATGCCTGGAAGGATTTTACAAACCAAAACATCTTAAGATTCCATCGAAGTACGATTGGACAAGATTCGAAGACATGTAGAGGTCCGACGAAGCAAATTTATCTCCTTCTTCAACAAAACTGCCATTTTCATGACATTTCATGAAACATGTTATTTTTTAAACCCTTCAATTAGTTTTTAAGGTCCCCTGAAATACAGCTGTTTTGAATGCAAAACAGAGTAAAGTCAACAAATTTGTGAACCTTAATTACCAGCTTGAGTTCACAAATTTGTTGACTTTACCACTGAACCAATGGCAATTATTTATCCCAATAAGCCATATTTCAGGGTTGGGACTTGTTGTTGCAACTTCAAAAAACAAATTGCAGCTGAAATGGGTCACTTTGTGCATCAACATGTTTTAGTTCCCTTGAGATTTAGGTCATTCTGAGTTCAAATTCTGGAGGTATTCTATAAAATTAGCTCAAACTGCCATCATAACAAGCTTTGTTTACAAATTTCCTGAGAATGTTATGAAAACAGTGAAATGTCCAGACATTGTGGCAAGTCCTTAAATAATAATTGAAGGGTATAAAAAATAACCTGTTATGAATAATATTATACGTACTAGGTGCAAAGTCACAAAAGTCACCTTCTCTTCCAATTCTGTTGTTTCTTTTAGATTAGCGACATCATCTAAAAGACGCTCAATGACGCATTTAAAACAGCCCCTAATTGATTACATTGAAAACAAGCACCACCCATAATCGGAACAAGCAACAGACGGTTATAAACACCCTGTGTATGTTACAGTTAGTAAGGGCTATTATAGTACATTGATGTGTTCATGATATACCACTATTTTTGTGTGCCCATTATCATGGCCTTTAGAAACCCCATATTTTTCTTCTGGCTACACCCTTGTGTATGCATGCTGATATTCTTCACTTGCTGTGGCAGAATTCATGAGACTGCATGTAGGGTTGTGCTTCACTTGGTCTTCATTCAATTCTTTTCATTGTTACATATATTCAACCATGTGTCATGTATATTATCAGATGCATTGTATATACCTTGCACAGCTATTTGTTCAGTTGAAGATTTCACAGGGTATTCATAACCGTCCAGGAATAAAATGCAAAAATGGCCGTCTTGAAATAATATAGCTTCACGAATTATCGATCATTTCTACTTAGTCGACAATATTTTTGTCCGGTTCTTCTTACTGAAATAAGTCCTATGCAAACAAGTCTTATGATGATGTAATATGGTTAGGCTATTATACAACAGAGAGCTGCAGCCACAAAATGAATATAATATGTGCACAACAATTCATGCCTACCCTCCTGCAGTGTTCTCCCCAGGTATCTTAAGGCATGTCGGCCCGACATGCCTTCTTTTCTTCCTAGTTTTTACAGAAGTGTACATCTATGGGCCTTTAGAGTATTTTTTAGAAGAACAAATCATGCAAATGCCCAAACTTAACTAAAATAACCTCCGCGAGTATTCTCCATTTTAATGTGATGACGTCATGTTAATGTACTTCGTGCGACAGCAGGCGTTTTCGTGCTTGATTGGCGCCGCAAGCGTACGATCTTAAGGATAAACATACGTAATTTGATCGCTGAACTGAACCATCCTGCGTTTAGTGGAAGACTGGAGGCTAAGTTGCCTGCATTTTTAGAGAAAAGAAGGCATTAAAACAGGAAACATAAGTCGTGAATCTGCTGGAACAAGAAGTATACAGTGATTTAGGTAGACAGGAAAGCCCCAGCTCACCCACCAGTCACCTAAAAGAGGATATATATATATATATATATATATATATAAATGCTAATAGTCATTCACTAAAAAAAGGTCCCCAAGTTGCCTACCCCCCCCCCCCCTCATATGAGAGCTTTCGTAGATCCGCCCCTGATAATATGTCGCTCAAGGTGGCATGAACTTCAACATGCCTTAAAATATTTCTGGGGAGAACACTGCTCCTGGAGCAGGATTTGTATAATCAAGTGATCGTGAGAATTTCACGATGTAGGGTACAATTGCATGTGATGGTATTTTACAAGCTACATGCTGATAGATAATATACACAGGTGTGGGAAGCAGGGACTCGGGGGGACCTTGATCCCTTCACTCTCAGCGTATATCGGTCCCAATATCATGCATGTATCTACATGTTGCTGACAATGTGTGCTACGTACATGCCTAGAACCTTCTGCCGCCCTCCCTCACTGCATGGTGTGAGTGTTCTTACACCTCTATAGCTGTGATATACATATTTTATTCACTGATGGCAATTTCTCCTCATCGTGCAGGTGCATACATGATGGCTGTACTTCATTTGTGTGCATCTAAATGTCTGACAGAATCATTGATTGTAATCTTAGACTATCACAGTCCATGAGTAGGACTAAGTGAGCGCTAATTTGACTTAATTTTTGTATTTTTTGTTTCCTGTAAACTCTTTTTGTATGTAAGACTAATACTTATACTGATTGAATGAACACTCTTTTGTTGAGGTTTGTGACATTGATGCTAGCAATATGACCAATGTGTGCATTGTGTGTACACGTGTGTGTTTTGTGTGTGTGTGTGTGTGTGTGTGTGTGTGTGTGTGTGAGTGAGTGTGTGAGTGAGTGAGTGTGTGTGTGTGTGTGTGTGTGTGTGTGAGTGTGTGTGTGTGATTATGTGGACTTCCTTAATTAAGCTTCTAATGATTGTTATAACACAATCGTAGCCACTACATGTGGTAGTATAGATCAATAACATACGGTACTTTTCATAAAAAACTGGACGATGTACGGCGGTCAGACCGGTGTACGTACGGTGTACGTACGGTGACCGTCCGGGGTACGTCCGCTGTACGCCCGTTTGTTGTACGGCTTCGCCCGCCTTCGTTCGTTGCTACGTGTCTAAAAATAGAAACAAACGCCAGTGCGGGGAAACCTCGAAGGAAAGCGCCGCACGCAGAAAGTTCGTCATCCTTCTCCATATGACTGTCAACAAGCTTCAAGAGCGCTGCTGTCTTCTTCCCAGTCAAACCGCTTCCTGGTTTTCGCCCGATACTTCCCTCCTTCGCGTACTTCTTAAAAAATAGCGCAACTCCGGATTTCGACACAACGTGTCCTTCTTTAGCTAAATCTCCCGCAATTTTCCGAAAGCTCTTGCCTTCGCGTCTAAAAAGCAGAATTCGCTGCTTTACGTAGCTCGAATACACCATTTCGCTTGAGGTACCGCTCCCAACTACCGTTGCCAATGATGTAATTTATATTACGCGTCACGTGATAATTGTCCGTCGGTGTACGTCCGGTGTACGTACGTTGTACGTCCGGTTTTTGACCGCCGGTCTGACCGCCGTACATCGTCCAGTTTTTTATGAAAAGTACCGTATACAATATATGTTAGCCTTACAGTTTGTTTAGGAAGAATGTTTTTCAATTTCAACCTGATCGATCGCTACTTCTCAATCATGTGACTATAATATTGTACTTACATGTTAAGATGCCTATGTCTGCATTTTAGGTGCTTGTCAAGAATATAAATGCTATATATGTGCAGTGTATGAGTATTCAAAGTTAGAACTCTATAAACAGTCTGCAGGTATGCCAGACGGTCCACGCTAGCTGCATTCAGCCTTCATTGTATTGGTATATATAGCTTCACAGACATGTCCTGCATTAGAATTAGTCTCACGTAGCCAGACCCAAACCTCGATCTGATCCAAGGAGCCTAGTTGAGGGTCTGGCTATGCAAGACTACATAGTCTTGCATGATGAGGCACTACGAAGCAAGAATCCTTGAAGTAGAGAGAGCTTCCTTCACTCCTCTCGTGTTGTCTGCAACCAGTGGTATGGCCCCCACCGCCACTACATTCTATCGTCGCATTGCATCACTGTTGAGTGAAAAGCAACACATCCCATACGGCAAAACAATATACAATGGATTAAATGCAAATTAGGTTTTGCTCTCCTCCGATCAGCAATCCTCTACATTTGTGGATCACGATCATCCTACCGATCCAACAATCAGACCTCCAAATGTTTACCAGCCTGGAGGTCTCAGAATTTAAGGTCATGTCACATGACAGTATTCTATTTATACTTATTTGAGTTATTTCTACTGTATAGATCTGCAATATTGTTGCTGTACATTGTTATAACGTAGTCTTCATTGCATGATGAGTACATGCGACCTGGTATAATCAGATTCATGGCATATAGTCATGCCATCTGTGACGACATGTTTTATCACGTGATTGCCTGTCTTGTGTGCGACGCCTATGTCGACTATGCTACATTGCTTTGGGCTAGGCTTTGGGAATCTCTGTTCCGAGTTGGCTGGAAATATCGGTTGTCCCGTTGGGATTCTTCACCCTTTGGCTAGGATAGTCTTTTTATCCACTACCCACCATTGTCCAGATGAGCATAGGGCTTTACATACATGATGCTAGATGGGTACAGGGCTAGCTGGACAGAGTCTAGTTGGACTGAGTGCACACTGCAAATTAATATTCCTACATCCCGCAAAAAATACACACAAAATGGCGTTGAATTCTACGAAAAGAGAATTTGCCTCTGCTTTGCCTTTCCAGGTATTTGTGGTTGCGTATGGCACAAAACATGTTCTGAAGTAAATGTGAATATTCTTATTTGGCCTGTAGCCAAAATTGCTAACTTTCATACTGTTTTCATAACAAATCTGCAGGGATTGTTGTAAACAAGCATATTGTTATGCAAAACAGCCTTGTTTTTAGCAATGTATGTTGAAAAGCAAAAGAATGTTGTCAAAACTTTGCAAATGTTGGGCCAATAACAATTTCCATTTTAGCTTGTTTTCTCACAAGTGCATGATAATTCACAGGTTATTGCCCTATCACCAGCAAACTCAAACAGGATTTCACAAATTTGTGATTTTCAGTTTTCACAAATTTGTGATTTAGCAATTTGGGCTGCTGATTATTATCACAAATTTGTGAAAAAGTCACTGTTTGTTGTTTGTGGTTGCATGTTTTTGGTCAAGAACATTAATTTTTTGGTGAGTTTGAATCAGAATCTTCACGTTTACTTCAGAACATGTTACAAGTATAACTGGTGCACTATTGACTTTAGTGATTGTCGAGAGTACTTCATACTCATTTCTTGTCCATATTAAATTTTAGTTTGAGATGAATGCAGTCAAGTGGCAGCATATATTGTTCTCCGAGCAAAGTAGCGATGAAGAAGACACGGGCGAAACATCGCCAAGAATTGAATCTAAGGAAACGCTACCAGTGAATGGTAATCCATCTCAAGTGTCAATTAGTAGCTACATACTTTTACCTTTCAAGTTTTAAATGGATCCTTCCGTGCATGGTGGAAGAGCTAGTAAGTCCTCCCAAGTCTAGTGAATTACTTGTTTTTGACAATTAATTGCCAAAATTCAGATATCACTAGTTCCCAAGGTACAAACAACAATGATTATGTCCCATTTTAGTTAAAAGAACACTGTAAAAGCATGGAGACAGTTACCCACAACACAGCCTCTTGTTAGCATAACCATAGAATCTGATACTCCAACCTATATAATATGCGCAACTGAACCAAACACCCTTAATTGGGACCATGCAAAACAATGATTCCGAACACAGAAGTTTCGGATTGGAGAGGTTCTATATTATGTGCTGTAAATATTGAGAGCAGACCTTTGAGCACATCCGGTTTAGAGTCCGGGCTTGGATTGCAGTATAACATATTCAGTGTTCCCCCCAGAAATAATTTGAGGCATGTTAAGTATGTACATCACAAATTGCTTGCAGCTTCAGTTTTGGGCACTAGTATGATTTGTACCATAGTGTCGTGTACTAAACATAGATTTTCAATAATCTATGAATGCATGCATGTTTTTCCTACAAATAGTATTAAATTTTACAAAAGAAGGCATGTTGGACCGACATGCCTTAAGATACCTGGGGAGAACACTGATATTGTATATTATGTTGGTCATGCTTGCAGCTCCAATACTTGTTGGGGCGAGCCTAAGCGAGCCCCACACTAACGGTTGGCGATCGAGAACGCCCACGCCATAGTGTCGTGTACTAAACATAGATTTTCAATAATCTATGAATGCATGCATGTTTTTCCTACAAATAGTATTAAAGTTTACAAAAGAAGGCATGTTGGACTGACATGCCTTAAGATACCTGGGGAGAACACTGATATTGTATATTATGTTGGTCATGCTTGCAGCTCCAATACTTGTTGGGGCGAGCCTAAGCGAGCCCCACACTAACGGTTGGCGATCGAGAACGCCCACGCCTTCCGGCGCTACTTCCGTGGCTGTATATGTATGTATATTTATATATATATTTATATAATATTATATAGGGTGTATAAAAACCATTTAAAAATGGTACAAGGATGTAGGATTGACACAGGATCGTGCAAAAAGCCATTATCAAAAAGGGATTCTCCAAAAACACTTGGAACAAGGTTAAGTTGCAAAACCGGTACAGGGCTAGGTGGGCAAAGGGCAAGACAGGCATAGGGCTAGATGAGCATAGGGCTACACATACATGAGGCTAGACGGGCATAGGGGTAGATAGAGTTTAATTGGACTGAATGTACACTGTGCAAATTCCTACATCCCGCATGTGCAGCACATTATACAGTACATATGTGCTGCGGGATGTAGGAATTTGCACAGTGTACATTCAGTCCAATTAAACTCTATCTAGCCCTATGCCCGTCTAGCCTCATGTATGTGTAGCCCTATGCTCATCTAGCCCTATGCCTGTCTTGCCCTTTGCCCACCTAGCCCTGTACCGGTTTTGCAACTTAACCTTGTTCCAAGTGTTTTTGGAGAATCCCTTTTTGATAATGGCTTTTTGCACGATCCTGTGTCAATCCTACATCCTTGTACCATTTTTACATGGTTTTTATACACCCTTGTTCGTGCGGTTTTTCCTTTTATAGCGAAACGGTTGCTTGAATAGATCTCCACTGCAGTTGAGAAGGAACACGATCAAATCTTGTAAGATAAAGAAACTAGAAATCTATGCAGTTACCTGACTAATATCAATGTACCCATCTAGAAACAAATGATCGAACGAAAAGAGCGCTGAAGTCGACGATCATCAAAGTGCAGACCTTGTGCACGTACGCGTATGTCTAGTCTTGTGTAGCCATTTCACCGATCCGAAAATGGCTGATCCGGCGAATGTATGGGATTTGCCTATTAATTTTTTTCTCACTTTAGAAGTGTAGGTATTGCTTCAAAACCTACAAAAGGCACTTCGCACTAATAATCGGAGCTCACTGGCGAAAGATGAGACCTCTGGACCCTTCGTGGTGACCTGTAGCCCAGTTCGAAAAAAAACGACGAGAAGAATAAGAAGAAGAATAAGAATAATCTTAAAATGGTACTGGTGTTGCGTAGCCATACATTTTCGTCTAAAATTTCAAAGTTCTTTAAAGAAATTGGCCTACGAAGGGTTTTAACTACTTCATCTTATAGCTAGTGTGTCAAAAGGCACCAATATCACTTTTAAATGTTACTAACTGTACTGCATCGTTAGTTTTCAGCCGAAAACAAAATTTGCGCTAATGTATGGCGGCCATGTTTTTTCCGTGTCAATCCTACATATGGAGTACTACTGTACTCCATAATATATATATGTCAACTTTAGGCCCAGAAGGTACAACCGATCAAATCGATCTGTTCGGGCATGGGCTTCGTTCTGGACGACGAAAGGACTTCCCAAGGATCGCCAGTCTCAGCGCCGAACTACAGACCTCTTCGAACGAACGCCAAAGCCATCTTCTGAGGAACAAATGCCGACATCCCGGTTGATCGATCGCGTCCATTCTACAGGCTACCGTACGTTTCATAAACACTTTTAGACTTCGCAAATCCTTCGAAAACCTACTCCTAAAGTTCAAAAGGGTTTCGTAGATACTTCGGAGCCGCGGGATTCGCGTTCAACAGCAGGGATCCTTCACTAAGCCGTGGCATCTTTGTTCTAGCTATACGGGATGCACAAATCGCGATGATATCGCAGATTATCCGGTCTATGTACTTGTGCATGCAAACGTTTTCAATCATGGCTTTGAACTACACGTGGCAGGATTGAGCTTCTCTCCAAAGCTCTTCTGACTGCAAAAGGATGGTAATTCACGGAACAGGGTCTGCCATACTTGCCACAGTGACTGCTGAACCCCACTTCATGGAGACAATACAGAATATGGATGTAGTTTGTCATTGTCATTGCTTTTTGGCCTGCATGACCATTCCAAATTACCTGCCGTTCCAAATTACCCCCTTCTGCCTTACTCGATGAAGTAACGACATAGTCCTGATACTTCCAAATGAACTTACATCACAGAGGGGGGGCAGGGCTTGTAAGGTGGTCCGGCCATGCATATATAGTCATTGTCACAGTGCTATGTCAATAATTGTACTCAATAAGACTGATAGTGTGTTGAAAGGGAAAATATTCATGCAGGACTGTTCTGAAAAGTGATCTGGCCCCCGACCATGGTCTGACTAGCTGGAGTGCCTGTGCAATCCTTGCAACATGCATCATGCATGCTGCCAATAGACTCATGTTCGCAATAATTGCCGCATGGGCTTAGGCGAGCCCCTTCAGACGTAGTCTGAACTAGTTACCGAGTGGTTTAGCGAGGTTAATTGGGGGCTCGCTTACGCTCGCCCCCCTCTGATGGTTCAAGTACGGGGAGTCCGACGGCAGCCCGCCTACGCAGGGGCCGCACCTAAAATGCTAATTTTACGCCACCCTTCACTTTCTTCTCCGGCCGACTGCTCCTCGGCTGAGAGATTACCAAGCACGAGGCACCAACGCCAACGTCAGGGTGCAAGCGTTCTGCGTCCTAAAGCAAGAAAAGCCGAATGATCTAGACTGACACTTATTGGTATTTGTTATGATCATAACACTAAGCGATTATTTGATACTGCACACCTTGTGGTCGGAATGTTGCAAAAAGTGTGCTGTATCAGTTGCAAATGCACACTGAGCCATTGATCTTACCACCAACCACACAACAAACATGTTTAAAGATGCTAAGCTTCGGTCAGTATGTGTTCATAGTCCACTTTAACTAGTTTACAAATTCCTTCCAAATTATGTCGTATATTTCCAGGAATAGGTCATGGAGATCGGGCTACTTAAGGCATTAAGTTTTGAATAATCTGTGTGACCTGTATACACCCTATACTATTCCTGTACTCAGGTGTGTGTTCATGTTCTCCCATGTTTCTACCAGATTGTTGCAGCTATACTATTCCTGTACTCAGGTGTGTGTTCGTGTTTCTACCAGATTACTAGAAAAGTGGATGTAGATTTTTACCTATTGAGTTAATTAAATCTTAGTTGCACTATCATACCACAATAAAGTACAAGTAAGGCGTATATACAGCTAATGTGTATACAGGTCACACCCCATGCACTTGAAAACCTACGTAAAAGAAACGAAATGTAAAGTCCGTCAACTCTATCGAAGCAGAATTTTATTTAACGGTTGCCGAAGACTAGGGGTTGCAGATTTACCTTCGGGCAACGTCACCATCTTGCCGGCCATTTTGGAATGCGTTCGTTCTGGCTCAGTGTCGACATTTGATGCCAATGTTCGTGGCATGGCTATCATGGCTGGCCCTCGTTTCAGAAGCTATGTGCGTCGTCGTGATGCATGTGCATTTTTAGCCCCAGTTTCTGATTCTTCCTCGGCCAGTTTGCCGGCTTTGCCTAGCCTTGCTATAGTATAGAGTGTATGACGCCATTATCGTGTACTACAGTTGACCTCAAGCAATCCTAAACAAACCTTGCCTACCATGCTGATGTCAGCTATATCAATCAATCAACCATGCAATCAATCAATCAATTAGACCATGCATATGCACAATGGTATATACAATAGAATTCAAATCAAAGCACTGCATGATCACTGTTACATACGATTACCATGCAGCTACATAAATATACATTATAAATAGTTGGAAATCAGCTCAACAGCAATCTAAATGGGAAATTACTCTAATCAAGCATGCAGTCCACATGATTTTCTTCACTGAGGGACTGGGTTGACAAAATCTGCAGGATGCTGATAATATGCCTTGTGGATGTCACCACAGCTGTCTGAAGCAACGCTCGCCCCCCATGATGCATTATACATCTCACTAGTTGTTTCCGTCGTATAGGGGAGTCTGATCGAGAAGCCCGCGCACTTAATCGTATATTTTGGCCAATATGTCGTTTCTTTGTGCGCAAGTTGCAAGTCGGTGATAAAGTAAAGTGGTAGTGAAGTGGCAATAACAGAAGCGGGCAAACGTGTTCTATGTGATAAGGTAAACTTTATGTGCATTTCCCTACTGGGTATTAGACAAAACACGCCCAAAGTCACTGACTTACGTTTGGGTCGGTGACAGTCCCATCTTGACCGATACGAAAAAAATAACAATCTTCATTATTATTGTACAATAATGTCTAAAACTTCCATACAGCGATTTTCAAGTTTCTTCCGCTAAACAGTAGGATTCGCAATTTTGTTGTTCGGGTGATCGAATTGAGTAGCCATTGTGTCAGCCATTGTGTCGGACATCTTTAGGGGCATCTTTATTGCAACTGCGCATGCGCAAGGACACGTGTAGATTATATGGCGCTATCTCCAAGACTGCTCTGTTTGCTTTCTTTGTTGTTTCGGCGAAGTCTATAGGACGTCTTCTTTCTCTGACAACTTTGTTCGAGTACAAGCTATAAAAATGACAAAATAAAGGAATTACAACTGCTGGCAACTTTTACCAATAAACTGGCGGCCCGTTTTGCTTGGAGTCGAACATGTCAGTTTTATCTATGGTTTCGAAACAAGTGATTTAGCGAAAAAGAAGTAAGAAAATTGAAATGTGAAGTGTCATAAAAAGGTATTGATTGACAAATTACAGTTCAGTATCGTTCGTGTGTTGCGCACTTTTGTTCTTGTTTTCCACTGTACTTGGAACACTTGATTTGACTAACTACGGTTCATGTGCACCACTTTGCACCATCTTGGGATAAAATAATACATATTTGATTGACATAATCTGCAATGTGTGATTATATCTGATATGATAGAGACTAATTGCTACGTTGACTTATGATATAATATAACTTTCAAACAAATTCTATAAAGAACAGATCAATTGTACAAAATCAATGCACAAAATGTTTTGGCCATGTAGGCCTTCATCAGCTGCATAAAATGTTTTATACAGCTGATGAAGGCCTACGTGGCCGAAACGTTGTGTGCATTGATTTTGTACAAATAATCTGTTACGTTCCTGATCGGATGTAAACTGACACTTCACATTTCATTAAACATCCTGATATATACATGCAGCTCATTTTCGCTGGTATTGTTGGTATGCCGTTTTCTAAAATTATACATGCAATACAGCAAAGAAAACATGTAATTGAGCACATGATGTATTCACATTGACTATTGTTTGTTGAAGTCTAAGTCTGAGAGATGTATGCAGTACATGTATGGAACATGCACCGCTATGCCAAATATTATTATAATGTGACATCAGTACGTGGACTTTCAAACTGATATAGCAAATGATTATATACCGTATATGCTCTAATTTTTCTTCATTCCAAATATTCATCATGGGCTCCAAAAGGGATGAAAAGCATTCTAATTGATGACGAAATAACATGTGTTTTAATCCTACATATGTATGTCAGAGACCCTAATTATTCGTCACGCAGGCTGGCCGCCTTCATTCTGCCATTTGTTGTGCCATTGATATACCGTACTGGAGAAACCGCTGTTCCTTCGTTTATATTTGTCATTTTTATTTCGTTTGAGTAATCGTCAAATCATGGAAGATTTTCATTTTTCATTCGAATTTCCTCGTATATGTGCATGGTATCCTTGAACGGGCGCGACAGTTCTCAAGCTAGAAACAACTATTTTTTGATGGTTCTAATTCGCCATCATTGATTCTAAATATATTTGTCCCCCCATTCCAATTATTCGCCACCTTTCAGAAACCTTGCAATTCCATTCTAAATGACATTTTTTGTGACAATTGCTCTGACGAAAAATTAGAACATAAACAGTATAATTATGCACATTAATTTTATGTATTATCTGTTAGATTCTGATTTTAATTAGATTATACCATGTGAAATGTGTCTGAAGACAGCCTCTGCAGAAACCATGGATTTCATCGCAATCAAACAAATCTAATGTAACCCAAAATTTGAACCTATTTTATACACAGCAGCCTGTGTCACAACTGTACTCCAAGCACCTGAATATGTCACATCCACAAATTTGAATGCACTTATGTACAAATCATCTAAAACACAATGTCATACAGATTGGCTACACATCACAGAAACAAATTTCATGTACGTATGAGCAGCAAGTTATAAATGACATTGTGTGATGTATGTTCAATCAATATGAAGTTCATGGATTCAAAAGAAATTTTAAAGACTTAATTCTTGAAAAAAAAACAGACTGTTCATTCAAATAGAACCAAATAATAAACCAAAAATGTTTGCAACTTCGTTTCTATCACTCATGCAGTTGTGTGGTGGTACATGAATTACAATATTATTGATTCAGAATTAATCAAGGTCTACGAATACATATGTTCATGCAGGTAAATTGACAGTAGTATTATGTTGAGGACGCATAATTATAATACTAACTTCTAGCACCATGGACTGCAAATTGGTTTCTTGTGCAGATTATGTGCAGTGGTACATGTCACATGCATTGCTCAGTGCTATTGTCAATTGAATGTTCAAGCAGGCCAAATTGAACCAAGCATTGCAATTCAATTGAATCATATACAATGAAAAGTGACCATTTATTTTGGCAATGCAAATTTAACGCAGTGTCACCAGAAGAAATAAAAACTCAACAGATTTGTGTCAATCACTGATGCATGACTCAATCAAATTGAATGTCAAATGTCACAAATTGCAGATGTTACACTGTCGTACAGCCTTGCTTCACGAGTACTGATACTGTAGTCTACACACTGTGTCTTGCAAGCATGTGTCAAGTGAGTAAACAACAAAACTGCTAACTTTGCATCTGCATGGCCATTGTAATACCATTGCACTCAATCTAGCCTTATAACTCAAAGCATGAGCACACACATCAGTTTTGAATTTATAAGCAGCAGTCAAAATGGAATTGAACACAATTCAATTTCTATTTCAAAATTCAATTTTTGTTTTAGCAATCGCGAGGTTCTGAACTTGGTTCACAACTAGTATTATTATGTGTACTGGTATACATGTATTGTATATATATTTGGCTGAATATTGGCCAAGGGCCGGTCAGGGGGATGTTTTATTCCTCACGCACATTTGTTGACCCAGGCATACTTATTATATAAGTGGCGGCGATTATAGTTGTTGTTGGTTCGATTTTGCTTTTTAGGATTTTATTGTCATTCATACGTAGTACAGTCTATATATTCATTTTTCATGATGGCCTCACAAGACATACGCTTTGATTTTCATGCATGCATTATTTCACTGTGAAGGTCTAAGTTCATTTAGTAGCTTTTTTGCTTTTTATCTGTACTGCTTGCACTGATGGAAAAGGGCAGCAACTTTAGGGTCAAAGGGCTATTTTGGCCTAGCACAACCTATAATAATAATACTATAATAATAATAATATACAAGGAATATTGATTAAGAATCAAAAACTTTCACAAGTATTTGTATATAATTAGTACCATTTTGTAACGCATGTAAAAACACAACAACACACCAACTGGGCAACCATGCATGCCAACGTTGTAATGTACATGCAGCCGGCACATGTGCTACAAGTACTACAAAGTGCTCGGGACAACAGAGCGGACAAGGGCAAAGGAGACTCTGCATGCGCGTGCATCGTAGTCACCCCAACGATGGTTGTTTATATGTATACGTACACATCTCCTCCGAGATCGAGCTTGCAATAGACTGCCAAAGGTAGTCTGGCGTTGCCGACCCAATTCTCGCTCGGCCATTTTCGGGGACTGACGTCACCGGGCGAGCCAGACTATGCCAAAGCATAAACGTCGACATTGCGCAATAACAGAGTGGGGCTGGAATGCATTGCACAATCGGATCGCCCTATAAAAGAAGTCACCGTATAATATTATTATAATTATGATTGTAGACAGGTTGTAATTCGCGATCTGCGCATTGAGGAACGATTGCCAGAAGAGATTTGAATTCGCCGTGAAAACGATCAGGAAATACCTACTCATCGCTATAAAGCTTGAAGAATATCACCACATTCTGATTACGAGGATAATTATCTCACTGCCGCGCTGGATTTCAGCTGATCGTTGACTGGTGAGTCTAGTGAGCGCTCAACGCCCTTTGTTCGTGATCCTCCATAATATGTTCTGTCTTCTAGTGGCTTTTATCTGCCTTATTAGTCATAGAGTATTAATTTCTTGGTGATGATTTGAGTAACGTTTAACAACGAGACATTTTGGAACAGGACAAGCCGGTAAATTCTGCTGTGGTCACTGTCTAGTTATTTTTGTTACAGTAACTGCTAAATGTTTAATTTATGGAGATCGACAACACTGACGAGAAATAACGTGTGTAGCCTGTAACTGACAGTGTTTTCACTGACCATCGTCCCGGGCCGATTTTCGCCACCGTTCAAGACTCTAATTGTACGTATTATACCCATTGGCAGGTTTGAGCTGTTTCAAACTCTTCGACTACTATAGCTTTCAGCATGGACCCCTTGTTCTCAGCCTTCCTCAAGTACAGTCCCACTATCATCATGGGACTGAGGATCATGCATGTATACATATTAGCATGTAGAGTAGTGTGGGGAGTTATGGGACACCTAAGGCTCTTTTGTTGTAGATAAGCAACAGATGAAGTTGAAGAATAATTTTCTAGTGTTCCAGTTAGGGCCACATATCATCTATAATTGAACATGGAATCTAATGAATCAGATTCACATTGCATATAAGCGGAGATACAAAGAGTTCTTTTGGGACACTTGGGTAAGCCGTGCTCATCATGCAGTCAGAAGTGCAAGTGCACATTGAGCATATTAATGCTAGTAACTCGTCTCTATCATATGGCAATTATATGTAACTGCATAGTTAAATATGGTGTACATTGATATCACTGTACTATAGTATTATATAATAATAATCTATATGACATGCATGGCTCACTGAAAACTTGATTATATAAAAGTGACCAATTAAACTGGCCAAATAGTGCATTGTGTGGAACTCGAATATTCTCATGTCTTGTCATAATAATTAACATTATAATTGTATTATTTTGTTCGTGAATTTCAAGGGTTAAGCTGATACCCGTTCCCTCGACCCTACCAGAACCAAGCAAAAAGTTGCAGCGTTATATTTTGCTCCCACAACCTAGGCTACTCTTATTACCACATTGATGATACTTGTAACTTTGACAATAAGCTAAGGATGTTCTCGAGCTCTCACTGTTCTCTCTCTTTGCAGATCCTCCTGTCCGCTGTACACAGTCATGGCTACTTCTGGTGGATCAGTATTTTGGGTACATTGTCAAGTGCATGTTTTCATATACGTAATTGTATATTATTATTATTAGACTGTCTAAAATTTATATAATTTAATCATTATTTATCTTTTTTGCCCAATGGCATTGTAAGTAGTATGCTTGTATAAAAATCTTCAAATTATGCAGTATGGTTTTAGGCATGGTATCAGGACTGTATTGATTTTTCACACCCTACTTCCAGTTGTCCTTTCATATAAATTCTCCCAGCAATTAACGTTGCATGCCTACTTTATGTTGCCTTGAGCTATAGGCATATATCTGCATTTGTATAGGAGCACATGTCATGCAGTTTTGTAAAATAAGTTAGGGTACCTGCATAATATCATATGAGAGTCTAAGAAATACACTTTTTGCATACATTGTACCATGATCCATTATGTAGCATACTTTCAAGTAATGCATATTTGTTATTTATAACTAAGGGTTTTCTTTATTATCTTTGCCCACGGGCTATATAAGTATATATTGTATTGAATGTACAGTTATTAGTAAATTCAGTTCTTGTTTATTATAATATACTGTAAAGTATGTAGCAAACAGCAAGGTTTGATGGTTTGTATGTATGATTTCCATCTTCTACTCATGACATTCTATAGCCTGGCATTGATGAAGATATTAAAAGTGCTCCCAGCATTCTAAAGGATCTGTTCAGATATTTGAGAGATAATCTCTCCATTGACAATAACCTAGCATCGGAATTGTTTGGATGGAAGCCATTATTGTTAGGGTCCCGAGAACACAAACGGATCCGAGCTTTGAATGATCAAGGTAAAGATGATGATGCCTTTCAGACGTGGTTCACATTTGCTACTAGTGCGTACACTAAAGAGAATCTTGTGGAACTCTGCAAATGTCTGTGGAAAGCAGGAAAGGATGCCGGACAAGAAAAAATAATATGTATTGCTGAGAAGATAGAAGCTGCAATGGAAAGGTTAGTTGTGTACGTTATGTCATCTGATCTGCTTCAATCGAACAGCAGCTGCTTTTGAAGTTTGTGCTCATAGCTAGCACTGCATGCAAACGTCCCATGAACATATACACATTCTACCTTTTTTGACCACACCCGTGCCACTTATACATTGTATGGCATGTACCATTTAGGGACCATGGGAACACAATCTAAATAGAGACTATTCTAACTCTCCATGCAGTGTTGCTCAAATATATGGGATTGCATGTCTACTAGTATGTACCAGTTTATCTCAAAGAAATTTCACGTTGACATGCATGGCATTTAACTTACTAACACCTATTTATTTGCTCAAAACTGACAGAGGGGTCAAAGTACGTATTACAGGGAATAACATATTGACACCGAAAGTGGGTGTTAGCATTGAATCTTGAATGATAAGGTGCATAGGCAAATCATTTGATTGAAGGAGATCATAGCTTACGGTCTAGAATAGCAGGTTATAGGGCATGGAAAACATTGTCAACATGCATACACAATACTCTACTATAATTATCAAAAGGGGTTTTGTACTTGTACAATGACCATACCATAGAAAACATCATCATGGTGGCAAATACTCACAGTATAAGAAGAGAGAACTTCAATACGTAACAGAGGGCCTGGTGTAGGAATCACAGGGGCCAGGGGGGCCCTGGCCCCATCACATTTAGGGAGTAGGTCCCAAAACATACATTTGTCTAACATATTGCTGTACAAAATGCTTCATTTATATAGAACCTTTGAGCCCCCTCACTTGTGTGAGTGTTCCTACGCCCCTGCTTAAAGATGCGACTATTGTTAACTCGACTTCTAACAACCTTTTAGAAGTTAAAAGCAGAATATTTAAATAGTTGCCAAATTGAATTTGTTGTTGTGGCAAGTTAATGAAATACTGTGGTATTCTTACACAAACACCCCAGTGGAAGGGAGACACCCCTTTGAGTATTATCTCATGTCCTCAGATTATGAATGTCATTAATGAACTATGAATTTCCCTTTGCCAGGGTCACATGTGGAGCTAGACCATCCAGCTGTAGGTGGGTCATAGCAGGATGGACTATCAACTGTTGAGCTCCTTAGCCAGTTACCACTGCCTATGTAGTTTTGTACTCTCACACCATGTGCCCCCATTTTGTTAGAATTTATTTAATTTACACAGCAAAGATTGTGACAGTACTGTAGATGTTGATAATTTTCCAGGATGATATTTTTTGAGAATTTTTCCCCCAATGAGAAGAAGTGAGCTCGGCTGTGATTATGAAATTTGGAGTTATTTGTGTCATTATGTATGTATTATTATGCAATGTTAAATGGAAAATTAGACTGTTACTATGTTTTTCAACATGCAAGTTTAGCAAAATTTTAAGCCCACAAAAATACAACTTTAACCCTAAAGAATTCTGTATCCTGTCTAAAAATTTGTCAACCCTAGTTGACTGAAAATTTAGTTCATCTTTCAGCTACATAATATAGATTAGTTTAAAAAGACTTGACAATACTTCAGAAAATGCTGTACAATCCGGGAATTCGTGCCTTTTGTGATGGTAGCTATGCCACTTTCACCCGTGATCTCTTGTACGTCAACGATCTTTTAGCAAATATAAGTTGTATCAATTAATTTGAAATTATTAAAGCCAATTGCTAAAAAATACTGTGGTACTACTGTAATGTTCTATCTGCAGTTACAGATCCGGTAAGAGTGCAGGTACGGAAGAAAACAAGATCATGGCAGGTATGGAATTTCAGTGTTTTCAGTAGATGTCATGTGTTCACATTTGGTTTGCTATGTGTGTCTGGTAGCATGCCATGATACAGATATAATACATGTAGTAGTAACTTTCACGTCCTGATGAAATAATAATAATATGTGTCGCTAGTGTGGTAGTTACAGGTCACTGCTACATTTTGTGTCTATGTGTGATTGTGTGTGTGTGTGTGTGTGTGTGTGTGTGTGTGTGTGTGTGTGTGTGTGTGTGTGTGCATGCATGCATGATGGGTGTGTGCGTCCTTGTGTAATATCTTTCATCCCATATTAATTGATCCCCCTTCTCCTTGTTAAGGTTCTAATCCAGGGAGAAAGCGTTCTCCAGAACAATCTACTGGTTCTGCTAAGAGGACTCAACCAGGTATAAACTTGTATGCATGCATATATGTAACATATCAATGTATAATATTCAATTTGGTTATATTATATATACTGCCCTCCAAAAAAAGGTATCAGTGACGTCATGACAGACAATGGCAACGACAACAAGCACAAAAACAGGACTGATGTATCGTCACCATATAAAATATTGGTGAATACTAATTGTGCCTGAAATGTTCAGGAATATTAGCCAAATGTCAAAAATGACTTCTCTCCTCCATAAGTTAATGGTTAATATACTTGAATACGGTCAGGCGTACTGTCAATGAGATCATCACAAATTGTCAACTTATTTCGATCCTCCCGGTAAAACGAAACACTGTCACAGTTCATCGAAGGTTCTAGGACGATCATTTTGAATCAAATGTGCCAAAACATCCCACACATACTCTACGGAGTAAGATCTGCAATTTTTTGCGGCCCTTTTATAATGGATTCAATTTGTCAATCTCACCGATGATATTCTCGTGGTGAAGTTTTGCATAGTGGAGTAAGAAAAACAAAGGGTAACGTTATTTTGGTGTAAGATTTGGTCGTTTGGGTAAGTAAAAGCAATTAATTGGTTCTATATAAGGTTCAGATGAAACAATATGGTTCAGTGTCGACTGCACCTGCATTTGTCCCCTTTATCATCACCCATATAATTGTCCCAGAATTGAGCAGAGTGCTCTACGCCTACAAAATGGGCTTTCGGGAATGCCGAAAGGCATAGCGGTGTTGTTGTAGAGCATCGAGCTACCTGTGCAAATTCATGGAAACAGGAGTCGCATTTGTGCGACATCTTCGCTTGGGAGCCCATTTGCTCCGATGACTTTGGCACCTCAAAACACCACAAACTGGCTCTTTAGCAACCGAGATGAAAGTAATGCTATCAAAGACAGTATACATTAGTATCTTTTTGAAATTTAGATTCTCAAATGTAGTTTTGAGTAGTTTTTCAAACATACATCATCGCTGTCATTTTTTATATATATGAAGTCACTCTTATTTTCCTTTTGGAGGGCAGTGTATATATCATAGCTCGTCTTTGAGCCAAATCTTGGGCATTTCATTGGAAATACTCAGATTATGAACAAGAAATGTAATGTATCTCAGAAAACACAAACCATGAGGGTGCCTAGGTTACTTAATTTCTGCTTCAGTTTTCTCTTTGGTGTTCCAATAACAAGTCGGAGATCCAGAAATATGGCATATTTGAATATATTATTGCTATTGGCCCATCCACAGAGGCAGCAAATTAGTTTACCCTAGTGGTAAGCTCAACTAATTAGTTAAATTGGACTCAATTACTTTCGTTTTTTACTCAAAAATGGCTGCTTTTCTGGTGCCCTTAAAAGTATTAGGACACTGTACAAATAAACTGTTATACAAACAGACGGCTTATTAATATGTTAGATTATTGATCCTTGCAGTGTCTAGTGCACTGACACAGACTTATTACATTACACACTCAAATTTTTGTGAGATGGAACTTTTGGAGATTTTCGTGGATCCCTCTTTAATCCTTTATTGATGTTTATGCTTTCATGAACATCAATAAGAGACCATTAGACATACTATACCATTAGAGAGAAGATCAAAGGCACTATTATAGTGCTCCTTGATGATCCTGTTCTTTTAATGACCATTTTCATCATTGCACAATTAAGAGCTTGATCTAGATTTTAATAAGTTTAGAGTTTTCACACATGGCTTTCAATCTGCAAAACGGTGAAAGTTTCATTCCGTTAAATTTGAGTGCCTACAGTATTATAGGAAAACTATATATAGATCGTGTATTTCAACTGTATAAAAGATAGCACAGTTTATCTGTACATTGTTAGAATAATATATATTTTGTTTAATATTGTCCACAGGAAAGTGGTCTCTTGCTGATCGCTGTCTCTTCATGTCCCACTCATCAAAAGATAAGGTATTGTAAGGCTACTGTTTGTGCTGAAAGATGCTATATATTTTCAATTTCTTATCTTTCCAGGATACCGTTGATGAAATTGTTCAAGCTCTTAGGCAATCAGGCATAAATGTCTGGTATGACAAGGATGAGGTGCGTTTGTATGCATTATACTTAGTACACTACTTCCAGTCCCCGGTCCAGTAGTTAAATCCAATATTAAGGTTGAGACAAAACTGAGAGTCGACGAAGATTGTATTTTCATTGCAGTCCTAGAAAAGGGAAGAGTAGTTTGTCATCCATCACAGCATGTAAAGCAGCATTGTTGCATTGTCTCACGTTTACTGGATAAATGAACTCATGAATAAAGATTAGAGAGTTACTACCTAACAATTTCCTACATGTTTTGGTGATGTTATATATCACATCACAACAAGTAGTTATAAGATGCAAAGGGCTTTTGAGTTATTTGCAGAATATCATGAACTTAGCATCATGCATTCAATTCAATATGATCATGCAATGATACAAACGGTATACATGCATTGCGACTACTAGTGAGCAGCTATGGGACCCACTTTTATAGTAACTATTATACAATGAATTAAAAACGACTCTGTAGTTGACTGCTTTAATTGGCAGCTTTTGTGTACTTGGTGTGGGCAAGGGTCCCTTTTGCATGCGTGCTCAAATAGTACACACTATAAGTTGCAATTATTATAATTGATGTTCTTGTGGAGTTTGTGTATCATTTCTGATGGATCTTTTGATTGGGTTCGTACTTAATGTCATTTCGGCTTAATTTCATCAATATTTAGATTAGAACTGGACATCAATGGGATACGAAGGTTAGCCAACCTGTCACTTTAGCTATAGTGTGCAGCATTTCGCCTCTTCAATGGTGTGGTTACATTTATTTCTAGATTTCTGAGGACATGCAACATATGTATGGCTTCATCTGTTGCATGTCAGAAGATTTCTTTGATTCAGAAATTTGCAAAAGAGAATTACAAGCCTTCATGTAAGAAGTTGGATTCTAATTATATAACTTATAATTATTGCAATTTTATTTTTAATTGGATTTGATATTGATTAAATTTCACAGATTATATACTACCTCTCTCCAGGAGTGCACAGAAAGACAACTCTGCAATTCCCAAAGACTCCATTTTCCCAGTCATAGTTGTTGATCCTTCCCTTTTTAAAGGAGTGAGGGTAAATTGGCGGATGGCACTACCAGCACAGTAAGTAGTCGTCGACAGCTTCTCAGCTTCTTATGAGTTAAAACTGAATGTTTGCTTTTGTCACATATTGTACATTGCTCATAGAATTCACTACAAAAAGTGGACTGTTGATACTGATCAGCAACTATTCTTGAAAGATATGAAGGACTTTGTGAATGGTATGTGAGTACAAAGCATGGTTGTATCTAGGAATGGCATCCGTTACCACGGTAATGGTACAATTATACAGCAATTTTATAATGTATACAACATAGGTGTTTAACTTGGCATGAGCTTATACTTGAAAACTTGTATTTCAGGCAAATACCTCTCTGTAATGTTCCTTGAAGACCTTTCCGAAGAAACTCGCTACTCATTGCACCCAAAAGAAGCCAATCTTCGCCACCGCGAGAAGAGAACTTAGCATTGTAGCCGAAAAAGTCTTCTTTGGGGATTTTACCCAACGATTTCCTTTGGAAGCTCAATATTAATTTTAGAGTTCCAATTCCTCCGTTGAATCCCTGAAAGTCAAGAGCACTTGGCCAAAGTCCACGAATGGATGCAATAGTAATTAAGACACAGGCACTCGGGTTGTATGGCATATAAAATGCACCCGACCCGACCCGACCCCTGGCACAAACTACTGATTAAATTTGGGGGGAGCTTGAGTAGTACAGTGTGCCATGCAAGAAATCACTGTAGTTTTGAAGTATGTATCATTGTATATACATTATACGTATAGCAGGGGTCTCTTATATGATGATTGGAAAGTATTATTAGGGGGCAGATTTGTCACATATATATTATTGTATTGTGGTATCCTAGATGTCTATGAAACACATGAGGTGCAGTAATGTAAGGAGGTGAGGTATGTATGTGGTATCGCTGGGATATGTAACTAGGGGTATGTGGGGGGTATGCTCTCCCAAGGGAAATTTGGGTTTTTAGGTTATTATGGTAGTATCTGAGGCCATTTCAGAGCAATCAAGGTTGATTTTGACACTCAGTAGGGCCTTCTCTACAGTAGATTGCACTACAGTTGGAAATTTTTGTGGGTGGAAGCTTCTCCGGTCTCACTGGATAAAACCCTGCAAAGTGTGTGTGTGTGTGTGTGTGTGTGTGTGTGTGTGTGTGTCTGTGTGTGTGTGTGCATGTGCGTGTGTGTGTGTGTGTGTGTGTGTGCGCGCGTGTGTGTGTGTATGTGTGTGTGTGCGTGTGCGTGTGTGTGTGTGTGTGCGTGTGTGTGTGTGTGTGTGCACAGGGTATTTATAACTGTCCAGGAATCAAATGCAAAAATGGCCGTCTTGAAATAGCTTCACGAATTATCGATCGTTTCTACTTAGTTGACTTGATTTTCGCTGAGTTCTTCTTACTGGACGAAAGTTGTATATATTCCGCGCATGTTGGTACTTAACTAGCGATTGTTTCTATTGTCTGAGGGAAGATAGCAAGCTAAGAATGCATAGCAGTTCCAGACAAACTTCGCCTCGGTCAGACCTTTAGATCCCTCTCAATTCCCATGAAACAACACGAAAAGACAGAACAAGTGGTGAGCTATCCGAAAATCGTTCCCGGCTATAGGTTATAATTTTCCTTAAGAAAGTTATAACCGAAAAACCTGTTTTTCACCCGTCAAACGGCCAAACGTTAGCATAAATGATCTAATTGCGAGAAACTGCTTGATTGTAGCACTATGCCCGGAACGATTTTCACAAACCGAAACATTCTAAGATTCCATCAAAGTTAGATTTGGTAAGATTCGAAGGCATCTAGAGGTCTGACCAAGCGACTATATCTTCGCCCTCAACAAAAGTGCCAATTTCATGACGTTTCACGGATACATAGGCATAGCGTCACAAAAGTCGCCTTCTTCCCCCATTCTGTTGATACGTGAAATTTCATATGTCATCTGAAAGACGCCAAATGACACATTAAAAACAGCCGCTAATTGATGACGTTAAAAACAAGCACCGCCCACAATCGGAACAAGCAACAGACGGTTATAAACACCCTGTGTGTGTGTTCTGTGTGTATGTGTGTATGTGTGTGTGTGTGTGTATGTTGTGTCTGTGTGTGTGTGTGTGTGTGTGTGTGTGTATGTGTGTGTGTGTGTGTGTGTGTGTGTGTGTGTGTATGTGTTATGTCTCATTTGAACATTAATCAAAATGGCCATTGTCTTTGTAGCCCCAACAAATGTAGAGCCATATATAGTCCTTGATAATGGAAGTCTGATAGTATCGATTGCAAAGCAAAGTTGACGTGGGAGCAGATGTTGATGCAGCTACTGAAGTGGTAGAGTGTTATGACAAGGCAGTGATAATCCATGTATTCCTTACCTTGTGTTGTTGTTCTCACATCAGTTGACTGGATTGTATGCGAAGTTATGCATAGTTCCCTATTCTCACTTTGCCTCGATTGCCTGTCTTTGCTGGCAGATTGGTTCACTTTGTGTTCAGTTATTTATCACCCTATGTAGCATCTACTACTTGTTCTTTGCAGGTAGTACTCCAACTCCATCAACCAGTCCTGCTGGACCTCAGTCTACCACTGGTATGTCTACTGTGTGCAATCTCATACTGTGCTCTCCTCAGGAATGTTGAAATGTGTGATATGTGGGTACATTTCATCCCGATTTCAACACACTCATGCTTGTTAAAGCTTGCTAACTTGGCTGGAAGACAATAACTCTGTTAAGTAGAGACAGAGTAACTCAGAAAACATGAAATGAACGTGTTGACATTCTTTAAGTTATTTCAATTCCTTTTTCCCCACAAACTTGCTTGGGGTGTTTAAGTCTGAGAACAGATTAGTATGTCAGTGGTAGCATTCATTGTGACATTTGCTAGGACAGAAGGCTGACCATGTATTGTATTCAATTTGGTAGGACATTTTGAAATGAGTCGGCCATGTCTGACCATCATACACAACACAATGGAGTATATCTACTATTATTATAGCATAGTCTTTGCTTTCTCCTCAATCTCGTAGACACAGGGTATTTATAACCATCCGGGAATAAAATGCAAAAATGGCCGTCTTGAAATAGCTTCACAAATTATCGATCGTTTCTACTTCGTTGACCAGATTTTCGCCCAGTTCTTCTTACTGGACGAAAGTTGTATATATTCCGCGCATGTTGGTACTTAACTAGCGATTGTTTCTATTGTCTGAAGGAAGATAGCCAGCTAGGAATACATAGCAGTTTTAGACAAACTTCGCCTTGGTTAGACCTCAGATCCCTCTCAATTCCCATTAAACAACACGAAAAGACAGAACAAGTGGTAAGCTATCTGAAAATCGTTCCGGGCTATAGGTTATAATCTTCCGTAAGAAAGTTATAACCGAAAAACCTGTTTTTTCACCCTTCAAACGGCCAAAATTTAGCAATTGCGAAAAACTGCTTGATTGTAGCACTATGCCCAGAACGATTTTCGCAAAACGAAACATCTTAAGATTCCATCGAAGTTGGATTTGGTGAGATTTGAATGCATCTGAGGTCTAACCAAGCGACTTCATCTTCACCCTCAACAAAACTGCCATTTTCGTGACGTTTCACGGATACGTAGGCAAAACGTCACAAAAGTCGCCTTCTTCCCCCATTCTGTTGATACGTGAAATTTCGTACGTCATCTGATAGACGCCAAATGACGTATTAAGAACAGCC
Organism: Halisarca cf. caerulea; assembly: GCA_963170055.1. NCBI lineage: Eukaryota > Metazoa > Porifera > Demospongiae > Chondrillida > Halisarcidae > Halisarca > Halisarca cf. caerulea. The sequence continues at coordinate 2,691,509 of CAUJGJ010000040.1, read as the reverse complement.
GCTAATTGATGACGTAGAAAACAAGCACCTCCCACAATCGGAACAAGCAACAGACGGTTATAAACACCCTGTGGAAGGAAATTGTAGTGGTTCTGTATTTCATTGCAAATTCTATGGTTGTGCATGCACATTCAAGTAATTGACACAGAACTATGAATATCATTAACAAACTTTAGTCTTGCATACCCAGATGGACATCAGTCACTGTGAATCATGCACCATATAGCAACAGTTTCCTGTCTGGCTGTGCCTAGGCCTGGATGGCTACAAGTTGACTGTGCGTCTTATAAGGGTGTGACTGTGTGTCTTGGATAGTAGTCAACAACAGTTAACAAAATTTGTGCATTGTACACTGAGTCTCACCCTACTCCCCATAGGATACGTTCCAACATGTACAGTTTCTGTCAGGTACATGTACTGTTACAACAGAATCATGTCGGATGTGTTAAATTACTTTACGTTTCACTATGCTATCGTGTAGTGAGATGGCAGCCTCTAGGTGTGTGTTTAGTTGGTCTAGTTAGCGGAACAGCTATGATCCATGGACTGGAACATAGCTTGAAACATTGGAGGAGGTGTTCTCCATGTACACCGGTCCTGCTCTTTGACCTTTAACCACACATGCAGGCACTCCCAGAACAACTGTAATGGACTATTGGCCCCACAACAGCATAGGGCATGCCCATTACCATCCATAATTTGATGGGCAATATGGGAGAAGGCTCTATAGAGTATAAGGTTCGAGGAACTCACTACCATAATAATAATATAGCTGGACACAGTTCCGAGTTATTTCCCGAACTAATCAATTTCAAATGGTAGATTTGAACCAATTTGTTGTTGAACTTTTCCATTGATCGATGTTTTTCCCCAAAATACAAAATTGAGGCACCCCTTAACCCTGTATTGTGGACGAGCCACTATAGTGGCTCAACCAGTGATTGCGGAAAATGATGAAAGTTTAGCGCATTTTGTTCAAATTTTATACGAAGCATACACGTAGCAATAGTAACACACTCTGTAAGTATGAACCTTCTAATATGGATTATAGCGAAGTTAGAACCAATATTAAAAGTTATCTTCGATCCCGTTTTACTGCGTTATGCAATCAATATGCGATAATTTACCGAAAAATCCTAGTTATGCAGAATAAAAATGGAAAACCGCTGGTACTATACCAGAAGATTCCTCTTCATAAACTACATTTGCTGACGAGACAAGACTTGCACACATCGAAGTACGGCAGAGCTCTCGACCATTATAGGGGACAGTGACCGAATGCTTCACCATTAAATTTTGTTCATTTTCAACATAATTCAGACACTAGCTTTCTTCGGCAAAGAAACTACTGCTAGATAACGTTCAGGTCCCGGTTAGGTAAATACCTAGGTACTAGCATACTCAAGTTTTGAGCGAAATCGCTTAAATTTTATCCGCTGAAAACACAGCGGGTGTTTCCATCCTCCTGAACAACTGTCATTGTTATTGTTCACGTGCGAAGACATTAGAATTGCATGGGACAAACCGTCTATGCACACAGTCTATAATTTAATTGTTAGGCAACAGGCAGTGAACATAATCATCGAAGCGTAACTTAGACAAGGAATATAACCATTTCCCTCCCAAGTGCAGTATGTTTTGCCTTGAGGATGTACAAATAGTTATCCAATTTATCATGGCTGCACAACACTCTGTGTGGAGTTAGAGCAGTTTGTCCCTATTTAAATATTATATAATATTATCTTCAGTCGTGCGTGACCGAATTTGTTGTGACAGTTGTTCAGGAGGATGAAAACACACACTGTGTTCTCAGCAGATAAAATTTATAGCGATTTTGCTCAAACTTGAGTATGCTAGTACCTAAGTATGTGCCTAACACCTGCATGTTTTCTAGCAGTGGTTTCTTTGCCGAAGAAAACAATGCGAGCTCGAGCTAGTGTCTGAATTATGTTGAAAATGACCCAATGGTGAAGTATTCAGTCACTTTCTAAAATGGTCGAGAGCACTGTCGTACTTTGACACGTGCAGGTTTTGTCTCGTCAGCAAATGTATCTAGTTTATGAAGAGGAATCTTCTGACTGGTACAGATTCATTGACTTGTGCCTATAGCAGCTGTGGAGAATGACAGGGGCATTATAGCGTATTTTAGAATGTGGGGATTTTAGGTGACTAACAAAGTATTGGAATGTAGGGAAATTGTCATCTTTTTCATACACCTCATGACTACCGCTTAGGAAAACGTCACATGTGTCATCACAAGTTGCATAATCTCTGTCTGTAGCGGGAAATGTTTGCATATTGCGGGAGTTACGATTCGAACTTTTGCGCCGCCAAATCCGTCATTTTAAAACTTTTAAAAGACGGATATGGTGATCAAAGTATCAAATACCACATATGGACAATTTGCGTCCACTAAAGTTGCAATCAAGAACCATTCGCGCAAAGGTATTCACCCAAAATCCCCGAAATTGGTATCTGAAGCCTAGGTATTTCACTAAAGTATCCAAACAATATCAGAATCATACGATAAAATCAAGAGTTACCCTATTAATAGTGACAGTGAGAGGAATAATTATTTTTACAATATAATAATATGAAGATCAGTTAAAACGACTGTAACTCACCCATAATCGTTCGCAAACAAAGATCGATCAATCAGAACAAAGATTTAGTGTCCAACTTCCTTCGCTGAGAAAAACTAAACATAACCACGAAACTAACTTTGATATCAAAACTATAACAGTAACATAGCTAATTTTAATGCGCACGACCATCCTGGAATGATATGCAACGTCATCAATGATGTCACATTAAAATGGCGGCTTTGAACTTGTTTCAAAAAGAATGTAGAATCCGCACGTCTAGATGGCCCTTCTTTGCAACGGAGACTACAAAATCTATTTCGAAGTACCCTTGTGCATTCGCTTATTCTGAGCGGAGAAAATATAACCAGGTACGCAAAAGATATAAGCATTTTTACGGTTAAATTTTCACTATTTTACAGCGGAAAAGTACATTTTCGGTTATATCTATGTCATTTGGGGTTATATATTTTCCGCTCCGCAAGTATGTTATGTCCGAATCTAGCCAAAACACGGGCACTTTGTGGTTTTCACGTTGTGAATTTCATTATCACTGAATTGCGTGGGTTGGTCATGTGCCAGTAACGTGAATCAGCTTAGGAAGCTCCGCGACAAGCAAGGTTATCTATCGAGTTATTTATATGGTAAAAGGTCCAGACCCTACCCAACTTTACACAGCACGTTTCATTCACAAAATTCTATAAGCATTGGTTTTGGATAATAACGCTTTCTTTGGCAGGTTTGGGATTCACCGACTTAAGTATAGAAGTTGACAATGTTTTCTGAACTCCTTCGTTTACCATAACAGGGCTACGTAAGATCGTATGCTGAAGGTATAGTGCACGAAGGTTGATTTAGCCATCAGAGAAGCCTTTTCACGGGGCAAATTTCTTTGTGAAAGGCGGAGATCTCAGTAGATGGCGGTCATGACTACAGAAATCTAAGGATTGATTTCTAAAAGGTAAATCTAAATTTTCACCGCGTATACTTTTGATTGCTTATTCTGCTTGAATTATATATGCGTCACTAAGAGTCGTCTTGTCCTGGCTGGAAAGCCTCAAAATGCTGCAAATAACAGTCAAGCAATTGAATTTCAAAAGTGTATGCGGTGAAAATCTAGATATTGATCCTACGATTACTTCAAACCCACTTTGTAACGTTTAAAAGCCACCGTCTACATATCCGCCTTTTCCACTAAAACTGTTTTATAGCACAACTCGTGTACTGTTTGTTGGATTGTATGTGATGTCACGTGACTTTCCTGAAGGAAGACAGCTTGCTCCACAAGGAAATTTCATCAAAAATCGCAGTGGTACAAATCTCTGATTTTCAGCGTGAAACTTTGAGATATTGTTCCCAAAGGACCAAACCCCTAGAATCGAATTCAGGGTCTTTGTACGTTGAACCATTTGCTTTATGTCCAAAGGATTGTAACTACTCACCCTCAAATTTTGCATAAATCCTTGGACATAACAGCCATGCAGTGGAGCCTGAAGACCCTGAATTCAATTTAGTAAGTTCGGTACCTGTGTGTTCTTTTGAGGCTAGTTTTGTGTCCAAAAGCCTAAGTTTCTACCACCGCGTTTTTGGATTTTTATGTTTTCGAGTACAGTCGGAAAAAACTGGTCATACGACGTTTTGAGACTTTGTACAATAATCTAAAAGGCTCAGATACAAAGTAGATATGTTTAAGATATAACACAAAGCGTTTTCTGGGCATCACTAATCGTGCGCATGGAAAAAAGATCTATTGATTTCACTTCTTCGATAACGGCGGCCATTTTTGTTTATGTCCAAGATCGGACATAACATACCTGCGTCAGGAATACCTTATGCAGACAACTTTACTCTTTGATTTGATACTAGTTTTGCCCCTATTGAAGCACTTCTAGACGTGTGGACATCGACATTTACTGCAAAAACAGTATTTTTTATAGGTTCTTATTTACTTAGTTTTGTATACAATATGAGCTTGTTTTTTGGTTTAATGTTTCGACAATAAGCAATAGAATGTTAAGAAGATTTAAAATGAGCCAGAAATTATTTCTGGGACTCAAAATCGTGATGTATTTGTCACCCCTTTTTGGCGGCAGCCATTTTCTTAGTGGTCTAAAATCCGCTATAATGAGCCTGTGTGGGCACCCGAATTCTCATGTGACCGAATTATGTTGCATTACAGTTGCCGTTTTATATGCTTATAAAGGTATCACCATAGATTATATCTATGGTATCACATTCTATTAAATGATGGTTGTCAACAAGTGACATAATAGTTTGCTAGCTGTTATATGCATTTGGAGCCATATAGCTTCTATTATATAGCGAGAATTAAGGGTCCCAGAATGCACTTTCATATTATGTTAATTTTATTATATGATAATGGCTAATTTATCTAAAAGAAAAAGTTTACACTTAGTTCTAAGCAAATTGTGCATGGCATAGCCCAAACTATTTATCATGTTGAGTCGGGTATCTATAATGTATCTACCTATTAGTGTTCCCTTCTCCTTAGGCTAGCTAACTTTTCACCCATAATATGTGACATGTGATCATGGGGTTAGAATAATCATGCGGGTTTAATATCACCTGAGATGTAGCCTTTGTACATGCAATGAAAAGTTGTTGGGGAAGGGGGATTTGAAAAGAAGTACGAAAAAGAAAAATATATTTTCTGTGAGTCCATCATGAATAAATACAGTACAAAATAATGTGTTGGCATTAATACATTCACAAGATGGTGGGATAATTACATGTAGGGAATCAAAAGTGGACTATCTGGCACTTAGAACATAGACAAATTTATTTTATTAAATGAAACTTCAAGGTACATGATTGTTTTATTAATTAAAATATATTATTATACTGTAACCAGCAGTTTTAATGGAAAAGCCACAAAGGAACAAGCAGACCATAATATTAACTGTTATATCCAGCTCTCTCCTAGAGAATTTAATAACTTTAAGGTGTAGTTACAGAAGGAACTGGGGTGAGGGTTCATAGGGTGGTTTCTGGATTGCATTAAGGGATTTTATGAATGTTTCGCATGTGGGACATGTCCAAAATCTCCCTAATGTGCTAACAAGCTGCAATTTTAGTGAAAACGTTACTAAAATGGCTTCAAATCATGTGACATGCGCGTGACATTCTATGACGTTATTGTTTAGGAGCAAGCTAGATCGATAGCGCTGTGTGGCAATTCATCGCAGATTTGGTGCTTTTTAGCCTTTATTCGAAGAGAAACAGTGTCAAGCACGTATAGTTGCGTAAGGACGATCGCGGACTGCAGGAGTTTTGAAATCGGGTGTAATTTTTCAGTCAGTGGTAAGTTCAAGGCGTTAAGAGTGCTGTATAAAGTGATACATCTTTTCCTAAGATGTTTAGGCTAGTAAGAGACTAGATTTAAGCTCAACAACGACTACCGTACGTATCTTGTTCTTCGAGATTGCTGATCCGCGCCGAATGACTCAAACGCTTAAAATTCTCCTCTTTTGCCGATTTTACACTTTCTTCAATCATCCGCCTTATTTAAATAATGGCCTATTTCCTCTGACTTATTTTCGCTTACAACGCATCCGTCCTTGCCATGCTCCCCCACCTTCAAAGTAGTCCTCAATTTCAAAGGGTACCAAGAGTTTGATGACGTCACAGCCCTCATCACATGACTATCATGTGAAAACAGGCGTCTTGCAAAAGAGATTTTTCTGCAAAATGCCATGTCGCCGAGTAAATCAGCGGAGCCACGTAAGAACCTTCTGAGTGTTTCATTGTGATCAGCATTGACTGCTTCAACTTTTCACCGATGGGGGTTTTGATTAACTCGTTTTCAGAGAAGTTATTGACGAATCTTTTATTGCGCTGTGAGTATTTGCTGAATATCTTTAAAACTATTTCGGTAATCAAAACCCCCATCGGTAGAAAGTTAGATATTTTCAATAGAAACAATTCAGTCTTTATCCTGTGTCTGTAGACCCATGTTCCGATTTACTCGCGTCGAATAACTGCCTAACTCAACTACCTGATAAATCGTCGATTAGTTGAACGCTCAAGCAAGTCACTTGGATGAAAAATAGCTCATTGTGTAGCTTAGATATGTTTGTACTGCTTTAGAACCATTCAATGGCCATTTCACTACATATTGTGAAGAAATAAAGCAATTTGTAAAGAGTAAATTCGCCGACTTTGGGAAGCCATTAAAGTGCTAATGGACATGTCCCACATGCGTTTGGCTGCCTCACTGGCATTAGTTGTCGTAGCCATCTGAAGCTTGGATGTACTGAGAATGAAATGTAATTCACTTTTATCATGTTATGTTTTATCCAAAGAAATTACAGTTCTAAGCAATTAATATATTGTGGTATGGCCATACATGAGCATACCTGCGTCTCTTTTTAAAAACTGATATTCATTTTGTTTGTTCCTTCTATATAATTATAATCTTAGACTAATAAGAAAAGCCAAAATCATGACCTAGCTTTCTCATGCATGCATACATTTCGGACTGCAGGACATCTAAGGTTCTTAGAGAGCTGTTTCATATCGCCTCAAAGGATAATCATATTAATAAATCTAAATTGGTCACTTTTATATTTTCAAATGGCTAATATTGTCCTACAGGATAAGATTGATACTGAACATTTCATAGTGTCAGTTCCCATACACATAAAGCAGTCTGCTGAGTAAAATGCATTTAGAATCCTAGAATGCATCTAATCTAATAATTACTAGCTGCATTCTGTCTAATAATATTATGCAGAATATTCCAGCTTTACTTGTACAACTCCTGGACCGCTATCCAACTTGTGACAAAATGAAGGGCGTACATTATATACTACAAATTGAATAGTTGAATAAACTGGGCAATACACTGATACAAAACTATTTTGAGTAGCTAAAATAAGGAACCACATAATGACAGAAATATTGTGAGTTAGTATTGCGTACAATGTCATGTGCTTTTTTCAAGAATCAGCTTTGATTCTGGCAAGCAGTGTGCTTTTTAGGCAAATTATACTGCATCCCTTTCATTTCACAAAAATAATTGTGGTAATCATTGGTTTAGTTCCAAAGTTGGCTCATATGGTCTTTAACATCAGAATTATGTCGATTGTGTCTTACAACCGCGCTCAGTGGATTATAAATTCTACATTCTCTAGCAGCAAAACCTATCGCTAAATGACGAATCACGATTGTCGTCTTTTATTTGCTCTGCTAAAAATCCAGGGTTCATAGAACAATTCATTTATATATTCCAGCAAAGCACAAAATTTAAGTTAAGTAACCTATGAAACTACAACTATTACGCTCCAGCTATTATGTATGTATATATATATATATATATATATATATATATATATATATATCTACATTATATCTATCTATCTACCTATCTATCTATCTATCTATATATATATATATATTATATATATATATATATAATATATATACCCCGTGACCCCGTGACCTGGGTGGTTATGCCATATATACTCCCTGCACGCAGTATGGGATGCATAATCATCAGTTTATATGTATATTATATATATATATATATATATATATATATATATATATATATATATATATATATATATATATATATATATATATATATATATATATATATATATATATATATATATATATATATATATATATATATATATTATATACAGTCAAACTTGTTTACAACAACACCCTTGGTGCCACTAAAATGTGCTGTTTTAACCAAGTTGTTGTTGTAACCAGGACATTTAGTATAGAGACCATTGAATTCATTCCTGACATGTGTGTTGTTGTAAAGAGGTTGATGTTGTAAACAGTGACTTATAATATATATATATACACTTGATTGGCATGCAATAATTGATTTTATTAGTACCAAATTGACTCTATTAAAACCTGGTAGTTATTAGATAACTACCATACATGTCCAGTTACTCCTTTGATCTTACACAAACGGGGATAGAATAATAAACTTAATTATATATATATATATATATATATATATATATATATATATATATATATATTTATATATATATATATATATTTATATATATATATATAAACCGTATAAAAACCATTAAAAAATGGATGAAAGATGTAGGGATGAAAAATTGTCAATCGTCAAAAATCACTGGAACAAGGCAGAGTTGTTTGTTGCATAGGACTGAACAGGCATAAGTATAGACATACAGAGGGCTAGGTATACGTTGGGCTAGACTGGCATGAGGATGGCCTATGCATAGGTTTAGGACTGACATAGTGCAAGGCATACATGGGGCAAGACGGGTACAGAGCTTGACTGGGTAAAGGGCTAGACGGGTTAATTCCCTACATCCCTTGTGATATCATTGGCTAGCTTATATATACAAACTGGTTGAGGGATGTAAGGAATTAACCCGCTAGCCCTCTACCCAGTCAAGAATGTACCAGAAGTGAGTTTTTGGCGTAAATACGTTTGTCATTCCTACATATGTAGTACTACCGTAATACATTATATATATATATATTTATAGAATAATAAACTTATATATATATATATTACTACTCACCTTTGCATATGTACGTACATGTCTTATATTGTGTAGGTCTTGGTACTAATGATAGTGACAGTACACCTAGTTTCTCCAAGAATGGGACGAGAAAGAAGGTGACAAGAAAAGTAAAAAGAAAGAAGTCTGCTGCTTCAAAAAAAATAGGAGGAACATCGTCTAAGAATACAGCGAGGAAAACTTCACAACCTGCTAGAAGGTCGGAATACAGCGAGGAAAACTTCACAACCTGCTAGAAGGTCGAAAAGAAAGTCCACCACATCAAAATCCTCGAAGAAAATGAGCACTAGTCTAAGACGATCCGAGCGAATCAGGGTAAGTGTAGGCTATAGCAATGTATGTGTAACTACATGTACTACTGTTTCCACCTAATTGTAGTTTTACACGTTATAGTAGTGTTAGTTGGAATTCTAAGATTACAACCATTTGCAGCTACTTTCTTGCAAACAATGCAGGACCTGGCACTGATATCCACAATGCATTCTTATGTAGGATTTTATCAAGGAGGGGGGACTAGCAGTAACCCTTCCTTCACAAAAAGTCATGTAGCCTTTATTGTTGGAAATGAACACTCATGAACGTAGCATAAATCCATTTATAAAAGTCTTAGGTATAATTTGCCAAAAAATGCTATAACATTGAAAGCTAGCATTAGGCAATCTTGAGTCCACTGATACGTTTATTTTGTAATTACATTGAGTGCATGTGTCAAAATCTAACAGTTCTATAGCTAAATGTAAACTGCACTTGGTTTAGCTTTGTTCCAAAATGCATGGTATAACCATTTATATAAGGATTTATTCCTGTATATGTACTTATGTAAGTATATTTGGCAGCACATATCTTCGATTTCTTTTTGAGGAGGGGGTGGGAGGGCACAGAGAGTATGCCTCCCTTGAAAATTTATCCTAGTGGAACACACATGCACTATGGCAACATACTGATCTGTGATCATGAACTGTATTCAGAAACAGCTAAAGTGGTTTTAAACAGTCTCAGGTACCATGTCATTGCTCCTCTTGATCATTATTCTGAAAGAAACCCTGAAGTGCATGCTATATGTGAGAGTGTGCGTTGTAGTATGATCATTGAATGCACAATGTCATGCACACTCGTGTATGTGTGTGTGTCTGTGTGTGTGTGTGTGTGTGTGTGTGTGTGTGTGTGTGTGTGTGTGTGTGTGTGTGTTCCCTATTATGGGTTTTCTAGGATATTCAATCAGTGACCATGCTACACAGATCATTAGCATAACATAACATAGTTTATAATGTACATAGGCATAGGAACAAGGGGGACAAGCCCCCTCACTTTTAGCAAGTAGGAGCCAAATACCCTAAATGTGTCTAGCATGTTGCTGCTATACATATGGTCCTTGTAGTACCTTCTGCCCCCTCACATTGTGAGCTCTCCTATGCCCCTGATCATGCAGAGAGTACTTAAAGGGCCCATTTTTTGGCAAGCATAAATTTCAAAATTTCAATCATGACTGCGAACTCGTCAATATTTCTGGTTATACTGTATCCTATATTCTTATACAGGCGTATGTTCCTATGTTAAAATCCCATAATTTCAATCATATCATGCAGTAACACACTAGACCCCACTTATTTACCTGAATAGCCTTACCTATATATATAGTGTGATATAAAGGTGTATTAATTCACATTATTATTATACTGTGTGTATAAATATTTATTAAGCATATAAGCATAGACAAAGAAGGGCACTATTAGTAGACTAATATTACTGTAGGTATTGTTCCTGTGCGTATCAAATTCAATCTATAATATTATATCACCATGCAGTCCTATAATGTAAGCCCACCACCTTTAAGAGGCCATGCACTTCTCCTGCATGGAACTTGACAGAGCCTAAAATTGCGGTCTGCTATCTATCATATTTTCCAAACAAAACATTAATATGGCAGACCAAAATTGAGTTGGGTCAGCCATTTGGCTGCTTATACTATAACTGAGAGCTGAGTCTCCGTTATTGGCTATTACAGTCAAGTACATGCCAGCTGTTCTTCCCTCTCAAGCAAGCTTGATTCAGTGCCAAATATTCATTTGTATTATT
>CAUJGJ010000040.1:2632800-2660300 GCA_963170055.1 Halisarca cf. caerulea | reverse complement strand
TGCAGTCAAGTGGCAGCGTAATTCTCTCCGAGCAAAGTAGCGGCGAAGAAGACACGGGCGAAACATCGCCAAGAAATGAATCTAAAGAAACGCTAACAGTGAATGGTAATCCATCTTAAGTGTCAGTTAGTAGTAATAGTTCTTCGTCTGCATCTGCGAAGCGTGGTCTGCAGGTTTGCCGCATTAAACCGACCTATATGTTTCTTCTGCAGCTCTCAGCGAGACGAGTCCCTTGAAGAAGGAACCTTTCAACCCTCTGCCGGTTGTCACGGCGATTGGTTCGAGACTGACATCTACAGTCAGTGGACCAGAAGGGGCTGTAATTACCAGCAAACTAGAAACCAGGTCCGTTGTGGTAGGTGATGATGAAGTACTGGAAGCGCCTACTGGTGATGTAGGACAGAAACCTGTCTTGGGGTATTTGGGTAACACAACTGTTGGTGGTCTTAAGCTTGGTGACGGTTTGGGGAATGGGCTGCCCCCGAAACTTGTGAATAGTGTTACGGGTGATGGTCTTGAGACAAAGACTGTTGGTGGAGGTCTGGTAAATGTTTTGTCAAGTGGTCTACGGCAGACATCGGTTGATGGTGGTCTAGGACAGACGTCTGTTGGTGGTGGTCTAGGACAGACGTCTGTTGGTGGTGGTCTGGGACAGACGTCTGTTGGGGGTGGTCTGGGACAGACGTCTGTTGGGGGTGGTCTGGGACAGACGTCTGTTGGTGGTGGTCTAGGACAGACGTCTGTTGGTGGTGGTCCAGGACAGACGTCTGTTGGTGGTGGTCTAGGACAGACGTCTGTTGGTGGTGATCTAGGGCAGACGTCTGTTGGGGGTGGTCTGGGACAGACATCTGTTGGGGGTGGTCTGGTACAGATGTCTGTTGGTGGTGGTCTAGGAGGAGTATCTGCTGGTGGTGCTGATTTATATGGTGGTCTTGGAGAGATGCCTACAGCTAGCGGTGGTGGTCTGAGCGTAACATCAGTGGGTAGTGGGGGTGGTCTGAGTGGTGGAATTAAATCGATGTCTTCCAGTCATAGTGGAGTGAGTGTTGGCCTAAGAGAGGCTTCTGTTGCTATACTAAGTGGTGGTCTGACTGGTGGTCATAGGGTGACACCTGTTGGTAGTGGTCTGAGTGGTGGTTTGAGTGGTGGTCTGGGTGGTGGTCTGGGTGGTGGTCTGAGCGTAACATCAGTGGGTAGTGGGGGTGGTCTGAGTGATGGAATGAAATTGGTGTCTTCCAGTGATAGTGGACTGAGTGTTGGCCTAAGAGATCTCCAGGCGTCTAACGTTGCTAGACTAAGTGGTGGTCTGACTGGTGGTCATAGGGTGACATCTGTTGGTAGTGGTGGTCTGACTGGTGGTCATAGGGTGACATCTGTTGGTAGTGGTCTGGGTGGTGGTCTGACTGGTGGTCAGGGTGGTGGTCTGGGTGGTGGTCTGAGTGGTGGTCTGGTTGGTGGAAAAGCATTGCTTGGTAGTGGTGGTCTGAGTGGTGGTCAGGGTGTTGGCCTGGGTGGTGGAAAGGCATTGCTTGGTAATCGTCTGAGTGGTGGGCTAGGACAGTCATCTGTTGGTTATGAACTAAAACAGACACCTGTTGGAGATGGACGAGGACAAACGTCTATTGGTGCTGGACTAGGGCAGACATCTATTGGTGGTAGACTCCAGGGACATCTATCTGTTGGTGGTGGACTAGGGCAGACATCTATTGGTGGTGGACTAGGGCAGACATCTGTTGGTGGTGGACTAGGACAGACATCTATTGGTGGTGGTCTAGGATCAGCAACTGTTGGTAGTGGACTAGGACAAGCATCAGTTGGCGGTAATCTAGCGTCAGTGACTCTTACTAGTGGGTTAGGACGATCGTATGGCCTTGATGTTTGTACTCTGAGCCAAGCACATTTAGCAGGTAATTACACAACTATTGCACAAACTGTATGTTGACACTGTTTTTTAAGTGAACTATATATGTAGGACATTGTAATGTCTATGTACAATTTGACTCCAAAGGTCAACTATAAACATAGTACTTGTTTGTCTTTAACAGTCTGCGTGTTGTGGATAGCTTGTTGGTTGCATTCAATTTAATTAAATTGTTTTAACAGCAGATTACTTGACACACTCCGATATGAAAAGACCCAGTCTCCAGTATACGCACATTCTGCGGAGGAAAGGATTGTTCTCCCGCCGGGAGCTTGTTACTAGTGTCAAGGGCATGCTCAGCAGGTATCGTGCTGATCTGTTGGAGATTGATTATGAGCTCATCAACTCCGACTGCTGTGCTCAAATCAAAGCAGACCTCAGAAGGGATCCCAATGAAGCAGCAACCATATTGCTTGAGTACCTAGAAACGAAGGACAGTCCTGATGACCTGCTAAAGTTCTGTAAGTTTTTGCGAGAAGAAGCACAGCAAGATGTCATTGGGAGACCCCTTTTGATAAAGCTTGCCAAACAGATTGAAGGAGCTCTTACACTTACAACTTCACACCCTTCAAGTGTGTACATGTGTGTGTGTGTGTGTGTGTGTGTGTGTGTGTGTGTGTGTGTGTGTGTGTGTGTGTGTGTGTGTGTGTGTGTATGTGTGTGTGTGTGTGTGTGTGTGTGTGTGTGTATGTATGTGTGTGTGTGTGTGTGTGTGTGTGTGTGTGTGTGTGTGTGTGTGTGTGTGTGTGTGTGTGTGTGTGTGTGTGTGTATTGAGTACCAAGACATGTATAATATACATGTTACCTGATATATGTCAGCCCAACACCCCCATGCATGTGGCAGTGTTTGGTTGTGTAGGTTTCCACATTCACCATTAGGTGACAATGTGTAGTTCCATGTCAACTTAATACTATTTGAAAAGTAACATGAAAGCTCCATATTGATTTTATAGAATTCACTTGGCGAAAGTGTCACATGTAAATCACATGATTCAAAGCTACTGTATATTAGGATGTTAACATTATAATTTACCCTCCTCTTATACAGGTCAGCCTTAATTTGGTCTGAATTTGAAAACTGAGGTGTAACGCAACACTGGAAACTCATAGATTGTTCGTTGCCTTGTAGTAAAGTCTTAGAGTTTTATTAACTGAATTGTATAGAGTTTTGTACAGGATAGTTTATCTAGGACTGGTCTGCTAGTGCATTGCGTGAATGCTATGTATTTTGTATGGGATTTCAATTAAAGCCCCGTTATGTACAATTCTAGTTACCAATTTCAATGCAAATTCATGTAAAATGGGGGAAGTCTTTTAGCAACTAGTGTGAGTCGACGACTAAGAAACACTGGACACGCATAACATTCACCAGCCAGCTAGTGGGATACATGCACAGGTCAGGTCATAGTTAACGTATTAAACTAATTGCTGCATGGAGTGTGTGTGGGGGGGGGGGGGTAAGTCAAAAAGGATGAATTAATATATTCTGCAAAATTCCTTAAAGGATTGAATTATTATGGTGGCTATTTCAAACTTTGCAACTAATCATGAGGTGGAGGAGGAGGGGGGGGGGGGGGGGGGGGGTCAATATGTGCATGATCGATCACACTTGCCATGCATGATACTGAGAAGCTTTTAATTCAAACTTGCAGGCACGCAGAGTAGCTAGTGCATGGGCTTCCTTGTAAATGTTGGTTGCTCTGGTATAGGGTAATACTTCGAGTAGGATTATTTTTGTGTGAACAGAGCTGCTGCAATATTATTATAATTATCATAAATTATTTGCTCCTTGTTGACATTCTGTGGTAAACTTACACATTGTCAATCACTCCTGGTTGTCCTTAATATGCAAACACTCCTGATGACTTTGAATACCATTATTGAACCATAAATTTGGAAATTGATTTAAATTTGTTACACTGGTAATAATATTATTATTACCTCCTAATGATTAGTATTAAACCTCTTGGGGTCACTGGGAGTACCCTCCCCTGCTCCTGTATCCTATTGTCCGTGTGTCTATGATAGGTATGTATTCCCCATATGATTTGTACACCTCATTCACTGGTTGTATAATCAGATGTTTACTACTGCAAGAGTAACTTGTCCTATACACTCCCACTATTTGCTGGTAATTAATTGCTATTTTTAAAGGAGCATTTTTGAATTAACAATGTTCAATCAAACAAACTCAATCATTAATAATGTTTCAAAACTTTTAATCATAGTAATAGACAAAGTTCCTCTCCTGACAATGATGCAGTATGTAGATAGTTTGTACTTCAATGGAATGAATACTAAAGAACAGAAGATTGGACTCATCCTGGCTCATGCGTGTCACAGCTGTCTGAAGTGTGCCGTGAATTTCATTCTGAATCAACCCAATGGGCCTCTGGGCTCTGTTCAGCAGAATCTGACTCTTTTGTCTTTCAACTTGTAGTGTGTCCTAGTACCCATATGGTGCTTGTTATAAATAATTTGTATAATATTGCTGATAATAATAATTATAGTAAAGAATTTAATATTAATTTCATGATCAATGCAATTATTTTGCCAGCAGAAAACTAACACTGGAGTGTGGTGTATGTAGTTGGGCGTAGCCAACCCTTTCTTACCTCAATTCATAGTGGCATCATGCATGCATGCGCAGTCACAGCAAGCATGGGGTCTGCATGGTTGTGTATTCTAGACTCTGAGTATGGCACATAGTACAGAGATAGGTCACAATTTTGCAAGTTGGCAAAAAGTCAAAGTGCAATAATAATTTTCAAAGCTATGCCATGCACTCAGTGAGTCCTAGACACTCCACATTGTAGCATAGACACTCTATAAAAGGCTAAATACGTATTAATCCTGCTCATGAGTCTCGTTTTCAGATTGGAAGTGGGTCTTGGAACTACGCTACACGTGCATGGAAACGAGCCCGCTCTTTTGGTGTATGCAAAACGAGCCCGCTCTTTGGTGTATGCAAACGAGCCCGCTCTTTGGTGTATGCAAACGAGCCCGCTCTTTTGGTGAGATGCTTGAATATTTTAGCCAGAACAGTTTGACGGATGTCTGATTAATCGTGGCAGCCAAGTTCCTGGAGTGTACAGGTATAAAAGAGTTCAAGTCTTAATTATTATGGTATATCTTTTGTTTAGGAGGGACTAGGTGTATATTTGCTGTGAAGTATAATTTCCACTGCCACGAGCGGTCCATTGTTGTGGTCTACACGAGTCTACATGATTGTCTCCTGCTGCCCATTGATTACTATCCTAGATATTCGATCGCGGGCATCAGTACAACCATGTTCAGTCCTGATACTCGTACCGCACAACACGATAGTCCGCCGGTTTCATATAGTTACTATGAGGTGAATTGGGGTACTACTTTATATCCCCTAATTTTTCAGCACACGAACAAACATGGTCAACGTGCACTGTAAATTCGCCGAAAAGTAACTTTATCTAATTGGTGGTCTTTGACTGTAATTTTTCGTCAGCCGCAAATATTGAAATTTTTGATCACTATATTAGGTTTTGTTTACCCCACTCTTTGCTTAGAGGCACAAACTAGTGAATCAGATAGTCATTACAGCGTTCGAGCTCTTTGCTCAAAAAAAATAGCAGAACGAATTTAGATATACATACCTCAGTTGTAGTACTATGTCATACTCGGAACGGTAATTTCGAACATACAGGGACTGGTACAGTAGACCTTATTGTGATAAAGTTGTCCAGCTATCCTGTTCACTTCTGAGCCCCCACTTCATGGAGACACTACAGACGTGCCGTAATTGGGTAGAACGAGATATAACTTGGTACGCAACACTAAAGGCTACAGTGCCAGCAGCGAGTGAAAGGCTTAGGCAAGTATGGCTGGATAGCATAGCTGTAGGAAAAGACATAACCCTTTTCCAAGTTATCCTACCATTCCAAGTTGCTGTACTTTACGCTTTACCCTAATAGATGTAGCTTGCATGTGGTTGACATTGCCTTTCAAATTGATTTGAAGGCTTCAAATTACCTGTGTTGTTTCTTCTGCATGGGGATTGCTATTGGCAGATTTTGGCTGGGCTTTCTTTTTGGTTCATAGATCTACTCTGAGTTCATCATTATCTTTGATTTCACACATACTAATTACAAACATGCCATGCCTTAGTTCCAAGACGTCACCTGTACGAAGTTTGTTGATTTCTCACTACCCTTGCGATTGTGGACCTACGTATGTACTAAACTTAATATGGAAAAATCATGAACATCTCATTTAGGTTTTGTATCATATCACATAGATGTTTAGTACCATTTGTTAGCAGTCAGGTGTAAAGTTTAACTTATTTGTTATACAAACATGCCTATAATCATTACAAGTGTAGCGAGTTTTCTATTTCCGGCACGTTAGCAGAGTGAGTTTGAGCTACCCACGCATTTGCTTAATTTTCGGGTAATATTTGTTTGATTTTGTCCCAATTTAGGTCACTTTGGATGCGAATTACTCGGAAGGTGCTCGTCGAAATTCGCAGTAGCTAAAACTGACAAAGAGGGACGCTTGTGCTCTTCGAAGCTAGGCAAGAGATTCGTTCGAAAGTCTAACTAAAACTTCGCTATTTAGAGAAATATAAAACTCACTTTCTGTCTCCTGGTGCTGAATAGCTCTATTGTAGAAAAGCGATCGACGCATTGAAGCACAGAACTATGCCATGTCTCGGAACGACTTTTTTGTTTGTTGACATTTGTCTTTGCTTTTGGCAGGGTTCTGACTATTTTGTTTGGGGGCTGCGGAGTGGTCAGCCATCTTGGTCGACATATTCTGCCACGTGACGATCATGTGTATGTGACGTCGACGCTGACCACACACTGTCTTGCGACTACTGCGCTTTGCGTACATCTAGTTATAGTTGTGTGTGTGTGTGTGTGTGTGTGTGTGTGTGTGTGTGTGTGTGTGTGTGTGTGTGTGTGTGTGTGTGTGTGTGTGTGATTCTTAGTGCTCTACTGGGCAATCTTAATTTGCCCTAGACTAAGTGTTTCTTCCATGACATGCTACACTACAGTCGTAATGATGTCAGTGCTATGTGTTCTATGATTTGTGTGTGTGTGTGTCCATTTTCATTCTGTTATTATTTTACTGTTTTATTTCATCAGATCTTTATCTTTGGGAGTTACACCAGCGATATTAGTGGTTTAGAGTGGAAATTAGCGTAAAAGCAAAGTACACAAGATGTCTCATAGGAGACAATTGATGGAAGTGTGTTCTATTGTTGATTTAAACCCACGGGAGAGGCGGTGGGTAATCCATTGTCGTGTGACAAGCAAAAGTCCAATTTATAATTATGCCAATGACCGTGGTGAAGGACAAGTAATAACTGTGGATCTGGAGGATGCATCTGTGAGTTCTGCATTTGCGAAGACATGTATAGTGTGTATGCATGTACGCAACATTATTCTTATGATGTCCACACAGAGATTTTGTAGTTTATTTGACTATTGTTTGTAATGAAGAAGAAGTAAATAACCATATAGTTCATGGCATAATGGGACTTTTTTTCCTAGGCATATTTTCATACCATAATATTCTTTGGAGTAATATAAGTGCTACAAGCATTTTCTTCCCCTACTGTCAAATAGACAAAAAAGCAAAATCGTGGTGGTAAAAACCTCAGCTTCTCAACACACAAATAGGTTCAAACGTCTCTTTGGAGTCATAACTGGTCTGAAAGATTCCTAGAGCATGGTAGCTCAAAGCACAGCTGTTATGTCCGGAGGGTTACGCTGTTTTCTGAGGTCTTCAGCCCCATAACGTGGGACGTAACTCACACGGTAGAAGGTATGAAGCTCCACGAAACTTTCACCATGGTTTAGACTATTGGGAATCCGATGGCACTATTGCCGTTGTTCCGAATCAAGATTTTTACCACTGCAACTTTGAAAGAAAAAAATATTCCACTCAAATGGCACTCTTCTTCAGACTGCTGTCACATGTCACGTGAAAATCGGTACATTTGAAAATGTCATCATTTGGCATGGTTAGGGGGAGTAAACAACTTGCTCTGATATCACTTGGAACTTTGGGTTAGATCACACTTGCCTGACACATATTAAGACCTTCGAAGGTGTTGCACTTTGACCACACGAGTTAAAACCATGTACACACTCCATTGTGACCTATTCAGCCCTTGATTTGGACATAATAATACCTGTGTACATACTTGTGTGTGTGTGTGTGTGTGTGTGTGTGTGTGTGTGTGTGTGCATGTGTGTGTGTGTGTGCATGTGTGTGTGTGTGTGTGTGTGTGTGTGTGTGTGTGTGTGTGTGTGTGTGTGTGTGCATGTGTGTGTGTGTGTGTGTGTGTGTGTGTGTGTGTGTGTGCATGTGTGTGTGTGTGTGTGTGTGTGTGTGTGTGTGTGTGTGTGTGTGTGTGTGTGTGTGTGTCAGGGCCGTAGCACATGGTCCGGCAGGTCAGGCCATGGCCGGTCTGGTTTTTGGTGATGTTCTCTAATTTTTTTCCACTGGGGCTTGTAAATGTTGCATCACGTATTCTTCAAAGAGATCCGCTGTTTGATAGGCCACTTGAGAACAAAATACACACTGATATCCAGTACGTGTTGACCTAAATTTTATACGATGTTCTATTCTGATCAGTTTATTTCTTCAAACATTGTTGTATGTTGGGTAATCCCCAGATTGGTACTACGTCTGACGGAACGGGTACGGTTTTCTGCTTAGCCCACCTTTCACTTCGTTGCAGCTGTATATAATAGTACTGATTTGAAAATGCAAAGTGTATATAGATTTTGACCATATATAATATTATTATTAGTTTTGGCCGGACTGGTTTTTTTCACTGTGCTACAGGCCTGTGTGTGTGTGTGCATGTGTGTGTGTGTGCATGTGTGTGTGTGTGTGTGTGTGTGTGTGTGTGTGTGTGTGTGTGCGTGTGTCAATGAGTTACATATAGTATATTTGTCGATGAATATTTTGTGGTTTATTTCTCAGTATTTGCATGATGGGCAGTCATTTTTTGTACTATTTTGCAGGGAGAGATTAGAGGTGTTGCATTCCATCAACTTGTCGACAAAGTTAACCGTTTGCTGGAAGTTGACAAAGAGTACTTCATATCAGGGAGAATGGGATGCCTGATGAATGCAAATAAGCAGTATAATCCTCTGGACCATGACTATGAAATACGCTTCAAAGACAATACATGCATAAAAGAAGTACGTAAGTATGCAATGTCATAGTATATACGTACATACTTAGGTGTGTATGTACAGAATAATTTAGAAGATTCGATATACGTAAATGAATGTAGAAATTGTTGTATTTTGCGGTCTTAAACTGGTGCAAAATATCTTAATTATTTTAGTTTGTCCCTAATGGTCTCAGATCCCAGTCTGGACTTCACTGTTATCAATTGTGCTGTAAAGCTACGTACATGCATTAATGTGGACTTGTCAATTTTTTGATCCCTAGCATATATACACTTCATTGCTTGTTTGTGTGTTGTCAACAAAATGGCAATGGCAAGTGCTATTAAATCTGGCAGTGCAGAAAGTTGAGTGTTCTCTATCATGTAGCTCAATTGTGTCATTTAATGTTTTGTGGAGTGACTAAAGTTTCATTCCCAACTAATTTGCGTTCATAGCCAGACTAGCAAGTGATATTTCTCTATAATACCACTAGTCTTAATGCTCATTGTAAAATAAATTGTGATTACCTTTCAATGTACAGCAGTGCTCATGTCGTTATGTTCTTAAATCTTCAGAGCACTGAAGGAGGTAACAATCGACCAACAGTTCAAGACAGTTTTGTCAGGTTGTCTGAGGTACCACTATACAAAGACGGAACTTATATTGGTAAACTTGTTTACATAATTATTTATTGTTTAGTAAAATAGTCTCGTTTATTAAACTATTTGCTCCCCAGCTAACACTGTGTATATATCTACTGTGCCACCCTTCAATTTTTCTCTTCCCTACAGTACCAATTATTTACAAGTTTATGTACAGTACTGTACTACTGCTTAAAATGTATGGCTGAGTGGGGTTAACAACAGTACTGCCAGTATACCGAACAAGCCAAAATGTGCCTCTTAAACGTAACTTTTTGACAGTGCGTAAACATTGCTGCTACTCAAGGAAGTGCCCACAGTGGTGGACAGTGGTTAGGCTCGAGCAATGCTCATCTTAACTGACCAGGACTAAGAGAGTCCCGACCACTTAGTCTACCGAATATTGTAGTATACAGTAAATCCAACGTTGCAGCATTACACTTTGTGTCAATGATACTTTATTGAATATTAGTCAAAACCCAGAGTACAGAGAACTTAACAGTGCAGTAAAATTACTAACCCATGTATATTTCATTGATATCACTTTCTTACATCTTCAAACTATTTACTTCATAGCTACTTTTTGGTTGTCTGTATAACAAAAAGGCTTTCATAATAAGAAAAGAGGAGAAAATGCGCTTTCCAACGATACCACATTTGAACCATTCTGAATTTCAGCAAGGCCTGTGGAAATTGCACAATCCGGACAAGTACGCGTTTTTGCCGTTTTAGGTGGATTGTGCAACTATCGCTAATGATTGCATTATCTCGGATGTTGTAAAAAGTTTTCCTTCACTGTCTGATCACAATGACATATGACATGCAGTATTTTGCACTTGCTAAGCCTATAAAGCTTAGCAAAATAAATGTTAACCTCCGATTATCAATGTATGGGGAGGGTAGGTCAAATACACTTACTAAAACTTATTGTATACTAAGAATATACAGAAAGCTCTATCAAAGTCGAGATCTAAAAGCGTTCGCAAAATCTAAAAATGGCCTATTTCTATCTTAGAGTGCTCTTGAGTTAACAATTTTGCTAACACTTTATCTAATTGTGTATATTGTTCACCCACTAAAAAGGCTTTGTAAGTGAACTATAGCCAAGAAAACCAAGCTCTGCTTCTTTACTTTCAGAGGCTAAGCTGAGGCTAAGTAGACCCCAAAACTTTGTATGAATTGGCTTGTGTTCTGTTAATATTGGTGGTACAATACTGATTAAAATTAATTAACCTTGCCATACGCGTGTCGACTGCAGGTACTCATGTTACACGTGTGAGTCCCGGGCGAGGGATAATTATTATCGCCTTTAATATGGATAAAAATGGTGGCTATGGCGGGACAGCCCCTTTTCAGCGAACTAATCCAGCATTGTCTTCAAAGCTCGAAACAACAGTCTAAATGTTTACGTAAAAGAATTGTCTGCCTTTGGTAAGGAAGATCAAGCTAGTCCAAGAAATTTCCTGCACTCGGTATCGCTTCATGTTCAACTTTAATTTACCGTGAATTCTTCTCCATCGAATATCTCCTCTAAACGTCCAATATGTAAGATGCTTGCTCGGTTCTTGTTCCATTTATCCTTTGATTCCAGCCACTCTACAAGTGTTTCGTTTGCTTTTTCAACATTGGGCAGATTCGTGTTCCAAGGAATTGTAGCACTCGAGTCAATCGAAATGCCCGCACTTGACACGTTATCTATAAGCACTAATGTATTGAAAGGAAGTGTGGAATTCCACACTCGTACGAGGCACGCATGAGTCTCGCGGACTATCTGCGTGTTCAACGCGGGTTTAGGGCAAGTTACTTTAAATCACCACTGTATGTATGTTATGTGTAGTCTCTGCACTATTTATATGGTATGGAATGAATACCAGGAAAATTGTTTTATTTCTTTGTGAGTGTATGTACTAGTTGGCCATCTAGTTCCGTACTCTCCATAAACGTGTAGCCTTCCCCGTTTTTATATGTGACCTCTGCATTTAATATAGACAACAGAAGACATTTGAAAATTATCTATGGTTTA
This sequence comes from Halisarca cf. caerulea, assembly GCA_963170055.1. NCBI lineage: Eukaryota > Metazoa > Porifera > Demospongiae > Chondrillida > Halisarcidae > Halisarca > Halisarca cf. caerulea. Next base: position 2,648,546 of record CAUJGJ010000040.1, on the reverse strand, counting down.
ACATTGAATCTTACAAATAAATGACTGTTTTGACCACTAATCATACTTGAAAAAACTGCACATTTTTTATAATAAATGTGAGCGTCTCCAGTATAAATCACAAATTATGACCAATTTGCGTTTCGAGAAAATGGCTGTCAAAGTTTGTCTTTCGAAATTTTTATCATAATTTGCCATAATAATCACTCTTAAATCATTTCAAACACATGCTTACTTTAGGTTCCAAGAAATAGTTTGCAAATGGGGTAAAATTTGTCTTCTACCAGCAGAATCCGTCACATTTTCGTCAGTGACTTGTGGAATTGGATACAATTGAAGAAGGAACCAATTCCTCATCTTTGGCATCACTCAGTGGGTGTTGTTCACTCTCACCGGCTAGTTCAGGTGTCTCAACTTTCTGAGAACACTCCAAAGTCGTCCAGAAGGCTTCAAGCAGCGAAAAAGTATCTCTCTGGTGATGCAAGCGTGCCATATAAATCAATAAATAGGGGAGGGTCGTTGATAGTGGAAGAATGTCAGAATTGTAAAATGTTCAAAAGAGCTGAATATCACTGGAAGATGAAAAACTTCAGTTCTCCCATGAGAAATGTCACATGGCAGACCATAGTTTCTGATAAAATCCGAGATTTACGTATACTTACGCCATGCAGAGCAAAGGTGAGGACAGTCATGCAGAAAACAGGACTATTTCTCCAAAATGGCTGGGCGAATCATGCTCAAACTTTTAATTAAGCACCCTGATAATGCTTCTTTCAAAATATGTCAAAAAAGCATTTTTATCGGGGTGGTCATAATCTGCGATTTATACTGGTGATGCTCACAAATGCTACGCTTATAAAAACAGTTGTAGTACAGTCGTTTAAACAGTACAGTATATGATTGGTACTGTATGTATGTATTAAGCACCCTTGTTCACATGTGGCACATTACTCCTAACAGTATTCATTATCTACATACATTTATAGATGTTGCTGGTATTGCTGAGAGGACTGGTAGCCTTCAATATTTCCCTCATCGTGAACGCTATGCACCTTTCAGGGAAATTACATTGATTGACGACAGTGCACAAAGGGTCACTGTCAAGTTGTGGAATAAAGTTGCCGAGGAGTTTGATGGTTCGAATAATCCTGTTTTAGTGCTAAAGGATGTCAAAGTCAAATTCTCAGGAGGTTAGTCATCTGATGTGAATTCCATTTGAATTCTATTGTATTCTTTTTTTAATATAAATTATTCGTTTGTGCTACAATGTTACTTTACAATTGCCGGCACTATCAGTGCTAAAGTTGCTAATTCAGTGTCATTGTGTGCAGTTGTTAGGATTGATAGTCATACAGTAGCACTAAAGTAGTAAACTTAAAGATATTGTCACTACTATTTGAACCCTTTTATGCCATACTGTTTGACCATTGTTTGCAGTGAACGGGACAGAACACCTTTCAACTGATAGTTCCACCTTAGTGCAAATCAATCCAGAACACGAAGTGACTGAAAATCTAAATAAATGGTGCGCACCAACATACAACACATTGTAAATGTCCGCCATCACTCAACACATACATATACACACATACACATACAATGTCATATCGAAAAACTTTTCTCAACCTCAAGCTGTAGATATTACACTATGCACAAGCACGCACACACGCACGGACCGACTTACATATGCACACACACAAACACACGCACACAGACACACAATCACACACACACACACACAAACACACACACGCACACACACACACACACACACACACACACGCACACACACACGCGCACACACACACACACACACACACACACACACACACACACAGAGAGAGAGAGAGAGACACACACAGACAGATACACACACACACACACACACACACACACACACACACACACACACACAAACGTACACACACACACACACACACAAACAAACACACACACACACAATACAAACACACACACACACACACACACACACACACACACACACACAGAGAGAGAGAGAGACACACAGACAGATACACACACACACACACACACACACACACACACACAAACAAACACACACACACAATACAAACACACACACACACACACACACACACACACACACATACCACACACACACACACACACACACACACACACACACACACACACACACACATACACACACACATACACACACACACACACACACACACACACACACACACACACACACGCACACACACACACACACACAGGAATTCAAGAATTTATTGAAATCTATATACACAATAGGTACTATGCAGATGATAGCTCAACCTCAACCCGTGGGCCATCCTCCATTAGTTCAACATCTCCGGCAAAGGTGAAGGATGAAACCACAAATTTAGATATCCAGGACTCTTCTCAGCAAGCAGGTACCGACAATGCTTGGTGGAAATACGTACTAGTCTTGAGGTACCCGAGTATATACAAAGTTTATTGTTCAACTTTATCTCAAACTCAGTGATTAGTTGCTATTTACACCAAATCCTTGTGCTTCCTAAACTCCAGGTCATTCGAATGAACATTCCATGTCCTTGGAAGACACAGAAGCGGAAGAAACATACAGGATCATGCTAGGTAAGGATGTGCTGACATGAAATGCCCTTCCATTTATGGTAAATATGCACTCCTGTGTCCTCGTACTACAGTACGCTTTGGCAGAATATCTGCACCTGAGGCCTTGTTGTAGAAAATCACAACAAGACTTTGTAATTTCTTGCTACATTTCATGCAATACCATGTTTAGTTATTTAGTCACTAAGGCCATCTGAAACCATTTGCATCCTGATACCGCCATCCTACAAAAAAAAAAAAAACAAGGACTCGGACTTGTGTGTTGTCTCCGCAACTCTTTCACTTTTCTATCTTTTGCAAACCTCAGCAACGAATTGTAAACCTATGTCATTTTAGTATTTTTCGACAGAGCTATTTTTAGGCTTACCAATGATGTAAGATTATTCATGACTGAAGGTACGCAGGATGCAAAACCATTGTTTAAATTTACCTTCCTTTTTGTGGGCTCGAGCTTTTGAGCGTAACGTAAAGAAGCTTCCACCCCAAAAAATTCAAGCTGTATATAGTACAAATTACTATAGAGAAGGCCCTACTTGAGTGTCAAAATCCACCTTGAATGGTCCAAAATGGCCTCAGATACCATCTGATATAACCTAAAAACTCAATTTTTCCCTGGGGGACAATACCCCCAGATCCCCCTGGTTACATCACTGCACGCATTTGTTTATAGACATCTAGGATGTCATCTATGTACACATCTGCCTCCTTCCATTTCTTAGTTGAACATTATATCATGGATGGATGGATATGCATGTACTCAGCCCTATACCCCGCCTAACCCTACACTTGCCTATTTTTCCGACTGGGCTTATTTGAGCCCCCCACTCAGCCACTGTGTACACACACACACACACACACACACACACACACACACACACCACACACACACACACACACACACACACACACACACACACACACATGTACACAAACACACACACACACACACACACACACACACACACACACACACACATGTACACAACCACACACACACACACACACACACACACACACACACACACACACACACACACACACACACACACACAAACACACGCACGCACACACACACACACACACACACACACACACACAAACACACACACACACACACACACACACATGTACACAAACACACACACACACACACACACACACACACACACACACACACACAAACACACGCACACACACATACACACACACACACACACACACACACACACACACACACACACACACACACACGATATGCTCCAACCCTGTAGTATTCTACCCTTTATGTTACACATGCACTTTTGCTACATCTGTCATAATTATGTAGAAGTGAAACATATCAACCTTTTGAGAGCAGCGTGTTTTTGTCAGCGCTTACCCATTAAGGCCTGGTAGCCGGGCCTTAATGGGTAAGCGTTTGCAGAGTTTTCTGCTTAAACGTTTGCAAATAGATCTGAAAGCGTACTTATGTGGTTGTAACCTAACAAGACAATCTCAAATTAGCCTAATATTTCTTCGCCCATCAATAGATTTTCTTATAATCTGCCATACAAAGCCAAATCTTATCAAAAAGTCCTACTTTGTAACATTTGCTGTTAACTTTTATCTTTGTTTGTATAATCTCTGTATACTAGTTTGTATATTTACGTGACACCGTGTTCCCTTGTGTTTTTGTGTTATTTGCCTTAAAGAGGTTTAGACATAGTATTATGTAATTGTAATGCGGTTGAACCTCAATAGAGAGGTTTAGCACTACGTAGAACGTTACGTAATAAGCTTACTACGTTTCGCGTGGAAAATTAGAACGTTCTTAGTAACGGTTTCGACGTATCAAGGTATGTTAGTACATTGTCGCTCTACGTTATAAGCCTCGTGTTGACGCTCCCTCCATTACTCCTCTAACTGCAGCTCTTCAGCATGGCGTTTCGTTTCTGATAGTAAAAGAACGTCTTCACGGCCCAAATCTCCCTCAGAATTGCCAAAAACTCGCAAAAAGATCTTCGGCATCATTCTATGTCGCTATAACGTTACGTATAAAGTATTCAATGTTGATAAAAACGAATAACGTACTACGTTTCGAACGTACCTATCAGCTTACTACGTAGCGTTCAAATGTTATGCTAAACCTCTCTAATGACACGAAACTCTGGGGACTGCGCTGAAATTTCATCATAAAAGTTTTTCATGTAAACAGCACAAATTGTTACATTTGAACTTGGGATTGGACATAGCTAGTTACTAGCAGTAAGACTAGAAGTATTTCATATTAAATGATATTTCATGTTAAGCAGTTTTATGTTAACGAGGTTTGACTGTATGGATATTATTAGTACCTGCTATTATTGTCAGTATGTATATACCTTTACTTCTTAGCATGTACTGTCTTATGCAGATGCATTCAAAGAAGGTGGAGCTGTTGAGGTACGTATAGGAAAGTGTGTGACAATGGGCCCACCTGAGGCGGGGAAGACTCAATTGAAACGGGCCCTTCTTGGAGACTTTACTGTTGCCGAGAAAAGTACACCAGCTTGTACTAAGGCTACACCTGCTGTAGAGATAATGTTAGCCGGCGAAAGTAAATGGAAGCCTTTTGAATTTGAACACCTGAAAACTTTGTCCCTTCAAGAAGATTCCGTAAATATATCACCCACAGATACAACAAATACTGCCACCATTCCTAGTCCTGATAATAGCTCAGATTCGGTCTCTACAGTTGCAGCAGTAAATGATCAGCCATCAACACAGAGCACCTCTGGAAATACAACAAGCAGATCGAATTCTTCTGAGAGCTCCTTGACTATAGAAAGACAAAGGAGCCTGGAAAGCTTTCAGAGCTTAAGTGAACATGTGACTAAACGCCTTGTAGAATCTAATTGCTGTGACGAAAACTTGAAATCGATGAAGTTAATTTACATGGTTGACAGTGGTGGTCAGCCCTCTTTCCTAGATTTCCATCCAGTCACTGCTACGTTTGCCGCAAGTTATTTGTTAGTTTATAACATGGAGGAAGGCTTGGATGCCAAGCCTAGGATGAGTTATCGGAAGTCAAGGTATTTTATTACCAAGGAATTACCACCTAGTACTAAAACAAATCTTGAGATCCTTCACCGTTCCATGCTTACTGTGCATCATTTTCAAGTGAGGTTTGATGAACGGCATAGAAAAATTTCCGAATTGATGAAGGATAAATTCCGTGCAGCTCCATCTGCTCCACCCCTTTTTATTGTTGGAACACGGAAAGTGCCATCTTCTACCAATAGTCACAGAAAAAAGCTTAAACCTTTGTATCAAAACATTCCGTCACTAAAAAGAGCTACTAGTTGTAAGTTTGTGGAGAGCATGTCCCCAAATTGTGAAGGTACAAAAGAACTAAGAGATTCAGTATCCAATGAAGATAGCTTATGTTCATTTCGCCTTCCGCTTTCTTGGCTGAAACTTCACCTTATGTCAGTAGTTACGGAATCTGACCCTGAAGAAGAAAGCTCTCACAAAGAGTTGCAAGTACAGACATACTCAGATCTTTGTGAAATGTGTTTAAATGAGAATATTGTGAGATCCAAGGACGAATTTAAAGCCATGATCATGGTATTCCACAGTCTGGGGGTCTTTTCTTGTCCAGACCTCGAATTCAAAGAGACCCAAGATCAGATAGAGGAGTACTTAATCTTTGTCAACCCAAATCTGTTGTATGGTTTTGTGAGCAAACTGCTGGAAATTCCTTTCATTAATCTGCACAAATGGAGAAGTAGACCATCTCTTAAGGATCTACAGCTGGCAGGGGAGCTTACTCTCACAGCACTGGAAGACCTGGGTATCCCAGATAAGATAGGAACATGTGATGGTATACACAGAAGATTGCTGTCGTGGCTTGTTCGTTGGGGATTAGCAGCGACAATGGATGCTGGAGAGAAGTTGTTTATTCCTTCTGTCTTACCATGCACTGCAATCAGATTTGCCTTTACCATTCAGAACAACTCCATTTGACCCTTTTCCTCTGCAGTTTTGCTTCATCTATGATTCCACAAAGAACTATACCTTTCACTATCTTCCGGAAGGATTCTTCCCTCACTTTGTGGTGACCCTGATGAAGGAAGGCTATACCTTGCACGAAAATGATCCAGAGCCAGAAGATGACGACGGAATTGTCCCTCGTTGCCGAGATGCCATTTTCCTGATAAGGCAGCGGCATAAGTTTGATGGTGCCAAGAATACATTTAATATTCAGCTTGTGGATGAAGGCACCCACATCTCTATACATATGTGTCCAGCTGGCCTACATACAAGAAGTACTAGAAGAGAGGCTGGCCATGTTCTAGCTGAAATAAAGAGGAAAATAGAGCACACCAATGAAAAATTGTACTACCGTAGCCATGATGAAATTGCTTTGTGTTGTAATTGTACTTGTGGCCCAGAGCAAGGATTCGCTGAATGTCATCTTGCACGAATTGATGTGGGGAATGATGATCACATTCAAATGACATGTCTCCATCCCAAAAGATCCTGTCAACTAGCATGGGAGAACGATGTAACGGATGATCTGTCAAGAGCTGTTATTCAAACATTTCGTCAATTTGAAAGCTCAGGTATGTTTATGTTGATTGAACATGTATGTGGTTTCTCTTAACATACAAATGCTTTTGTTTCCGTCTCTTTGATTAGGTCAGAGTGTAGATACACCAGCTGCCAAGATCGCCAATACAAACAAATCAATAGTCAGTTCTGCTCCTGAGATGGATACGTCCGGCCCACAGTCCTCAAGTAAACATGGCCAGTGTACACCTGACTCGCCGGTTGAACCAGCAAAGAGGCTCAGGAGAAGGTATCCCGCATACACACTTAGCCACCCCCCCCCGCCTTGGCTAATTGACCCTGTTTAGAAGGAAGAACTAATACCATTAGTATGATGTGTATATTATAAAGCTTTTCGACTATAAACAAAATGGCTACCACTTACAAAGCACAACAAATACATCGTATTTTAAACTCACAGCAACAATATATGTCTGCTTTCGCTACAGTTTTATGCTGTAATAAGATTTATCGAAATACTAAGCTACAAAATAAGACCAGAAGTTAGACGCAGAGAAGTATAAACAATTCATAACAAGTTGCAATTCTTGCAATAAACCTCAAAATCCTGACGTGTTGGCGGTCTTCAACAGAGATGACATTGACATGAAATGAAAGAGTGGAGTTTGCTTAACCTATGTTTGCTGAACGGAGAAAAAATAACTCCAATTGAAACAGTTATACCGAAAAATGTATTTTTACTTATACAAAATAGTGATTATTATTATTCAAAATAGTTCTATCTCAAACGTAGCTGGTTATATTTTTCCCGCTCAGCCATTATTATGTGCACAAGGTTATTAGGAATCATCTAAGTGCCTCTTTCTCTGAGAGTAATGCCATCTACACATCCGGAAAATACGATTTTTGCGACAAAGGCACATAGCAGTCATTTTATCATGACGTCATCAAAGAGTTGTGAAAGCATAATGTCCGTACCTGCCTCTTGCTCACTTGTTTCTCTTCTTCTGTCTCGTACTTCATGTCAATGAAGGTATTTTGATCGTAAGGTTCGATTTGCTCGTATTTTTTGATTTCGATAGATCTATTAATGTGTTTATAGGTAAGAGCCAGTGAGTTAAGCTTACAGATGTTTATTGCCTACTTCCTCAGCCTAAATATAGATAAATGTTGCCGAAAGGTATCATAGGTACAGGTATTGCTCCGTAATGATATTCTTGTACTTACACGTTTGTAAATGATAGATTTCATCGAGTAGTTTACGTGGTCGGCGACAATATTAGCTGCTTTTCCTGAGGACTCCACTTCAGGTTATGCAATATCTAATGACTTTGTGACGCTATTTGATTAATTGGTCCTTATGTCAACATAAAAGGTGATAAATTCCATTATGTACACACCCCAAATCCCCTAGTTCTCAAAAGTGTTATAATGCCCTTGTGCAGTACAGTCTTATTGTCTGTTGTTGTATTGTACAGTCTTCTTGTGCAGTGCAGTACATGCAGTCTTATTGTATCATAACAATATTTAATAGAAAGATGTAAACACGATTGTTCCCTAAAAGAGCTGGCGAGAACCGCTCCTCCTTCAGCCAATTATTTCTGGCTATACAAAAGACATTTGTTTGTAGGGGCACACAAAAACCTTCTGCTAGTAATTGTAACAGCAGAGCTCAGCCGCTAACAACTCCATTAATTTACTTCGAATTTCCATTTTGTTGTTTAGTCATCGCTGACTTTGCCTCCCGAGTACAGATAGTGATTCACAAGCATAACAGACAATTATTCCCTCTCATTTACAAGGCGGAAAGGGTCAGCTACACCAGACTAGTCTAACCTAATGCATGTATGGCTATCACTTTGCCCATCTTGCCCTAGGCATGTTTACCTTGCACCCGTTTAGCCCTTTAAAAATATAGCACTCCCTGTACAGTGGTTTTTACAAGTTGATAACTCATCCCCACATCCTTTCCAATTTTAAATGTTTTTGCAAGTTTTTATTTACCATACCTTGCATACAGCTCTTCTCTACTGACTTGGTTTTACAGTACCTAGCTCATTTGCTTTCAACAGTCACTCTATTACGTCCCCATTCATCTATAGGGTAGTTTTGATTACATCTATTATTTCCATTCATTGACATTGCATGTACACACTTCATTTCATTTTCCGTGTAGGTCTAGCAGTAGACCATGTGGTGATTGTGATGTAGCTCCAACATGTACACAAATGGAACAAGCTACCTTTTCCACACAACAGTCAAATGGGGAATTTAAACATCTGCCAGATCAATCGTCTGAGCCCGTTGTCTCACAAGATTCTTCTTTAGGTATGTGTCTGCTTATTTAGTAGTGCGATATACTGTACCAATCATGTAAAAGTTTACGTACCCTTCAAAAAGTACAGCAGTCATGGGTCATAAATGGTACAGTTACTGCAGTACGAAATGGAAAGGACGGCTGAAACCATACAGTCGTGTGGTGACAATCATGTTAACATTATTGCCAGTTTGAAAGTGATTATTGAATTCATAGCTATCAACCAATTGAGAAACATGGACGTCGTCATAGAACGCATTTCTGTCAGCGACAAGAAAAGTGTAGATTGGCAAAGCGCTAGTTGAAAAGAGCGGTAAACACCCGCCCTGAAAGCTCTCTGGCCGTGCTTTCATTATTGTTCCTCAATTCCTGTTCTATTTGTACCAAAGAGTGTTGTTGTTCACCTTTGAAGATGTTATCGAACCAAACCAGCAAAGGAAAGTGTCTCTGTTTAAGAACTTGCGTACACCACCTCTGCTAAACAACCAGATGTTGTTTTGCAAGTAATGTTTAGATGGTAGAAGCCTTCTTTTCAAGCACAAGAAAATAATTCTTTCTTTTGTTAACACCATAGTTCGGAAACAAAGCAATTTCGAGATACGTGTATGAGGTAAAAGATAGTACCATAGAAGATTGTTTTAATACTTTCATCTTAACAAGATTCAATTTCATCGCTCAAAATTAATGATCGTTTATACAATTCAGAACGCCCTTTTCACCACAAATATATTCGATAAAATTTTAAATTGTCGCTACATTTGTAAAAATACAGTTTCATTATGGCCATTCAAACAGTACTGTACATTTAGTTTTAATATATGATTGGTACCGTAACAAGACAAATTTTAATGGCACATTGTAATCATAGCTATATGCCAAATTTCCATTCAAGCACATACATAACAGGACATGGCCTCAGTGACTACAGTGTATTCAAAACTATAGCATTGCACAATTCACCACAGTATAGACTAGACTACCACGAACTTTGCTAGAGTCAACATTCAAACAAAATTCATAAACTGTCTAACCTCACTCTATCTTGAGAATGTACCAGTCCTGTTACTCATCAATTAATGGCATATCATATAATTATGGATAGAGAAGGAAATCTGCTTAAATGACAGTTCAGGAGAGACAGAAAAACAATGCTAAGTGTGCTAGAATTCATTTTGTAAACAAACATTGCGAAGTACATGCATGTTGTTTGTAAGACGAAGTGTACCAAACCACAAATTGCCAATATTTATTGCTCTAGTCTATACTGTGGTGAATTGTGCAATGCTATAGTTTTGAATACACTGTAGTCACTGAGGCCATGTCCTGTTATGTATGTGCTTGAATGGAAATTTGGCATATAGCTATGATTACAATGTGCCATTAAAATTTGTCTTGTTACAGTTACTGTACCAATCGTATATTAAAACTAAATGTACAGTACTGTTTGAATGGCCATAATGAAACTGTATTTTTACAAATGTAGCGACAATTTAAAACTATAGACTAGAGCAATAAATATTGGCAATTTGTGGTTTAGTACACTCCGTCTTACAAATAACATGCATGTAATTCGCAATGTTTGTTTACAAAATGAATTCTAGTACGCTTAGCATTGTTTTTCTGTCTCTCCTGAACTGTCATTTAAGCAGATTTCCTTCTCTATCCATAATTATATGATTTTCCATTAATTGATGAGTAACAGGACTTGTACATTCTCAAGATAGAGTGAGGTTAGACAGTTTATGAATTTTGTTTGAATGTTGACTCCAGCAAAGATCGTGGTAAAGCCTTCCATAGCCATCAGTGTTCCATTAGTAGTATTATACTGATAATGCCTTATAGATCTATACATACTATTAGTTAATTCACTGCTTACCTATCAGGGTTTCATTGAGAAACAGATATGTACTTGCACCATGTTGAAGTATTCTCTTTTCTTTCATATGCAAAGGCTCAAGAGGAAAGCGCTCACCTAACCAGGATGCAGACAGACCGACACAGAAGAGGACACAATTCACTAATGTCAGTGTTGACGATGTAATCCGGATGATGACACGAGAGAAACTTACCAGAGGGGTTGAGAAAATGTTGACTAAACACCGCATTCATACTCTCTGCGATGACGTACACCTCATTGATGATGATTGCAGAAATCGTATTGTAGCAATGCTTAACTATGGACAAAAGACTGATGCTGCTGATAGGTTAATAGATTATTTCAAAAACAATCACAATGGAAGTAGTTTAGTTTCTTTTTGCGACTTCTTAAGAAGTGAAGCAGAGGGGGCAGGCAACGCTCCAAACTTGTTGGATATCTCTAAAGAGATAATGGATGCTATGAAGAAGGCATAACAGCATCATCAGTAACCAAGTGCAAAGGTGAGCATGTAATTTACGAACATCTGCATGCATGAATGGTACCATCTTGCAGGTTACCGTAGGTTACCATTAGGTATTTGTGATGCACTGCAACTTCATTTGTAGTGTGGTACATGTATGTAGGAATACTGTTGCCAGACTGAGTGTTCGTTTAGATCTACATCTATGTTATAAGGGGTATTACCCACACTTTTCACAGTACTTGTTTGAATTAACGATGACTGCATATTTTAAGGCTTTTTGTGCTCTGTGTACAGTGGAACCCACTTAACACAAACTCGCTTAATATGAATTTTTTTGCTAACATGAAAGCAGAAATGGCCCCTGCAATGCCTCTAGTATTCCTATTTGTTCTGATAACCTTGAAATCAGTCCCTTGAGTTTCGTATTAAGAGGGTTCCACTGTATTGTGAAATGAATCTTTCCACTATTTTTGGTGCATGGTAGTGTGTGCCATTTTTAGGCCATTGTTGTTGCTGTCAATGGTGAATTGTGTGTGAAAAACGACATTTAGAACTCTGAATTTATTGTCAGAGGCTTATAATCCATTTACTGAGGATGAATAGAATGGACTTGAAATGATACTTAATACAGTGTAGCCCCTGTACTCTTTACACCATGGGACTTAAAAGGACCATCCTTAATTCTAAGATGTTCTGAGACTCATTTCAGGGATTAAGGACATTCCCATTTGCATGTATACATACTTGTGGGATGTGTGTAATTCGGGGGTATATGTATTGGATGGGTTCCACTGTTCCACTGTGTATGATGCCAGCACTCATACACAGTGAACCACATAATACCATGTGCTAGGAAATTTCTGTGGTTTGTGGTGCACTCTATGTCTGCGAATAATTTCAATCTGCAAAAGCTGATGAACAATTACAAATTATGCTTATGTCATGTAACATGTTCCAAAACGGCTCTTCTATTGTGCTATCTGGTGCAAACAAGAAGGCAGCACCAGCTAACGTTCTCAGAGTTAACAAATCTACCTTTGAATCAAGATTCTGTACATTTCAAGTCAGGTTTCGTCCATCGTTCTTCTCCTTTATCAGATACTGTAAATTGGCAGATGGTAACGTTTGGGGGAGATAGTGTCAACTTCGATTGCTTAGGCCATTCGTAAGGAGCTGCAATGGATGCATTCTGTGAAATTTTAAAACCCTCAACTGCCTTCGTCCGTGAAAAGTAAATTCCCGAAAATTCTCAACTACCTGTGTTTGTGAAAATTTAGTGCAGTGAAATTTCCAAACACACGGTTTACTGTAGTAGATAATGTACTACATGTACACTCACTTAAAGCCTGTTGTCTCCCCAATTGCAGGTTTATACATGGCAGTACTGTACGTGTATGCATGCAAATATCCAACAGAATTTGGATCAGAGTAAGCTTACCATAGCCATCAAGCACAATACATCAGTAGAATTAGTTTTGTAGTTGTTTTCACCGGTTAACAGATAATTATTCGTATTATTCGATTATTAGAGTATGTTGTGCATTTTGTGACAAGTTTGTATTTTCTTTATGCTTATTTAATAGTATTTCAATTGTAATTTGAAACATTAAATTTTATAATAAATACTTTAATTTTAATAATATCTATTGCCTGAACACTCTCTCTTGTGATTAGCAACAATGTGCTCGCACATGTACAGTACATGTGATTTTACATGTACAGTAGACTGTTGTTATTAAGTATATACAGCTTGGGACCGTCAAAAGTCGTACTTGTTATCAGAAGTACTTACTAACCAGATGAGTTCCTTTATATTCTTATCTACGTACATATAGTTGGCAAGTCGGGCAATAGAACATATAGTACGTATGTGTTAACAGGATTAACTGCTTAACAGTGTTCTTACTAATGAGAGTCCACTGTATATATGTATATATAGGTGGTGCTTGTGTGTACTTGTACATAATATGCATGGCAGCATTAATTGCTTATAGCTCCAACCCTACCTACATTGCTTGTATACATTCCGTTGTATGTTGGTCACCACAGCTACGACAGCTGTGCAGATTCACCATTGACTTGAATTATAATAAATCCAGCTAGTCTATCATTTTTCATAACCGCTAGCTTCATGATATTATGTATATACATAATATAATATTATGAACTTCTTGTAATTGCCTGAACAGGGAGATCAAAAATTCAAGTATATTATTATAATTCTCCTATACAGGTCTGGGCAGCTGGGGCCACTAGTTTCTCTCACTGACACAAGGCAAACAGCTAACTCAAAATCATACAGTGATCTATAGAGTTTCCACCCCCCCCCCCCCCCTTTGTGAACCCAGCGTGAGGGCCTGATATCCTAGCTTACAATGCTGCATTAATTTTGCGAAATTGCACGGATGCGCTAGACTAATCGCTTCTTGGGCGTGCCCGTGCAGGCGCCATTTGCAAGACTCTGCTTCCCTGGTTGTACAATATAGATTGGGAAAATCAGTTCTTTTTCTACGCTCATTTGTACTTGTTGAGAGCTCGCTAAAAGGCTAGCTGAAGCACCGGAATATAGTCCATCCGAAACAAACTTAAGGCGTTTTTGTTGGAGATCAAAAGGTGAGTGCTGCAGCTAGTTGTTTTACCTCAGAGTCTATACTGAGCTCTAGGCTGCGTCTGTTTTATTCGTATTATACCATAACGTACTCGCGGTAGGTTTCTATGGTCCTCAGATCGTGCACGTAGTCTACGTACTGAGGTGCACGCCGAGTCTGAAACATTGGATGACTGAGATCGATTACTATCCATGGCAATATAGCTTATAATTTAGTGAGTGCTACTAGTATCTACGACGATAATCGTTCGAACTTTCGTGATTTTGCAATCTTGATCCCGTGTCTAACCACCTAATGAGCTTCGACGTTACACAGGGCTGATTTAGGACTGGCAACGAATCGTTCTCATTGTTTATTTAGGAGTGAGTGGTTCACTCCGTGTAGCAAAATAGCGTGAAATACTTGAATAACCAAAATCAAACTAGCCCGCTGTTTGAAAGGTTCGTAATTGGACCACAAGTGAAATCGATCCCTAAGAGTCACGTAAAGAATCCCCTTAATTTTCTAAAACTCTTGAGTATCGGAAGCCATTTTGTTGTGGGGTCATTTTGGCCCACTTACGCACTGATGCACTCCCTTTCCCTACAGTTGACTGTGTCTCGATTTTCCCCTGTATCTCCATAATCCACAGAAGATGCCCTTGGTACACATGCTTTTTTTCCTTCACAAGTAACTGTGCACACTGGCTATGGTTGCTGGTAGAGTGCCTCTCTCACTCTGATCCTGCCAAACCCCTGCTACTGAAGAATGAAGGAAGCAGTTGCTGTCACTTTTGTTTCTTTCAATTTTGCAATTGGCAGCTCTGTTTCTTGCATGGGCCTGTAAACCTCAAGCATGAGACCTTTTACTGCGGCCTCATGTACATGTGGCCAATGTCATTTTTGCTGGTCAATAATTGTGCATACATGGTCTCTGCTCTGTTGTTATTCACAAGGACGTGTGCTCGTGCATAGAAAAGTGACTGTGTGTGAGACAAGTCTGAAACAATGATGGAGAGTGTCAACATTGATTAGTGTATACATAAGTCTCTATAGCCATCGGCCATACACATCGCCCTTCATGTGTAGTGATAGTTTCACTTGATAGTATACCCGTGCAAGCTGTGGTCCTCTAGCTCTCCCCAAACGCTTTAGACTGTGGTCAACAGAATTGCATATTATACTTTGCATGTTCTGCCAAATTGAAGCTGTCCCATCTATATATGTAGTATTAAATGGTCATATCAATGTTTTGTATGCTTTGTGTAGTCCATAAAGACACTAAACGCAAGAAAAGTGGGGGTTATTTTCAGCCAACTTTAGGGCCGCCATTTTAGTAACACTGCACCTGCTGCACATGTCATACCTG
>CAUJGJ010000040.1:2467800-2627800 GCA_963170055.1 Halisarca cf. caerulea | reverse complement strand
GTACATACCGTTAGCTATAGGTGCTAACTTTTGCAGGATTATATTATACATTCAGAATTTACCAATTTCGCAAATGAGCTTGTATTTGTGAAAACTTAATCAGGAATATTTGGCTTGTTTTGCCTATATTTAAGTAGGGACTGGTCCACTTGTGAAAATATTATCACAATGCAGGTATGTTATGTCTGATTTTGGTCATAAACAAAAATGGCAGCCATTATCAAAGAAGTGAAATCAATCAGTCTGTTTTACATGTGCACGAGTAGTGATGTCCAGAAAACACCTTGTGTTATATCTTAAGCATATGTACTTTGTATCTGAGTCTTATAAATTATTATGGAGGGTCACAAAACTTCGTATGATGAGTTTTTTTCTGACTGCACAAGAAAACGTAAAAATTCAAATATGCTATCATGATGGTAGAAACTTAGGCTCAAAAGAATACACTGAAACCGAACTTACTAAATCGAATTCAGGGTCTTCAAGCTCCCCAGCATGGCTGTTATGTCCAAGGATTTATGCAAAATTCAAGGGTGCCTAGTTATATCTGTTGGACATAATGCAAAATAAACAAGGAAGACCCTGTATCAGATTCTAGGGGCCTTTGAGGATAATACCGGAAAGTTTCTTTCTGAAAATCGGGGATTTCTACCAAGGTTTTTCAGTGAAACTTCCTTGTCGGGAAAGTTAGCTTCTTTCAGAACAGGCACGTGACATCACATGCAATCATACAACTAGCACACAAGTTTGTGCTCATGCTCACTTCCCACAAGCTAGCTAGCAGTTTTGGTTCTTCAGAGAACTACCGCGGAACGTACATAAGCAGGACTGTGCCCCTTGCCAAGCTAATCTCTTATATATCAGATCAATTAAGGTAGCCTATGATATTTGTTCTTCCGGGCGGCCTAACTGGGCAATGCACCAATTCGACGCTTTGAAGCCCACCACTTCTGTTCCAAATTTAGCTTTGCCTTCACAACCATTGCAAAATATATTGGAGAAACATAATATGCACTTAAAACACTGATTATTCTGAAGCCCAAGCGAAACGTGTAAACGCCAGGCAATGACCTCATCGACTAGCCAGCAGGTCGTGCGAAGAACATGTGATATACCGTCTACATGTGTCCCAATTCCTCACAACTGCATTGACACCCACCATACCTCAGACTCCGACATAAGATACCTGTGGAATTTTAACCAAGTTTTTGATTTGCAAAATATACGTCCTGTGAAAATTAGCACCTATGTGATATGTACATATGTGTACTCTTGGACTATATATCACCCTTTGTCTGGTCCAGATCTTGCAATAAACTCCACCACTGATCTTGCACCCTACCTGGATAAGCTGAAAACTCAACTTAAACTTCTTGGCTCTGCTCTGGGGATCCAGGATGAAACTGCTGCTATTGAGAAGACTTCTGAGGACTCCACTACAAAGTGCTTGCGGGTCTTAGAGCATTGGTTAAAGGTAACCGCAAATCCATCTTGGAGCTTATTATGTTCTAAGCTTAAGATGTGTGACTCCTTCAACAATGTGAGAGAACAGATAGAAAAAGACCACTTCCAGTAAACAGGTGTGGTATGATGTTTGTATATATACTGTCGATCTACATGTTTTGGAATTTGCTCTGCCTAATACATTTTCACTGCATAATGTACTGTACGTCAAGAATTTCTGCAGCCAATATACTTCATGGTTTTTTCGGTTTAACAGAATCCACAAACTTTGCTAAAAAATGGCTGCTGAGGGGATCATACTGCTCTTAGCTATATCAGGTTTGCTTCTATGCAAGCATTGGTCATACGAAGTACTCCACTAGAAATTTAGTTTCAATCTCCCTTGGACTCACTTTTCAAGCTTTGAGGAAAGTACATAGCCATGTATGACATAGTGTCTTACCAATAGTCTCAGAGGTTTGAGAAAATTACACTAGTTATTGTTCTTTGTGCCCGTGTTTAATTGTAATATAACAGTATGGGCATTCATATCCTTACATAGTGCTGTGTGGGCATGCCGAGAATTACAACCCACCCTTACTGGGATGCTCTTGACAGATTCGTGTATATTATATACTAACTTAGTCTGCACGAGAAGTAAACGAAGATACAAATTCATCCACTAATCTAAGGACAAGCTAAAGCCTTCTAAGCTAAGACATTGTGCAATCTGTAGTCAGAGTCCATGAATTTTCCATCTGCAAAATTTTATAATCACCAAAATTGAGACTATCGGCGAAATTTTGTACTGTGAAATTCTATGTATTATGGTGAAGCAGTAAGCCTTATGGCTACCTCATCAGCTATATTACCATACCTGAGAATATAGCAGGCGATCTAGGATATTACACTAGTTATTGTTCTTTGTGCCCGTGTTTAATTGTAATATAACAGTATGGGCATTCATATCCTTACATAGTGCTGTGTGGGCATGCTGCAGGAATGTGCCAGCCTTAGCTTGTTCAAAGATCATGCTGTGATTGCTTGTACTTTTACCCATAGGTTGCCGTGATAATGTTTGTATAGGTTGTACAATTTGAATGCTTTTTGTACTCTCAGATGCTCACTTATCTGTGTAGGTGCATCCTAATAATTGTGAGGAATTCTCACCATCTAAGCCGACTTATTTGTAACATTTTACTCGAATTGTAATACTTTTATTGACAATTTTTTAATAATAGTAAAAATTATTCATACTAATATTTTTACCTTGTAGAAATTATTGTTACTTAAATAGACTAATAGTATGTGATTAGTTGTATATTACTTTGTTATGACATTGTACACATTAAGTTTATGTGTGATTTGTGTGATGTGAAATGTGCTTACAGCCTATATACTTGCAGGTGTATAATGACTGCCATTGACTCATTCTTCCCTAACACATTTGGACTCTGCCATGTATCAAGTAGTGTATCTTCTTAAAACTGAACATCCTTGCAAGGGACCAAAGAGAGGTTTAAATTCAGTGTATATAGATGTACAGCAAATCTGGAGCATGCAGACTTCAATAATATTATGCATCCAGTTTAGATCTATAGGTTTTTAGGTTATTCACCTAATACAGTGCGACCACTTGCATTCTTTATACAATCTCCATAATATTATTATTAATAAATAGAAATATATAATATGAAACACATGCGAGTGGAAAATGTTATTGAGAACAATTGAAGATCTGTATGAACAGGACATTAAGTTATAGTTCTAAACTCTCCTTCCTTGACTTGTGCATGTTATCTATCACTTATGTTAAAATTGGCAATATGTTTTAACTCTCGTTAGATGGGCAATTGAGCCAGTAAACACTTAATTCGTCCATAAAATGACAAAAGAAGTACGAGCCACTATTGTGGCTCATCCACAATAAAGGGGTGATTGTGCAATCATATCTTCCACAATAAAGGGTTAAAACCAATGTTATTTTTAGAGCCACTTAAGCGGTCTTCGGTCAGTAAGGAGTTAATTCCTGTGAAAGTAAATTAAATAATATTACGTAATAAATTAGTTACCCCCAACATTCTCCTCAGCATATCACCTTGCCATACATGGCTGTATGTGACCTATGCCTATTAGTTAATTGTACATATGTATGTATTTGTTCTACGGCTAATTGGATGCTAGTTGTTCAACCGGTTGACTACTTAAGCTCCACTTGATTTGCTCGCTCCAAAGTAAAACTAATCGCAAACACTTTTAAACTGGCGAGTTTCATCTTAAGATTCCATGGAAGTAGGATTTAGTGAGATTTAAATCTATTTGGAGGTCTGGCAAAGCCACTTTATCTTCACCCTCTATAAAACTGCTATTTTCGTGACATTTCACACATACTAGGCGCAATGTCACAAAGTCACCTTTTCTTCCTAGCTATTCTGCTGATACATGAATTTTCCAATGTCATCTGAAAGACACTACACAATGTATTGAAAACAGCCGCTAATTGATCGTATTGAAACCAAGCACCGCCCACAATCGGAACAAGCAACGGGCGGTTATAAACACCCTGCGTGAGGCTAGCTATATGTAGGTTTTCAGAAGCTGTTATCTAGTGAAAATACCTGTCTACTCCATGCATACAGGGATTTCTTTCCCCTTTGTCATTACTTGTGTTATTCATAACACAATTAATATCATTGTGTACATCATGCATAGTTTATTGTGTAAACAACACGTCTGTATCTCATGACCTTATTAAACATGCAAGCCCATGCAAGTAGGGCATATAGAGATCTGATAGGGCACGCTGTAGTGCATATAGCAAAGCTGACCTGTACAGCACTTCCCATAATAAAATTAGCGCAACACAACTGTCGTGTAGGCAACACACACCAGTTAGTTGTTTTTCGTTCCATGCAGGTGCTTTATTGACATCTTTATACTTGTACAATAGTTGTGCGACCTATTAGGAAATATCCAAGGTGCACGAGAAAACAGAACGTGACGGTGAGATCTGCTTACGTATATTTTCGCCGGATGAAAATTTTGCGGTTTGTTCATTTTCCATATTTTCACGGTTTTATTTCCATGGATCCCCCTTTAATCCTTCCTTTGTTTAGCCTTTTACCGACCTAAGATGAAAGTTTTTAGGGGCTGCCGCAGGCAGACCCTATATTATTTTCATTATGATTTCCAGAAGTGTAACGCTCTATTCATATATAATATTATATATATATATATATATATATATATATATGCAACAGGAAGTAGGCAATAAAAAAGGCTGCTGGAAGGAAAGAAGACTTTAAACAAGCAACGGTTTATCTCTGCAACAATGGTATCAGGTTTATGAAGGTGTTTATCCTTCAACTTTGTAATTTTCACCCTCGCTACAATTCTGAAGTGAATTCGCTTCATTTTGGCATGGTTTCAGCCACAGTTTAATCTGTCAGGATGAAGCCGTGGCTGGTTATGGCAGATTTTGTGTCGAAGTCAAATTGGCCGCCGCTACGATAACCATAATTGCACCCCTATTTTCTCCGTAGATATTTAAAATTTATAAAAAGTGCACAAAACATCATAAATAACTGTTCTAACATTCCTATTTTGTAACAACACCTCTTTTCTTGCTATATTCCATTCAGTAGTTGTACATTTAAATGTTTGCCAGTACATTTGAAAACAGTTTCAGGGGAAAAGGGGAGATCTAGATGGTGGTTTTTAATCTTAAAGTGCATTCAACATAATCTTAAGATTAATATCTAAACTTCTACTACGCATACATTTGAATTTCTCTTCCTTGGCTGTTATTTGCAGCATTTTGTGGTTTTCAAGCCAGGCCGAGACAAGAAATACTGAGACATAACTTGAACGGAACAAGCAATCCAAAGTATACGCGGTGAAAATTAGCTTTACCTCTTAGAAATCACCCCTTAAATTCCTGCAGGTATGGACCGCCATGTAGATCTCCACCTTTTACGAAGAAATGTGCCCTATGAAGAAGGCTCCTCTCACTTAAGGCAAAAATCACATGATGTCATGCGATGGAAGTGCTCTAGCTCTAGGTCAAGTTCTACTTATCACGCTCCTTTTGTGAATATTCTTATTCTTACTCTTTGGAAGGTTGTTTGTGACATGGGCTTTTGCAACCAAACGACAGAGACCGATAAGGCAAGCAAAGGTTTCGCCAACAATCCACAATCTTCTTTCAATATTCTATAAAACCTTCAGCATACATTCTTACATAGCCCCATAGTTCTGAGCAAAGGAGTTGAAAGATTGTCAATTTCTCTCAACGTCAAATTTACCCTTCCAAGATCTACAGTTTGTACACATAGCGGCGTTCAGTTCTTTGCAAGCCTTCCAAAGAAAGTGTTAATAACCAAAAAATAACACTCGGAAGTTCGACAACGAAACATGCTGTGTAAAGTTGGGTTGGGTCGAGAGCTTTTTACTTGCTTGCCATGGAGCTTCCTAAGCTGATTTACGTTGCTGGCACAGGACCAACCCACACAATTCAGTGTAAATGAAATTTATACTGTGAAACCAGCAAAGCGCCTGTTTTTGGCTAGATTCGGACATAACATTCAGTCTCGTTGTTTCATTTGGAGCTGAATACTTGATGCTGCAAGGTCTGTAATATCAATATCTTGAAAATCTGTCTACTGTTTCATAAAATTCAACCAAGACTAGGAAGAATTTCTGATTTTTGTTTCGGGCCGCAAAATGCATCAGCCATGATGCTGGCCATTTGCAACATCGTCTCATTGTGTGTGTGTGGTGTGTGTATGTGTGTGTGTGTGTGTGTGTGTGTGTGTGTGTGTGTATGTGTGTGTGTGTGTGTGTGTGTGTGTGTGTGTGTGTGTGTGTTGTGTGTGAGATTTCTCAACAGAGTTGTTAATTTATATAAGTGACTGTAATGCCTCCATCATGATGATCACAACGTCAGCTAATGTATGTTGGATTGCTGATGTTCTGTTCTGCTACAAGAAGATTGAAACTTCTCGATGCTTATACTTGGACCATTCCAGCTAGCGCAGTTATTTACCACATACAGCTATTTTTTTCAGTAACTGTTGCATGAATTTTTTAAACTATTCTTTTGACTTTTGTAATAATGCATCCAATTGAAGAGAGTGCCAGATGTGTTGGATTACGAGATTCCACAATAGATACTACAAAACATTATGTTTATGGTTCCACTTTACTGCAGTGTATTAACATAGTCTAGCTAGCCAGACAGGTAGGATCTGTGCTTTGGAGCATGCGCTAGCTGTGTGTGCCACGCGCACCTACAACTTTGACCTTTAACCTCAGGGGCGTTTGTGGCGTGCACGCCCCAAAGAACTGTGATTGAGTCTTGTCACTCAGCATAGATTGCTGACGGTCATCGTAGGTACTCTGAATCATGGCGTATGAAGGGTATCCACAGGAAAAAGGGACGGTCGGGATCGCCTTTATCATCACCAACGACTACGAGGGCAAGAACGCCCTTGCCGGTCCGCAATTTGATGGGAAAAAGTGGGAGAAGTGTCTAGATGACCTGTGCTTTGATGTTCGCAGCAAATCCAATATGAGCAAGGAAAATATGATAGCCTTTTTGAAGGCACATACCGACGAAAGAATACCCATTCGAGGACCAGACTGCCATTATGTGATCTTTGTGTTTTCTGGCCACGGTGAGGAAAGTGTTTTGTATTCGCAGGATGATGAACCGATGAGCCTGGAGAAGGACCTGTTACCCTTGTTTTTCGATAAAGGTAATTTTCAAACTGTACCGAAGTTGATCTTTTTAGACGCCTGTAGAACGGTCCCAAGGAAAAAGCGTAATCTTTCGCTCGGGGACTCTTTATCCAAGGTTTGGAAGAAAGGCATGGCTGGCTATTATTACCTTTGTGCGGTTCCTTCGGGTTATGAGGCTCCTGATGGTGATTCGGGGAGTGTGTTCTCTGAAGTTGTGACTCGTCTGCTTAGCAAAGGATCCGACCTGTCTAGTGTTGGTAAGGAAACGGGAGACAGACTCACCTCCCACGCTACCAAGAGTAAAACCAATCCTACTTCTGTAAATTACGGCTGTTGTGAACTGCTTGGAACAGAGAGAGTGTTATTACGTTTGGCAAAAGGTGCGTTCTAAATGTTACAGTCAATGAATCCAGATTTGTGCAGTGGTCCAAGAGAAAAATTAAGAATAATAATTGTGGAGCTCCATCCTATATGACAATGCGGTGTCCTGTATCTTCTTCACCTTGCGTTTCTGCATGTTCTTGCTTTATGATGAATCATAGACTCTTGAATCAGATGTAGTATAGAACCCCGCAATAAGACCACCCCATGCAGAAGTAGCACCACCTCGAAAAAAAAATAGACCACTTTGGTGCAGTCTGGAATTTCTCATAAATTACATACTTGAACATAAGAATTAGTTTCGGAATAATGACCACATTTTTTCCTCTGAATGTGAAAACCTCACACTTAAGACCACTTATTTGTGGATGCTGCTGTACTCTGTGGACATTAGGCTCTGAAATGACCCCCATCAGTAAGAGATGGTAAACTTGGGGTCAAATTTTTAGCATCCTAATAGAGACTGTAACAATATATTTAAAGAGGATCTGCAGGATGTGATGATACAAGTTTTCTACTGTTACAGTACTGTAACAGTTACAGTAACAATATGTGAATCCTGTGTCTACGGAATGACTTGTGGATGTGCTATGCTATTCTCACATAACTTTAAGAAATAAGACCACTTGCACTGGTCCCAAGGGTGTTTGTATTTGTGAGGATCTACAGTATAACTGTATTTACCGTATATGCTCTAATTTTTTGTCAGAGCAATTGTCAGGAAAAAAACATCATTTAAAACGGAATTGCAAGGTTTCTGAAACGTGGCGAATAATTGAAATGGAGGGACGAATATTTAGAATCATCGACGGC
Organism: Halisarca cf. caerulea; assembly: GCA_963170055.1. Lineage (NCBI taxonomy): Eukaryota > Metazoa > Porifera > Demospongiae > Chondrillida > Halisarcidae > Halisarca > Halisarca cf. caerulea. The sequence goes on along the minus strand of CAUJGJ010000040.1, from coordinate 2,619,424 downwards.
GAATTAGAACCATCGAAAATGGCCTTTTCTAGCTTAAGATTTGTTTCGCCCGTTCGAGGATACCACGTATACAAGGAATTTTGGAATTCGAATGTCTCAGACCCTATTACGTTTGAACGTCAAAATGGTACGTGTGCAATATATTCTGCTGGTATCGCTACATCAGTTCCTTTGTAACTCTTAGTTGGCTATCAGGCAACTTTGGCGAATGAAAATCTTCTTCCATGATTGGAACGAAATGAAAACGACAAATATAAACAAAGCAACAGCGGTTTCTCCACTATATCAATGGCACAACAAATGGCAGAACGAAGGCGTCCAGCCTGCATGATGAATAATTAGGGTCTCTGACGTAGGATTAGAACACATGCTATTTCGTCATCAATTAGAATGCTTTTCATCTCTTTCGGAGCCCATGACGAATAATTGGAATGACGAAAATTAGAGCATATACGGTATATTAATTTAATTTTCTGCTTTTGTTGCAGCATAGATGGTTATTGCTCAGTGGCCCCATGCACTTCTGCCGCAGTCTATACTGTCTTTGGTGGCAGATTGGTACACTTAGTGTTGAGTTTTTTGTCACCCTATAGATATAGCAACTGAATTGGATAGACATTGTTTTGTAGTCACAATGTACACTTTGTAACATCTAGTACTTTGTCGTTAACTTTGCAGGTAGTACTCCAACTCCATCGACCAGTCCTCCTGTACCTCAACCTACCACTGGTATGTCAATGTGTGCAATCTCATACTGTGCTCTCCTCAGGAATGTTAGAACTTGTGTGCTGCGTAGGTACATTGCATCTTGATTACAACACACACATAATTGTAAAAATTTTCAAATTTGGCGAAGAGGCAACACCATATTCTTTCTAATAGTTTGAGACTCACTGCTAGTTTTTATCAGGCCTAATTCTTTGGTTTATTTGTATTCTATGACCCTGTTTTTACTTTGAATTCCATCATGTGACTATAATTTTACATCAGTGTGTGGTCGTAGGTGATAAGCAAGCCTTAGCCAACTTTATTCTTATTATATACACAGGGTATTTATATCCTAAAGTCACTTCGCCGGACCTCTAGATGCCTTCGAATTTTGTCCAATCCTACTTCGAGGGAGTCTTAAGATGTTTCTGTTTGTAAAAATCGTTCCGGGCATAGTGCTACAATCAGGCAGTTTCTTGCAATTTGACCATTTATGGTAAATTTTGCCCGTTTGAATGGTGGAAAAACAGGTTTTTTCGGTTGTAACTTTCTTATGGAAGATTATAACCTATAGCCCGGAACAATTTTTGAATAGATCACCATTTGTTCTGTCTTTTCGAGTTGTTTCATATGTTTGAGAGGCATCTAAAGGTGCGGCCGAGGCAAAGTTTGTCTGAAACTGCTATATAGTCCATGCTCGTTATCTTTCTTCAGACAACAAAAACAATCACTAGTGTGTGTATGCTGTGTGTGTGTGTGTGTGTGTGTGTGTGTGTGTGTGTGTGTGTGTGTGTGTGTGTGTGTGTGTGTGTGTGTGTGCGCGCGCAGTGTGTGTGTGTGTGTGTGTGTGTGTGTGTGTGTGTGTGTGTGTGTGTGTGTGTGTGTGTGTGTGTGTGTGTGCAGTGTGTATTCCTGCACTGCACCTGTTATTCTGTCATTCTTGTTGTGACATTGCACATATCTGCCTCAGAACTTGTCAGAGCACACATTTTCAGGATTAGTGATAGACTGTGGCCAATACGTCCTCCATTTACTCCACATTAAACCCAAAGTCTAGCACAGAGTTTTTAATGCATTCAAGCAATCAATTATACCAACTAAAGATGTTACGTATGTCTGCCGTGGCCATTTTAGAAGTGGTGTGGTCAGTATATACAGTGGAACCCACTTAATTAACACGAAAGTTAAGGGATTGATGAAAAGTGTTCATGTTATCAGAATTTCATGTTATCAGAACAATTAGGAATACTAAATGCATTGCAGAGGTCATTTTCTACTTTCATGTTAACCAAAATTTTGTGTTAAGTGGGTTCCACTGTATATAGAAATACAATAAAATATTAGCCTCTGTGCATTGTTCACATTGTTGTTCCAACCATCTGCTTAGCTAATAGACCAATGAATTATCCCTATACTTGAATGGAACCTAGCTCAGCGTACTTGGAGTAAGTGTTTTGAAGTTGGTGCTCACGTAGTACAGTAACTGTCAGTGAATGCTCTTTATAGTTGCCGTGCAGTTTTGTATTCCCAGTTTTAAAATTTGTTGAATGGAAGCCATCCACAAATGTCTACCCCCACAAAAGTTGAGATAGGGCTCTTATGCTATGACAAGACATGGCCGTTTGCGAATATAACAATGCAATGATAGAATATTGTTATATAAGGTATGTAGTAGATAATGTACGGTACTTCTCATCGAAAACCGTCCAGCATGCTGTCAGTTGTTCGGTCAGTCCATCAACACTCAGTCAAGAGTCAATTGTCAGTTTGAACTGTGTCATTTTGTGATGCGTAATAAAACGTCACGGTCGTTACGCAGTGCCAATAGTCGCGGAAGAAAGAAATGGCGAGAAATGGTGTATTCAAACCACGGTATGCACAGAAATTATGTTTGATTGCACAGAATGAACTTCGTGTGAACTTTATTAAGTTCTGAACGATTTTCGCTGAAGCTTTGAATGATTTTCGCTGAAGTTTCGAGTGAACTTCGCTGAAGCTTCGAGGCCACCATATTAAAATTTTGTGCAAACTTAACTGAAACTTTGAACGAACTTCACTGAAACTTCAAGCGAACGTCACTAATACTTTCAAGGAATAAGCAAGACTGCGGAGCTACTGCTATCCACATCCGAGGGATACGTGGCATTTCCAAAGTGATATCCCTCCAAGTAGTTAAAACGGACTCGCCCCAATCCAACGATCGAAGAAGATGCTTCGAATATTTCAGGAGATAAATTGCCAATGGAGGCGGACGACTCAGACTTTTTTCTCAAATTTGAAGAGTCTTTAGAGAAAAAGAGAGTGGATGTTTCGATCTCTTGCAAAACGTCACTGCCAGTCACACGGTCGCTCAATCGTTGTTCGAACAGTCAGGCAGTCAGTCAGTCACGTGGTCATCGCCCGTAACCTAGACGATTTCTATGAGAAGTACCATATAATATTATGTATATGTAGATATACTGTTACAGGTATCAAAGGTTTACATTGTCATCCACAATGCTTAATTACATGCATTCACATTGTACACAATCATAATGCTGTATAACAACAGAGACTACTGTGATGCATGTGTAGTATGTCATTGATTGTGAGTAAAATTATTAATTTAATTTCTGATCTGTTGTGCCTTTAGAAAGTCTTTCGCTGCTGTTCCAATGTGAAGTAAACTTCCAAAATCTTCTTATGATTATACTTTAAAAAAGCTTTGACCAAGCTTCATTGACATTTATTGTCCAATGTTGCAGTTTACAATGGTTCGACAAGTCACACATTCTAAGCTGGAGACAAGCTCCCTTCATCTGGCAAAATTTCTAAAACCACAATTTAAATTTTCTCTTAAACGTAGACCGCAAGTATGAATAGCTACGTTATGCGAATCTCTGCGTTCTGCATGCAACGCCCGCATTTCCGTACCCACACAATTTTGCAGGGGTATAAAAGGGGCGTTGAGGAGCATGAAAACATGGCGGACGGTTTTAATTTTGAAAAAAAGCGCGAATGTGTTCAGAGCTGTTCCATTGCCGAATCAATCGCAACACTTCGAAAAGTTAGATTTTCGTACCAATTGTCGATTTTCGATATCGCTCGTCGACTAGACGTCTAAAAACTGGTGCGGTTTGCTTATTTTTAGAAAAGTATGGCACGAGTATTTTTATTTTTAGAGAAGTATGGCGCGAAGAGTAAGACCACCTGTAGGAAACGTCCAACTGCCTTCCAGAAGGGCTAGAGACGCTGAGCACATCCTTGGGGGTGGACCATCCATGGCGTATCCCGACATTTCATGCATGGTACAGTAGATTCACTAACCAGGAGCTCTAGCTGCTGCTTCTCACAAATGAACGGCTGATTCTCCATGTCGGGATTGACAACGGATATTTGCCTGTTCTGATGTGCTTGTTTTGGACGATTGCCCAAGAAGTTATCTTCATAAAAATCCAGTAGACAAACAAGAACATCCCTCGTATTTGCATTGAGTGGCAATGTCCTTCTGATGTTCTCTAGGCAACTCGAAATCGATTCTTTGTCCTGCTCGTCTTGAACGTAACAAGAAATCTGCGGTCGCTTCGCCATCTCGTACCAATTCGTTGGAAAATCGCCTTAGACTATCATTCGTTAGACAATCACCTCAAATATAATACAAGTCGGCGAATTAGCACTAAAGAGGCGTTGATCGGGGGCTATCAGAAACACAATAGTTCGCAGTCTCCTGGAAGCCATCTCGTACCGATTCTCTTCGTTGAATTAGATAACTCGGTATAGATGGCCTTACAAGAAGATCTACTCGGTGGATTAACATACCATAGGCGGTGATCGACAGTAATCCAAAATAGATATGCGTGTGTACTGGGCATATCTTGGAGGACGTTAGCTTTCGAACGAAAGCTACGAAGCACAGATCAACAAGGCATGCATGACCATTTGTATGGATTCTTATGCTAGTATTCATTTTGTGTATTTATATGTACGAAACATAGTAATAGCTATAATATGCTTGAAGTAACGTGGTATAATTCTAACAATGCGTTTCGCCATTTTTTCCTTCAAAACGTGTTCGATGAGGAGCACCACCCCTTTTATACTCACAGTCTACATTTAAAGGGACACTGGCATGGAAAAGATTTTCCTCAAAAATCAATAGTTACCCCCAAATAAATAACTTTGGGAGCATTTAAATGCAACATATGCTGCGAACTTAGCAAGAAATATATAGCCCACTTCTGGTTTTAGGTGCGAAACCAACAGCCGTGTTTGCTATGATGTCACAACGTGAATGTTTAGTACAGCTAGTATAGGGAATTTGCAGCGATTTTCCAAATAATTTGTGAACGACTTGAAGTAGGAACCCATTGAGCTTGCTAGTGAAGCCATGACCAACTGTGCACTGCTGAGAGTTTGCAATAGGGATAGCCAAATAGCTGCAACTACAGAAACCTACCAATACTTCTGCCTTAAGGTAATGTACACTTCCCTATGGTCCGTTTTCAACATTTGTTGCCCTTTATGAAGGAATAGAAACACTATCAAGAAATCTTCTGCAGCCCAGTTATTCCATTTCATGCAATTACATGCTGATGAATTGCTACTTCTGCTCTTTGGGGTCATATTGCTTACATTTATGCTACCAGTAACCTGTAGGACCCATTTTGCAGTTCATGCTACTTAGCAGAACCCTGTTCCACCCATTGCAAAAGTGCTAGAACAACATAAATTTCTTGTATCTCACTTTCTAGGACTGTCATTAATCAATGCCGAGGACAGCTCTTCAAAGTGGGCATTTAATTGCATCTTCCACTTGCACACTAGTGGTAAATGGACACAAGTCACCTTGTTAATTGAGGATGTTGTGTATTTGAACGATTTGCAAGAAAAACTTTACATGCATACTCAGCAAAAAGCACTCAAATTTAAAGTCTCTACTTGGATCCCCATTGGTCCCTCAGTACTAATCTTCAGCGTCCAGCGTTTGTTTTCAGACGATGATTTGGCAATAGATAATGTAAGTTTGAACTGGCAACTCTCCATTTGTAGGCCCTCTGCGGAGCCCTTGCATGTGCTGTATATCCTTACTGACAAAATTCATAATTTCACGGATTCTACCATCAAAAAGAGTCTAACAACATCTTACATCTGAAGAATAGGATTGGGTTACTTCCATTCACCTCATAACATCACCAGTAACTTGCACCCCGAAATCATCAACCCACGCTTTTAATTGAAATATGGCTGATTTTGCATACTAAATCTTCCATGCACTTGCTCCCATTTAAATGCGAAATTTGCAGTGAAATTATAGCATAAGGCATTTTTCATATGTAAACCATCAATAAAGATCCATAATATTCAATTTATATTCTGAGTCAAGTGTGTATGATTCTAAACTAGAGATTGTTTCTATTGTCTGAAGCCAGAAAAATAATGAGCTTGGAATACATGGCTGCAGTTTAATTCAGATACACTTGACTTGGCTAAACCTTTAGATCCCTCTCAATCCATTGATGCTCTCGCTAGAGGTATGCTTTCAAGTTAATGTGACACTAGCACGAACTAGAATTAAGGCCCAGTGTTACTGGACTGTCAAGCGATATCCAAGGCGCGTTGTGTTGTAACAGGGTCTATCTAGTATACACTTTGCATATTGTCATGTGCACATCGTATACTTAGGGTTTGTAATTTATAAGCACTTGCTGACATGCTTGGAGCTCGTGGACCAGTTCCTTAATTTGAGTGATTTTTGCCTTTATAGCTGAGAAATTGTTCGTTCTGCTACCAAAAATCGTTCAATTTCAGAAGGATTTCATGCATACGCATTTCCTTAGCCTTGTACAATCTCGCAGCAAGAGCTATTATCTTTAGCAAGAGTTATTGAATAGATAATACTATATTATTAGAAAATTGAAAATTAAATGTGGTGTTCCGTCGCATATATGCCTGCATGTGGCCACAGTGTTGATACCACATACAGGGTATTTATAACCGTCCAGGAATAAAATGTAACAATGGTTGTCTTGAAATACTTCACGAATTATAGATCGTTTCTATTTAGTCGACTAGTTTTTTGCCCAGTTCTTCTTACTGAATGTAGATCTATATATTCTGGGAATGATGGCGTTAAATTAGCAATCGTTTCTATTGCACCTTTAGATCCCTCTGAATTCACCTGAAACAACACGAAAAGACAGAACAAATAGTAAGCTATCCAAAAATCGTTCCCGACTATAGGTTATAATCTTCCGTAGGAAACTTATAATCGAAAAACCTGTTTTCTCACCCTTCAAATGGCCAAAATTTAGCATAAGTGGTGAAATTGTGAGAAACTGCTTGATTGTAGCACTATGCCTGGAAGGATTTTACAAACCGAAACATCTCAAGACTCCATCGAAGTACAATTGGACAAGATTCGAAGGCATCTAGAGGTCCAGCGAAGCGACTTTATCTTCTTCAACCAAACTGCCATTTTCATGACATCTCATGAATATACGTAGGCGCAACGTCACAAAAGTCGCCTTCTCTTCCAATTCTGTTGATACGTGAAATTAGCGACGTCATCTAAAAGACACTCAATGACGCATTTAAAACAGCTGCTAATTGATGACATTGAAAACAAGCACCACCCACAATCAGAACAAACAACAGACAGATATAAACTCCCTTTGCATGTTCCAGTTAGTATAGGCTATTATAGTACAATGTGTTCAGGATATATATGTACCACTATTTTTGTATGCCCATAATCATGGGTTTTAGAAACCCCGTATTTTTCTTCTGGCTACACCCTTGTGTATGCATGCTGATGTTCTTCACTTGCTGTGGCAGAATTCATGAGACTGCATGTAGGGTTGTGCTTCACTTGGACTTCATTCAATTCTTTTCATTGTTACATATATGCAACTATATGTCAGGTATATTATCAGATACATTCTATATACCTTGCACAACTATTAGATCAGTTGAAGATTTCACAGGGTATAACCGTCCGGGAATAAAATGCAAAAATGGCCATCTTGAAACAGCTTCACGAATTATCGATCGTTTCTACTTAGTCGACAAGATTTTTGCCCAGTTCTTCTTACTGGACGAAAGTTGTATATATTCCGCGCATATTAGTACTTAACTAGTGATTGTTTCCATTGTCTGAAGGAAGATAGTGAGCTAGGACTACATAGCAGTTTCAGACAAACTTTGCCTCGGTCGCACCTTCAGATCCCTCTCAATTCACACGAAACAACATAAAAAGACAGAACAAGTGGTGAGCTATCAGAAAATCATTCCAGGCTATAGGTTATAATCTTCTGTAAGAAACCTGTTTTTTCACCCTTCAAACGGTCAATAGTTAACATAAATGGTCCAATTGCGAGAAACTGCTTAATTGTAGCACTATGCCCGGAACAATTTTCACAAACCAAAACATCTTAAGATTCATCGAAGATAAATTTGGTGAAATTCGAAGGCATCTGAGGTCTAACCAAGCGACTTTATCTTCGCCCTCAACAAAAGGCCCATTTTCATGACGTATCACGGATATGTAGGCATAGCGTGACAAAAGTAACCCCTAACCCCTAACCCCAAAAGAATATGATTTCTAAACAAGAAAACACCTAATGTCTATTTCATGTACAATACAAAGAATAGATTTTCTGTCCTAACTTCAAACCAGAACAGAAAACTACCTGATTTATTCCAGAAAATTGTGATTGTCAAAATCCTCTTCATGAGTATCTTCAATCATGTTTCAAACAATAAGAAACGACGCAGAACTAAAATTAGGCAAGAAATCCACTAAAATATATCAGAGTACGCAACGTGGGTAGCCATTTTTCTCCGTAAACTAAAGAGTTTTTCGTATATGTACTAGCGTTTCTTGTAAACTCTTGTATAAGAGGAACTTTTAATGGGCTGTATCTTCTTTTGTACAGATCGCACAAGGTTGATACTATACAAAGTCACATATGTATCCAGTATTAACACACAGCTGAAGAATCAATATTATAATCAAACAAAGTTGCGAAATACGAATTTTTAGGGGTTGCGCCAGATATCTGGCACAAAAACGTTTAATGGTTGAATGGTACTGAAACATTATTTTTGGCATAAAGCTAAATGTTCATACTAGCCTACTATATACTTGGACCTGGTCGGGCATTCAAGTAGCTAGACAGAGTTCAGATGTATTGTGTACTGTATTCAATCCTACCTCACACAGGTACAATGCAGTGCTACGTAGTAGGTTGTGCTGCAGGATGTAGGAATGTACACACTGCAGGCAGTCCATCTAAACTCTACCTACTAGTAGTAGGTACTAGTAGTTAGAGTTTAGTTGGTAGAGTCCTTGCGACAATTTCGCACTATATGGTACCTATATGCATATTATTAGTGAGTTTCATGGTCAGTTATACTTATATTGTTGTATTGTACATGTGTAGTATGGAAAAGCAGCAGCCCGGAACCAACAAGTGGTCCCTCAATGTTGGATACATCCGGTGAGAACTGTTTATAATAGTGTATGAAGTGGACTTTTGATTGATTCTGTTGTAGCTGTTCCGAGAGGATTTATTGGATTTTACTGTGTGCTGTGTGAAAATTTCTGCAGTACACATATACATACGTATACCCTATGATGTAAAGTTTTCACTATTGTATTTTCGTGGATTTCACGAATAGGATGAACTTCCAAAATTTTGTTCCTCAAAAATTTATTCATCTAGTGTTGCTGACGTTATTGCAATATGGCTGCCATCTAGCACCGAAGATTACGTGTAGATTAGACACCCTCGACCAATAAACAAAGAACACTGTTGAGAAAAAATCTTTGTAGCTAAGTGACCTATGGCACAGTCTTAACAACGTTCACTGCATATCTAGTGTGCACGTTTCCCACTGGTTGCTTGCAACTGGAGTTAGGCATACATATTTCATGATAAATGCGAAAAACTTGACATTTTAAACAGGGTCTCCTTCCATTTTGTCTTTTAGTTGGCAATCATTTGATTCTTACCACACGTATTTATGAAAGATGTTGTGTAACAGTCCATCCACTCGAGCAGTGCAAATAAATCTTACGATGATGTAATGCGGGTAAGCAATTGCAAAACAAACAGCTACAATCGCAAATATAAATTAAAACTCGCACAAAACTATGTTTTCTATGGACACAATTCGCAGTAGCACATGATCATGAAAATTTCACGGCGTAAGGTACTTATGATGATGCAGTGTTGCACATGTGGAACATGTCCAGATTTGTTATGATAGCACCCATTAGTTTGCATAGTGATAAAATGTTATTTTTCGGCACCTATAAGTTATTAGTCACGCATCTATCCTGTGATTCGAGCTTTTTTTTAGGGTATACGGAAGTCGAATCCGCGTTTAGGGATGTTTTCTGTCATCATAGTTGTTTTGTCACATGACCTCATGACCCAACTGGATGTTCTTCGGAATGTTAGTTTTGGACTGGGTGCTACGCGAGGGAACAAGCTGGAGATGGTAACGTTTTTTTAGTGCCAATGTCGAGCTATTTATCGAATACAACTTTTCCATGTGGGTGCAAGAGGACTTTTGTTCTTGCCCAAAGTTATAGGAGCTTGAATTTTACGTTTGGATGGCCAATTTTGCAGATCTCGGCTTTGAAGAGGAACTGTCAATGCCCCCACATGGAAAAGTTAGTAAATGTGTTGCTATAGCTATTTATGTGAAAAAATAGTCTTAGACGCATTCTTACATGTAGCACCCAAAGCGTTTCACTTTTTAGTAGGGCTTACAAAAACCTCACTTCTTAGTGATAACAACAGGCCTCTCAAAAGGGAAATTATCGAAAATTTTATTGGTCTACCTACTCGTTAAGCCCTCATTTGATGCTCTGAAGCTTCTACAAGTGTGTCCAGCCCTATACCCATCCATCCCCATGTATGCATAGTCTTATGGTTATGGTTATGAATTCATATGGAACAACACGAAAAGACAGAGCAAGTGGTGAGCTACCTGAAAATCGTTCCGGGCTATAATCTTCCGTAAGAAATTGATAACGAAAAACCTGTTTTTTCACCCTTCAGACGGCCTAAAGTTAGCATAAATGGTCCAATTGCGAGAAACTGCTTGATTGTAGTACTATGCCTGAAACATCCTAAGATTCCATCGACCTTGGATTTGGTGGGATTCGAAGGCATCTAGAGGTCTGACAAAGCAACTATATCTTCACCCTCAACAAAACTGCCATTTTCGTGACATTTTACGGATACGTAGGTACAGCGTCACAAAAGTCGTCTTCTTCCCCCATTCTGTTGATATGTGAAATGTCGTACGTCATCTGAAAGACGCTAAATGACCCATTATAAGAATTTTCTTCAAATACATATTATATATATATATATAATATGTATTTGAAGAAAATTCTTATAATAGAGAATTTACATAATAGTAATAGAGAAGTATGAATTTATATAGGAATGAGTTATAGGAATTGTTTTGAAAACAATTGCCAAATATGGCAATTGTTTTCAAAACAATTGTCCAGTTACAATAAACAGTATGTTCTATGAATGTTCAGCTGTACACCTACCCTTCAATGCTTTGCAAGTGATTCGAGTGCGTGGGGCGGCAGCCCCCGCGAGTTTTTAACTCGAATTACTTGTTTGATAATAATCTGAAAAAGTATCGTAAGGGTTTTAAATGGCCGGTTTTGAATAGGGTGGGGGTAGGAGAGTTAATAAACCCTTACATGGGTAGTACGTTAAAGAATACCATCCCAGGTATTGGTTCAGTTGTACATTGGTTTGCATGCATAGTTTCAACAGTCAGCAATGGTGTTGTCATGTGATCAGCAAGGCTGTAGGAACTGGCACGGCTGGCACAGCTTCAGCCGTGCCAGTTTTCAGGCAAGACTTCAAAAAATATTTTAAAATTAAGCACAACTTCTACATCAGAAGAGCTTGAGATAGCCAAAAACAAATCTTGCCAAATTAGACCTTCATATTTATAGTTTCAATAAGTATACATAATCGAAATAGAGGGAGAAAGTTGGGAAATTCTATTAAACTGGTTTTTGCCCGCCGCTGCCGAACGCCATTTGTTTCTTCACACACAGGCTCATTATAGTGTGTCACGCAAAATGGCTGCCGGTTCGAAATGGCTAAAATATTAGCGCATTTTTAGCTCAAGACAAGGCATTTTCTTACTTTTTAAAATCGCTGTGTGTTTTATTGTTATTTATCGAAATATTGGTGTACAGTTTAAGCATATACTTTATGTTTCAAAAAAGAAAATTAGATTTAAAAAAGGTACACTTCTTGCAGCAAATGGCAAAGTCCGGACGTGTAGATGGTCTCTAAGAGCCACAAGATTGGTATCAAATGAAAGAGTGGAGTTTACTTGATAAGTTATTCGTGAGCGGAAACATTATAACTCGAAATGAGATAATTATAAGGAAAAATGTAGTTTATTGGCTATAAAAATGTGAAAATTAGGCTTTAACCCTTTATTGTGGACGCGCCACTATAGTGGCTCAACCCGTGGTTGTGGAAGATGACGAAAGTTTAGCGCATTTTGTTCAAATTTTATACGAAGCATATACGTAGCAATAGTAACACACTCTGTAAGTATGAACCTTCTAATATGGGTTATAACGAAGTCAGAACACATACTAAAAGTTATTTTCGATCCCATTTTACGGTGTTATGCAATAAATATACATTAATGTCCCGAAAAATCCTAGTTATGCGGAATAAAAATGGCGTTCTTTAGTGTGGCTCAATCTAAAATCAGGAACTGCGCAGAGAGAATGGGATCGATTTCCTTACTTTGCTTGCCGCTGTACTTGGTTTGCTTCCTGGAAAGAATTGACGAGCTATAATGGCAGATTAGGTCACTCCGAAGATTGTCAACGTCGAAGGGAGTGACGCTCACAAATCGCAGGAAAGGAGGCACACTGTTAATGCTAGTTCGTCCTTTCCGCTTTCTAGAGAGGTACTGTGCCATCGTTTCTCAAGCCAGATTAATTCTGAACTCGTTTTTGTCATTATCTACCTGTTCCTGAAACTCGTCTGATGCAGCAGTACGTATACGGTACGCTTAGGATTTTGTGTTTTTCTAGCTTTCGTGTTACTATTTTTGTTATCTATCGCTTATGTTGATACTGGCAACATGTTTTAACTTTCGTTAGATGGGCAATTGAGCCAGTAAACATTTAATTCGTTCTTAAAATGACAAAAGAAGTACGAGCCACTATAGTGGCTCGTCCACGATAAAGGGGTGATTGCGCAATCATATCGTCCACAATAAAGGGTTAAAATGGTTATATAATCGGCGTACCTGGTTATATATTCTCCGCTCACGCTATGAATGTACACAATAGTACTTTGAAACGTTCGATAACTTCTTTCAATGATATATATAAGTATCATCTACATGTCCGGATCACACGGTCTTTACGAGCGAGGCTTCAAAGCGGCCATTTAATGGTGACGTCAGTAACTATGAGCAATTACGTCGTCGTATAACTTGCTTTTGGCTCTCGCGCCGCATGGAGTCCTTCTGAAAATCCTCCAAAATTCGATCGGATGCCACTCTAACTTCTATTGGACGGTTATAATTTTCTCAGCTAAGGAAATCCGTTTATAAAGATTCAGTTCTGATTGATTTACGATGGATTCGTAAAGCAAAACGGTGAGTTAAACCTCGATCGTTTTTGTTTTAAAAGCCCCAGGCCTTAAAGTTAGTTTATTGCTTTTGTGTACCTTTCGAATCTTCCCAAAATGTGCCGCATGTGTTACTTCAGTGTTGATAATTCTTTAGAATAAGCTTAAAGTTTGTTCGCAAGTACAACATTCCCGTATATTGTGACTTTTTTACGAATCTCGCATCTGCGAAGCTTACTTCTATGTATGTGACTTGAATTTCTTGCATTTTCACAAGGAAAAAGTTGTGTTTTTATTTGGTTTGCAAAGTATACGTATTTCTACTGAGTGCTATGTAATGACACATTACCACGTTTACAGATGAACAAAAGTGACGTAGGTAGAAAAGTGACAAATTCTTAAGATTTCTGAACTTTGTCACCTAAAATCCCCATCTCTGAGACCAACTATAATGCCCCTGTGCAGTTTTTACAATTTTGTCTAAACTATGATTATCATTGTACTATGTGGGATGTGCAATAGGACAGACAGTATAATAGATTTCACTGCTTGCTGAATGAACACAATTTGGTAGTGGTAGTGAACAATTTTATAGCCTTCTTGGCAAACTAGAATGTTACCCGCTGCATAATAGTATGCAGTGTGTTCAGCATTAGCCTTTATTTTCATATGACAGCCAACTTCTTTTGTATGCACTAAATTTTCATGGCCTGTGTTCGCTGTATCACTTTTTGAGAGCTTCCTACGGGCCTGATCAGGTACACACATACACAAGACATGAAACACATCAAAACACAACAAACACAACATGTGGATAAACAGCATCAGTTACAAACAGAACCTTGGTCACATCACATGATACAACAATACTGTACATTGGTACTGTGTATAGGATGGAGGGAGTGGGAGTGGTGGGGAACTTACGCTCTTTCATCAATGCCTCAGCTGCAAGTAAACAATAGAAACATCATAAAATATAGTGCAATAAATGTATGATATGTATCATTGTGACAAAAGGACAATAGCAAGAGACAATGGTAGCACTATCAGTAATCCTGGATGGATTAGTCAAAGTTTGCCTGAGAAGGCCTCATGCGTTACTATATCCAAGGTCCGAAAGTATACCGATCTGTATGGAGCAACCAAGGAGGGATATGAACATTTTCGTGCAGTCATCTTGGACGATGTGAGCCACAAGAGAGAACGCAAGGATGGAATAGTCAAAGTTATATAGAAACTTGTACATGTAGCTTGTGTCATCAACCATGCACTGTTGCTGAGTCCTGCTTGTCAGGTGTACCTCAATGCAATGTGTCACAATCTCATAGATTGCTTGCATTGTATGGTAAAGGGAAGTTTGGTACATAGGGCTAGATAGGTACAAGGCTAGACATACATGGAGATAGACGGGTACAGGGCTAGACACACATGGGGCTACATGGACACTGATCTACTACTAGTAGCTAGAGTTTAGATGGACCACCTGCAGTGTGTACATTCCTACATCCTGCAGCACAACCTACTACGTAGCACTGCATTGTACCTGTGTGAGGTAGGAATTTGAACACAGCACACAGTAAACTACTAATCCATTCACAGGTATGTTCATTGGTACAGAAATCAGATAACACACATCTACCAGTGTTCTCGCCAGCCCTTTTAAGCAGGGCGGGCCACCCTGTTAAATTTTTGGCTCAGACCATTTTATACTACAAGTTAAGTCCATTACTTCTTTGCCGAGGTTACTATGAGTTGATAGATTAGGTAAAATGACACCCAGCATATCGATAAGAACTGATCCTCATTTCTTTGTTTTGAAAAGCGCTCATAGGCAGCATCATGTGGACTTTTTCCACTTCACAAGATTGTTGCAAATGCAGAGGAGCAACTCTATACTAGATATTACTACTGGCTTACCAAATACCACCCTCTTCAATTTTTTTTCTAGTGACTACCCTGATTTATCATAGTACGTTAGTGCACATATACATAAACATTGCAACTGTCCATACATAAACCAAACACAGGATAGGAGGAATACACACAAAAAGGACTTTGTTCCAGTTTTGCATCCACAAGATACAGAGTGCCAATATTCACATGATTGGGAAACAATCTTGAGGAAAATCTCTTGCTATTGATTTGGTCTTCAACATATACCTTCCATCCACCATCTCCTCATCACAATTATTGTACTTACCAACCAAAAAAATGTAAAAACAGTAAATAGTAATACTACCTCATTGCAGATAGCATAACATATCCGAGTATGTTATAAATGCCACCAATGGTACGAGAAAAGTAATGGTCACGAGGATGACTATTAATGAACCCTTACATACGTATGTAGTAAGCTGAAGAATACCATCCCAGGTATTGGGTGGATTGTACATTAGTTTGCATGCATAGTTTCAACAGTCAGCAATGGTGTTGTCATGTGATCAGGTACACACATACACAAGACAAGAAACACATCAAAACACAACAAACACAACATGTGGATAAACAGCATCAGTGACAAACAGAACCTTGGTCACATCACATGATTCAACAATACACAGGGTGTTTATAACCGTCTGTTGCTTGTTCGGATTGTGGGCGGTGCTTGTTTTCAACGTCATCAATTAGCGGCTTATTTCAATGGGTCATTTAGCGTCTTTCAGATGACGTACGACATTTCACATATCAACAGAATGGGGGAAGAAGACGACTTTTGTGACGCTGTACCTACGTATCCGTAAAATGTCACGAAAATGGCAGTTTTGTTGAGGGTGAAGATATAGTTGCTTTGTCAGACCTCTAGATGCCTTCGAATCCCACCAAATCCAAGGTCGATGGAATCTTAGGATGTTTCAGGCATAGTACTACAATCAAGCAGTTTCTCGCAATTGGACCATTTATGCTAACTTTAGGCCGTCTGAAGGGTGAAAAAACAGGTTTTTCGTTATCAATTTCTTACGGAAGATTATAGCCCGGAACGATTTTCAGGTAGCTCACCACTTGCTCTGTCTTTTCGTGTTGTTCCATATGAATTCATAACCATAACCATAAGACTATGCATACATGGGGATGGATGGGTATAGGGCTGGACACACTTGTAGAAGCTTCAGAGCATCAAATGAGGGCTTAACGAGTAGGTAGACCAATAAAATTTTCGATAATTTCCCTTTTGAGAGGCCTGTTGTTATCACTAAGAAGTGAGGTTTTTGTAAGCCCTACTAAAAAGTGAAACGCTTTGGGTGCTACATGTAAGAATGCGTCTAAGACTATTTTTTCACATAAATAGCTATAGCAACACATTTACTAACTTTTCCATGTGGGGGCATTGACAGATGCGCTAATATTTGAAAAATGAAAAATGTGCTAATATTTTAGCCATTTCGAACCGGCAGCCATTTTGCGTGACACACTATAATGAGCCTGTGTGTGAAGAAACAAATGGCGTTCGGCAGCGGCGGGCAAAAACCAGTTTAATAGAATTTCCCAACTTTCTCCCTCTATTTCGATTATGTATACTTATTGAAACTATAAATATGAAGGTCTAATTTGGCAAGATTTGTTTTTGGCTATCTCAAGCTCTTCTGATGTAGAAGTTGTGCTTAATTTTAAAATATTTTTTGAAGTCTTGCCTGAAAACTGGCACGGCTGAAGCTGTGCCAGCCGTGCCAGTTCCTACAGCCTTGCTGATCACATGACAACACCATTGCTGACTGTTGAAACTATGCATGCAAACCAATGTACAACTGAACCAATACCTGGGATGGTATTCTTTAACGTACTACCCATGTAAGGGTTTATTAACTCTCCTACCCCCACCCTATTCAAAACCGGCCATTTAAAACCCTTACGATACTTTTTCAGATTATTATCAAACAAGTAATTCGAGTTAAAAACTCGCGGGGGCTGCCGCCCCACGCACTCGAATCACTTGCAAAGCATTGAAGGGTAGGTGTACAGCTGAACATTCATAGAACATACTGTTTATTGTAACTGGACAATTGTTTTGAAAACAATTGCCATATTTGGCAATTGTTTTCAAAACAATTCCTATAACTCATTCCTATATAAATTCATACTTCTCTATTACTATTATGTAAATTCTCTATTATAAGAATTTTCTTCAAATACATATTATATATATATATATATATATATATATATATCGGACGAGCGTTACACACCGGAAGTCCAAATGAAAACAATATAGGGGCTGCCACAGGCAGCCCCTAAAAATACTCATAGTCCTCGTCAACCCAATAAACTTAATCCTCGATTCAACTTTTGTAGCACACTTGAGTATGGTTAACTTGACAGTGTGGTAATGTATTCTGCTGTGTAGTTTTAATATGGTTACATGCACTCTGCGACTGTTGGGAAGATAAGAAGGGTTGGGAAGATAATCTCCTCTACTGTTTGCCTCCTTCCCCTATGCATCTATTGCCTATGTAATGCATAATATAGGAGCCTGTTGTTCACTTAGGCCACCTACTCACACTCTCACTCACTACATCCGCTGCACATGCATTATTCTGGCAGCATTAATTGTACCATGTGATGGTTGTGTATATACATATCTGAAGCTAATGAAATGCATTTGCAACCTTTCACTACTAACTGAAAGGGAAATGTATGTTCACAACCCCTGTTCTTTCTACAGCCATTTTTGCTCACTGCACAATAGTCTTACCGAAATTTTCGCACGTGGCTTCCAATCTGTAAAAACTGTGAAAATTAAGTTCATCCCACAAATTCGAGCACATGCAGTTATGTATACCAGTATTCAAATTTGTGAGATTCTTTGCCAATTTGACTTATTTCATTGTTGTCTTGCACATTTGTAGCATTTGAAGCCATGAGTTTTCAACCAAAAATTGATACCCCAAAGAGGGATAAATCCGGTAAGAACATTGTTTTTAATGTACACAGGGTGTTTATAACCGTCTGTTGCTTGTTCCAATTGTGGGCGGTGCTTGTTTTCAACGTCATCAATTAGCGGCTGTTTTTAATGCGTCATTTAGCGTCTTTCAGGTGATGTACGAAATTTCACATATCAACAGAATGGGGGAAGAAGGCATCTTTTGTGACGCTATGCCTACGTATCCGTGAAACGTCACGAAAATGGCAGTGTTGTTGAGGGCGAAGACAAAGTCGCTTGGTTAGACCTCAGATGCCTTCGAATCCCACCAAATCCAACTTCGATGGAATCTTAAGATGTTTTGGTTTGTGAAAATCGTTCCAGGCATAGTGCTACAATCAAGCAGTTTCTCGCAATTGGACCATTTATGCTAAATTTTGGCCGTTTGGAGGGTGAAAAAACAGGTTTTTCGGTTATAACTTTCTTACGGAAGATTATAACCTATAGCCCGGAACGATTTTCGGATAGCTCACCACTTGTTCTGTCTTTTCATGTTGTTCGATATGAATTAAGAGGGATTATAAGGTGTAACCAAGACGAAGTTTGTCTGAAACTGCTATGTATTCCTAGCTCGCTATCTTTCTTCAGACAATAGAAACAATTGCTAGTTAAGTACCACATGCGCGGAATATATACAGCTTCCGTCCAGTAAAAAGAACTGGGCGAAAATCTTGTCAACTAAGTAGAAACGATCGATAATTCGTGCTGCTATTTCGAGACGGCCATTTTTGCATTTTATTCCTGGACGGTTATAAATACCCTGTGTAGTACCACATTGCACTTGGTTATGCATGGCTAAGCCTACTGCATGAATTAACAAACCAATTGAACTGCATGCATAACATCACGATGGTTTATCTATGTATGGTGGACATCAAAAATGTTTCTGTATTGTGATCGTAATATGGTCAAATTACAATTACATTTTGATAACTCTGATGTGAATTTGGATTTGGTTAGTAAATCATCAAGGTTGATGTACGGTGTTAATCCTGAGAAACTACATATTGAATTACATTAGCGATATGCCATGAAATTAAACTGAATGAAATCAGAACGTTGGGCTTGTAAACCATCAGATCGAATTGCCTAGGAGAATAGCCAATGGCTAAAGGTTACCCAGTTCGAATAATGATACCTGATACCTAATAGGCTATGTATTTCTCGAACTTTGATCCCCATACTCTTTGTCAACCCGCAGTTTTCTCGCTCATGTAAACAAGCGTGCATGGCACTTGAACCAAAGCCAACCGTGCTGTGTCTCTGTGGGTTGAACTGTATATAATTTTTATTGTCCTGTGGGATTAGGATGGGTTATGGGCTTTGACATCGTAAGCTAGCCTATAAAGATAACTTATAAAAATATAGGTAGCCCATTCTTTTAAAGGGCCAGTATCATGCAAAGACTCGATAGTTGGTCCAATATCAATTAGCAGGGCTTTCTAGGTCACCTGTGATATATAATGTTGGTCTAAATTTTCAATCTGGTGCGTCGTTTGTGAGATAGGGGTGCAAAACAGTGCGACTAATTCCGCGATTTTCCAACACAGTATTACGTCATAGAGTAAGCAACTTATCAATGACCTGCACTATTTTGTGTAGTAAAGAATGGCTTCAACAGTGTTCACCTTGCTCGTTTTTTCAATTGTATTTGAACGAAAGTTGTTCTTTGACACGCCTAAGCACTGAACTTGTGGCTGCTGGTTGTAACAGTATAGTTACAGAGGAGACCTTAGCTTATGTCGCTTTGTGAGGGATGTTGTATAGCGTAATATTTCCTCATCAGAGCCTGCTCATAAGTCCTCTGAAATGGATTTTGGTCATATGCAATTGAGGTAACAAGAGCTATTAATAATAGCAACAAGTCCAGAATCATTTGCACCTTCAGGCTTTTGAGTTATCACTGTTTTACGATCTGGACCCATCTGCTGACACACAATTTTCTTTTACTTCTTATCTAGAGACTTGTAGAATGAATTATATATGTGAAACTCTTCCCCATTCGCTGATGCCACAACAATCTAGTGGCCCTTTCTGATAAAATGGACTTGTAAGAAGTTTTGCTTTTCTCCAGAATACAGTTTGTCTTGAACAAGAGTCATATGGAGGCCACTCAAGTGATTAAACTGTTTAGTAATACTAGTAATAAGCTTTTGTGACAATCAATTCCTGATCTTCTCAACTCAGGACAATATCCACACTGATGCTGCAGCAGGTGTTACTTTGTGTTTCACCAGGTTCCCTCACACCAGGTTGATCATTATCAACCATGCAGGCATTTGGGATCTTGCCACTATCTCAGAGAGCAGAGAACTTTACTGCCTCTGATGTGGTGTATTGGGGCTTGTTATAGTCAAAACTCAGTTTATTGCTTTCTCTATGAGACTTGCTTTCTCCATGAGACTTGCTTTCCCTTCCAACATCTAAATATAGGGCAATTCCAGTCCTTCTTGTGGTAGGTCTGTTGAATGCTGCCTAGAGTTGGTAACCTGGGCTGTTATTAGGCATCCCGCCTCACAAAAGGGAAAAAAAAGCAAGGCAATTTTTTGAGGAACATGCCCAAGAAGGATAGGGATCTTCTTTATTTCGCAGCTCCGGACAGCAGGCAAGAACAGTGTAAACATTGCTACTCCAAATACTCTGATATACATGGTAACTTTGTATGTAACTCTCCCACTCAAACCTGATGAACATGGTTCAAAACTCTTTGTGGCCTCAAAATCCGCCCTCAAAGTAGCCCCCAAGTCCCAGGTCAGACTACGTCCAACTTAACGACAACGTTGCCGATTATGTCATGATTTTGTGGTCACACGTACTTCATCTTGTTGTGAACTCAAATGTGATTAAATCGTTATTGTGTTCATGGTCTTGTAAATGAAGCCCCGGTGACAAATACATCAAATGATAAACTCACGACAAAGTGAAAGATGAGTCATTCGTAGCACCAATACCCAAGGAGGAAGTAGTTATCACCGATGATCTGCCAGATCCAAGGATGTGGTAAAGTTGGCCCATTCAAGCCTCCAAGGTACACCATCAGCAACACGGTGTCCAAGCCGACTGTCAAATATGGTAAGCAGGATGATGTCTCATACGTTGGAGATGAGGATGATGATGCGGAAGAAGAAGATGATGATAACACCCCTCGTCCGAAAAAGAAGGTCATGTCGGAGAAAGGCAAGCTGCCTGCTAGAGGAGGTAAAAAGAGGCAGCAACATCATCTGACCCTTTTCAGTTTTTGTCAGCATTCAGTGACATCCAAGAATCGATGCGGGCAAAGCAAATTGAGCATGATAGGAAAATGCAACTAGAGGCCCAGTCATCCCAGCAAACATTGGAACAAAACAGCCTTAAGCTGAATTATGCTTGTTTTCAGCATCATCAATTAGCAGCTGTTGTTAAGGCATCATTGAAAATCTTTCAGATGACGTTGGGAATTTCACATACTTCAAAAGAATGGGAAGAGAAGGTAACTTTTTTGACGTTGTGCCTACGTTTGCGTGGTATGTCACAAAAATGGTACTTTTGTTGATCGTGAAGATGAAGTAGCTTCGCCGGACCTTTAGATGCCTTTGAATCTTGCCAAATCCTACTTCAATGGAATCTCAAGATGTTTCGGTTTGTGAAAATCGTTCTGTGCATAGTGCTACAATCAAGCAGTTTCTCACAAGTTGACCATTTATGCTAACTTTTGGCTGTTTGAAGGGTGAAAAAATCACGTTCAGTTATAACTTTGTTACGGAAGATTATAACCTGTAGTTCAGAACTATTTTTTGGTAAGTTACCCCTTGTTCTATCTTTTCGTGTTGTATCATGTGAATTGAGAGGGATCTAAAGGTGCGGCCGATGCAAAGTTTATCTGAAACTGCTATGTATTCCTAGCTTACTATCTTTCTTCAGATAATAGAAACTATCGCTAGTTAAATACCAGCATGCACAGAATATAAAAATCTTTCGTCCAGTTTGAAGAACTGGGCAAAAATCTTGTTAACTAAGTAGAAACGATTGATAATTCATGCTGCTATTTCAAGACGGCCATTTTTGTATTTTGTTCTGGGACTATTATATATACCCTGTGTGGGTACAATACTATCAGGACTGGCAGATCATATTGAGACTAAACTTGGACTGTAAGATACCTTATTCGATGATTTATCTCAGAAGTAAAGAACTAAATGCAGCAAAATTCCTCATAGATGCAAATCAAACACAAACGTCTACCCTACTACAATACTTCTAGTCATGCATGAAATGTACGTGACGGTACGAGGGTTAAGGTACTTCGATATTGATCACGTCGACTTTGAAGCTATTTGAAACAGACAGAATTTAATACTTGGACGACTCATCTGAGATACCTTGAATACTCTCCTGCGAACTTCTCAGAGCATTATTTTGCCTATAAATTAGTTATTTACTGCTCGTCTCTTGGGAGTATCACATTTACTGCTTGTGCCTTCAGGTCTTGAGCAGTAAATGCGATACTCCCTCGCGGGCATGTAGTAGCTAGTGCATACTACCTAATAAAATGTTTGAAGACATTTCATTGCTAAATAAAATGTGCGTTTGTACAATGATAATACCATTTGCCATTATTTTGTGTGTCTCATTGCCAGTTTTACATTCTTATTTAATTGTTGTCTTGTACACTTGTAGGATTGGGAGCCATGAGACTTGAGCCAAAGAGTGATCCTTCACACAGTGATACATCCAGTAAGAACTGTATCTGATTTTGACCGTCAATCAAACTGTACTTTTTGTTGTTTCGCATGCTCTTAACTTTCCACTTCTGTTCACCATCAGCCGCAATTATTTTTTCAAGGTACATATGACCTACAGTCAGATCTGTCTCCATTCTTCTTTGGGTCTACAATTACAATGGTAGCATATTATACTCTCGGGTATTTTTTGTCCTATTCTGGACATAAAGAATGGCAAGTGTATTTGAGGTATTAAGAATGTTTTCATTGCTTTTCGTCCATCAAAGTTAGTAGAATTTTTCAAAATGGCCAATGCATCATTTGCATATTTATTTACACTTGGTATATGGTTTAACCTCTTCATGCCACAGAGAAATCATAATGAAAACCATAACTATATTGCTAGCCTACTGTCAGGGATGTCATGATTTCTTTGGGACGAAACAAAGCAGACATTCACTCCCTCAAGCTCCTCCTTTGTGACCCAGCTGTCCCCCTGCTTAGCATAACGTGCTTACTGCAGTGATGTGTTCACAGACCTGCTTAAGTGATCCTAAATGGCCTCATATACCACCTTATAAAGCCTGAAAATGCGAATTTCCTTGGAGGAACATACTCCCAGATCCCCCTAGCTAGTACACATTGCAACAGACTTACCTCAGCATAGTTACCTACCCCCCCCCCCCCCCCTGCACACACACACACACACACACACACACACACACACACGCGCGCGCACACACACACACGACACACACATACACACTCACACACACACACACACACACACACATTATATACATGCAAACAGATACACATATGTACAGATTTTACCATTCCATCTTTATATCTATATTTGAAGAATCTGATGAAAAGGAACTGGAGGAGCGTTGCTGGATCCCCTTTGGTATAAGAACTCTCACTGTTGGAAATGAAGGTGGTGCCTTTCTGTTACAACCGGAGGACACGCAAATTGCAAAAGATCACCTGATTCGGCTAGACATACCTGCAAATGCTGTAAACACTAGTGTCTGCAAGGAACTGTCCATACGATATGCCATTCTGGTCCATGGACCCTTTGTACTGCCGGAAAGCTATGAGCTAGCTAGTCCAGTGGTATACATCAATTTCAACCCAGATCACTTGTCTCAGTCATCTAAACTTGAGCTTCATCTTCCACATTGGGCCAGTAAAAGGAGAGATGTCTTCACAGCGGTTACACCACACAAAGTGGATAAAAATGGCCAATACAATTTTGATCTGTCTACTATTGAAGAAAACCCACATGCTTCCAGTGTAATCATACCCATTTCCGGACACACATCATTGTTCGCTGAGGCGTTACAAGATGACTGCCAGAAATCATACCTGCTATTGCCATTCTATAACCAGTTAAGGACAGAGTTAAGAATGTTCGTGACTTATTTCTGCGCAGTTTGGCCTGAGGTTAGTATAGCTGCTAAGCAAATGTGTTTACTGTATATTCCCTCTAATATTTCATCACTCTATTTTTTGTTATCTGCCAAAATTACTTTCAAATGTACTCTAATCCATGACAAAGTATGACATTCCCTAATTATTTGTCTTTGTCACTATTGTGTCGTCACCACAATTAGATCTCTGCCTTTTTGAAAGATATTTGGCTATCGAAAAACACATCACTATTGTGTCATCACCACAATTGTGACAGACTTAATTCTTATTGCATGCGGGTAAGTTATGGACACTTTGCACATAAAACAAAATGGCGGCCACAAAAGTCGCATGAAATCACACCCCTATCTTTTCTCTTTGTATGCAATGGATCAATGAAACGAAGGTGTAGTATGTTGTACAAGCCTTTCAAGCGAGCGTTTGTCAATTTTGTTTGTTTTTAACACATCCCAAAGCAAAATAATGGGAGTCCAAGTAAAACATATAGAATATTCTTTGGTCAAAATGGCAGAATACTCATTCAACATTCAAAGCATCTGATGGTTGATTGACATATTTTGAGACGAGGCTCTCATTGACACTACCTCACCAAACATCACTTCAGCAGACATTAACAGCATAATTGGAGATGAAGCTTAGCAAGTTTCTTGGAGATTTAAATGCTTTTTGAGTGCACCATAAAAACCCACCAGCACCAATTATCAGTATGGATGAAACTCAAATGTGCTTTGATATGCCATCAAGGGCCACCATTGATGTCCGGAAGAAGAAGGAGGTACTCATTCATGGTACAGGTGCACACAAATGTCACTTCGCAGTGATGCTTGTACTGCTGCAGGGAAAATGCTTCAACCTTTTATTACTTTGAAGGCTAAAACCAACCGCATGCTGAAAAAGAGGTTATGAAATACTACACGAGGAAGAGGTTATAATTACTACACAGCCAAAAGGTTGGATGGACACCCAACTTATGCACAAGTGAATCCGAAGGGTTCTATAAAGTATATGTGTTTGGCACATTTAGGGTCCACTTAACTGAGGACGTACACGCAATACTGGCTGTGAACAGCATCTCATGCATGGATATTCCAGGAGAGTGTACCATGCAGTAAATCCAGCCACCTGATGTCTGACAGTCTTTAAACACTCTGTACAAAACATATGTATGAGGAGCATGGGAACAGTACATGATGCAACAAGCACAATCAAGCAACTCTCGCAGGTATTACATATCCCTATTGAAGAAATAGTGGGGCCTTACATGGTTTGCAAAGGAAATTCATTGAATAACAACATGTACTGATACACATGTTAGTCACGTGTAGGTTTATGAAGTCACCTGAACGATAGGCCTTTTTGCACTCAAACAGAAGAGAAGTGTATTGAATATTGTATATTTTTATACGCATTGAGTGTTTTCAAGACTTTCTAATGGTTATTTGTTTGTGTTAGACAAAGTATTAATTTCACCGATTGTTACCTTTGGTTAGTGACGTCATCATATCTTGTGACACCCTTGTGACAAACGGCGAGAGAGAGAGACTTCTTTAATGCTTGAGATTCTTTCGAGAACTTAGTTATCTAAACAGTTGCATGTGTATAGGAGCTATGTTGCAGGAGTTAGATCACAATAGGAAAAGCTAAATTTTCACCATTGGAAGATTTTGATAGCTTACCCCATTCCGACATGTCCCCATGCAAGTTTGTGGTTTTACTTTTGGTCAAGAACAACATTACAATGGACATCTCAGGAATAAAGAGGAATGGTAAATTCTTCTGCAGTGATAATTTAGATATTGTTGTTGGAAGGTTCTTTACATAGTATGGTTTCTCTAACCATGGTTTACATGACCGGATTTTGCACTAAACCTATTTTTATGGTCCAAATCAGTGTTCGTTTTTTGGCTTCGCAAAGTGGTGACAGCAAAGTTAAAGTAACTGTTGTAGCGTTAAATAGTTGAATTAATGCTTTGTACTCAGGATGTTTATATCCACCCTCGCTACAAAGGGGGGAATGGCCGTCATGAAAGTACCACAACTTTTTTAACGTTATATTCGTCTTTTTCACCATATATTACCTTTCATTCTTCTTAAAGGTAAATTTATGCATATATGGCAATTATAAGAGTGCATGTGCAATAATAAAAAAAAGAATTAAGCAAACTGCAATGGTTTGAAAACTTTCGGCAAATGACACAAACCACCTTTTCCAGAATTGAAAGTAGCATTGAGTAGTTTTGAAACTTACATCAATGATCTTATGATCTTTCCAATTTTTTTTAGCTTCAAGCAATATAACCAGGCTGAGCAGTTATATAATGAAAAGTATCACTTTTACAAGGCTAAATCAACAAAAAATGGAAAAAATCCAATGTTACTTTCGCTTACTTGATTATATCACTTTAAGCTGAAAGAAATTTATATGATGGTTTTAAGTGTCCAAAGTCCAAACCTCAAACTAAAAGGAAGGTTTTAAGATGCTTTCAATTCTGGAAAAGTGATTTTCCATCAACCTATTGATAACTACCATTTTTCGTGATGCAATGTGATGATTTCCAATGATGTATGCATTAGTTTCCCGCATGTACAGGACAGTATTGATCGAACTTCTATTTCCTCGAGCCAACTGTCGACAAACAATCGAAATTTGTGTAATTTGTTCTTTCCTAGTTGTTTTAGTTGCTCTAAACTAGGTATTTTGTAGTTTATTTTCATACATGCACGCGAAGAACACCATGTCATATTAACTTTCTGTTACCCGTGACATATTGTATACTGTTTCTGTGACGTAGTTAACTATTTGTGGGACGTGCACACACCAATCTCACCAGTCTGTTTTGAAGTAAACTTCACCATCATCTGCAGATTCTTAAGAAAAAGGAAGAACTTCGAGAGCTTATCTTAGACCAACATACTCCCTTTGAATCCTCTAATTTGAAATCTTGTGTGAAGGCAAAGTTTTCATCACAAGTTCATTTGGTTGGCCCTGTTAAGGTACTTGTACAAACAAATCATATTATTATTGAACCAAGCTTACTCTTTCTGAATTAGTTTTAGAACATTGTTCTATGCATGTAGATAAAACTTGAAGAACTGCAGATGAAGGGGAGGTATAACACTGGAGAAGAACTAGAAGATGGGGTAAAACATAATTTTTACCCACCTTCTTTGGTGTTCAGAGCACTTTATAAGGAAGGAATGCAACAAACGTCAACACAAGTGGAAATTCAGCGCACTAGAAGGTTTAATCGTGTGACGACAATTGCTAACTACCCCTTGACAGTATGGGGCACATCTCCTACTGTAACAGGTAAGCATATGCATGTGTACTAGTTATACCCGACCTGAAGTGTACATGCCTTTGAAAATGGGTTCACGGTATAAGACATTAGCAAGCGTTCAAGTGCCGTGTTACTCTGTGCATGCGTTAATATGCACATACAGATGTTCCCAATTTACACATGTACAATTAATGGTTCAAGATTACACTGGATTGTACTACCAAATGTACAGATCCTGATGATACTTCATTGTTTTGCTCTAAGGACTTCGCAGGTGTGACATGTGCACATGTGCAGTTTTACCAAAATGGCCGCCCTAAAGTCGGCTGAAATCAACCCCCACTTTTCTTGCGTTTAATGTACTTGTGGAATACAAAAACGCATACAAAACATCGATATGACTATTTAATGCTACAACAGTTCACTTAACTTTGTTGTTAATACTTCGCAAAGCCGAATAAACGACCACAGATTCGGACCTTAAAAATAACTTTTGCGCAAAACCCGGTCATGTAAACCATCATTTAGAACAGCCATACTCTGTCAAGACCTTTCTAACATCAATATCTAAATTTTCACCGTGGTCGAACTTACCATTCTCTTTCGTTCCTGAGATGTGCATCAAAATGTTGCTTTTGACACAGAGTGAAACCACAAACTTGTGCACATGTCGGGAATGGAGCATGCTATCAAAATCGACAGCGGTGAAAATTTAGTTTTACCTATCGTGATCGAACTCCCGCGACATGGCTCCTCTACACAACTGTTTAGATGACCGGGTTTTCGAAAGAAATTCACTCGTTGCAAAAGTCTCTCTCTCGCCGTTTGTCACAAGGCGGTCACGCAATATGATGACGTCACCAAGCAGCGGTAACGATCGGTGACATTGATATTTCTTCTAGCACGAACGAATAACTATCAGAACGTTTTGAAAACACGAAATGTGCAGACTATTGCGATATTCGATACAATTCACTTCGGTTTGAGAAAGAGAAGGCCTATATTTCAAGTCTACTTCATATACATTCACGTGACTAACACATGTACATTAGTAAAATGTGTAAATTTTGAATTAAATTCCTTTGTAAACCACACAACGCCCCTCTGTTTACAGAATATGCACATGTTATACCTGCGTAGAAGAACAGCTGCAAATTGATGATTATGAAAACAGAAAACAACTATATACAACATGGGCAGTTATACATACCCTTCTACACGGATGTTATTATAAACCATGCCTCCTGTGCTGCCTCCCAAGCAGCATTGGAAACAGGCCTCAACCTCAACAATTCACATGACTTGCACAAGGTATTTCGCAATCCATATCCACTGTATAGTTACCAGACCTACTTCTCCACCCCAATAGCAATGGCAGGCAGAAGTGGGGCTTGGAACACGACTAACACACCACGTGCTGTCAGCCATCTTCGTCATGTCGTTTGCTCCCAGGCTATCAACCCGCTGGTCTATACCACACTATTAAGGTTATGGCCTATAAGCCTCTTCCGCAAAAGCCGGGTACAAATGGACTTGCTTTCTTCTTATGAATTGTGACAGTGATGAAAAATTGTGCATGATCTGAGTGGATTGTGCTTTTGTGTCATCTATTGAAGACTATTTTACCATAATATATTCGGATTGCTGGCTAGGTCGTTACACAATTTTTACTATAGAAGGCTATATTTTGCTTTAATGTTGAAGATCAGTAAGTAATCTCCAAAATTACTAATCATGAAACAATGTACCCCAGTACACACTAGTTGGAAACTCAAATTGTTAATTATCTAACACAGTAGATAATCCAAAGCAAGATAGTATATCGGTTTCAGAAATGGAATTAAGCTCCCCAGATATAAATACCAATACCTGATATCTGATACCTGGTATATGGGCTAAGAATAGGATTGTTCATTTTCATCACTGACAGGCAAGTATTCCCTTCCCTCTTGTAAGTATAACAGTACCATAGAGCAATTTTGAATTGAGCTCTGGGGTCTATACCTACATTGATGTAATGGAGGGGGGGGGGGGGGGGGGGGGGAGATGTATATACACAAGTATGTGGAATGACATTGGTCTATACAAATGGGGCTAGTAGTGGGTTTGGGGTATACATATGCTCCCCCAGGGAAATTTTCAGTTTCTAGTCCTCATAGTGGTATCTGAAGCCATTTTAGTCCACTTGAAACAGTTTCCGAATACAGTACACATATCAGTCTGTTACAATTGTGTGTGTGTGTGTGTGTGTGTGTGTGTGTGTGTGTGTGTGTGTGTGTGTGTGTGTGTGTGTGTGTGCTAGAGCTAAAGATAAAAGTTCAAGGGTGTGTGTGTGTGTGTGTGTGAAAAACCCCTTCTACCCCCTAACAAATTCCTGTATGTACACACGTGCATGTGTACACGCCCAACAAGCATGTGTATGTATTCCAATTATACCCTTTATAAATGGATTCATGATTAATTCGTGATTGTGTTTTCACAACAAGTAATTTGGGTCCCGAATTGCTTGCAAATTACTTGCAAATATGTTATAATGGTTTATCTTTACAACAATGGTATCAGGTTCACGAAAGGGTTTTATCCTTTAGCTTTATATTTTTTGCCTTCGTTGCATTGAAGAAAATTCCCTACATTTTGGCAGAGTTTTAGCCATGGTTTTATCCTTCTCATCAGAGACCCTCCGTCATAGGATTGGTCAAGGAAAATCTGAAACCGCTACATGCCATTGTCACCCAACACCTAGTCCATTGAATGTAGGTCGTGAATCACCAATATTACATGATCATGCTAAGTGCGACTTAACACATAACTTTATATTTATTAACATTATATGTTGACTATTCAGTCTGTTGTTTTTCAGTTTTTGGTTGCATTTGGATGTTTTCTTTCAATAATTTATGTGTGCCTGTGCTTAAATAGCATGACACTGCCCAGTGGGTTCATATATTATAGGAAACAGGGTCGGACCTGGCCAGCAGCTAGTACTGATTCAACTGCTCTACCGGCTTCAGCCTACTCACCAAATAGAGACTTAGCTCCTTACTTCAAATCAAGAATGTATAATAAATATTATGATGATGTACAAAATGGCCTTGGTCACAGGGTTAAAAGGAAGTTGTGGTTCCCTCTATATCCCTTGGCAAGGCCAGGATGGGTAACAATCTATATTGGAATTGTTCATCGGCATAGGAGTATGCAACTGATTCAAATTTGTGTATCAGTTTGCAGTTGTTACCACCATCCTTTGCGTTTTTGATCAACTCATGTTACACTATCACCTTGTAACTCTTCTGTGTCTTCCTCCTCTATGGCCATAGTAGTCTTTTGTCATTTTTTTCTGCTTCTGCTTCTCCGTCACGTAGTTTCGTGTCGCTCAGGCAAACTTCTCGCCTGTTTTTTTTTAATTACCAGGCGTAAGTGAGGTTTACTGATTTCATCAGTGCCTTCTGGCTGGTAGCAGACTCAGATCAAGAATCCCACACACTTAATTGGGGGTATTGCTGGTTTAAGGCCAACATTGGAAATTGTTGACACGAAATCTCTCCTCAATCAAAAGGGTATGCGACAATTTGTTCCCATCGATTAGAAGGGGCATGGGTGTAGCACACTAACAAGGTAAATACTTTCTCAGACCCTAATGGTGTTTTGTACACAATAGCTAAAAGAGGCGCTTACTTTAAACCTAAATGATTTCCCCAGTTCTGAGACTACGAGTCCAAAAATGTTTTTTTAATTAGAAACTTTGATCAAGAGCGATTTTTTCGTAGGGTTTCCACAATAGGCGCTAAAAGTTACCCATGATAATGGCCATTTTCACATCCATTTAATATCAGGTGACATTTGTAACGTAGTATGGGAGTGACGTCACTCATGCTTACAGTAATTAAGCTCACTCCATATGCTAGTCCAGCGAGATTGGGTCTGAGCTACGCCAGCCTACTCTATGCTGTGTACAGCCATAGAAGATACTCAAACAACAGTGACTATGATGTTAGTCAAAGACGGATTTTCGACCCATGTATTTTATTGTTTAGTCCAACGAGAGACTGATCCAGCACCCTGTGTGTCCAATTTCCCCACAATGATACTCAAACAAAAGGGTGACAGTGTCAAGGGCATATTATCATATGTATCATTATGAAATATGAAGTAATGATAATTACAAGCGTAGCGAGTTTTCTTTTTCCATTGCGTTTGCGGGGTGAGTTTGAGCTACCCACGCATTTGATTATTTTTTGGTATAATATGTTCCTTTTAGTCCAATTTCAGGTCATTTTGGACACGAATTAATCAGAAGGTGCTTATCAAAGTTTGCAGAAGCTAACACTGGCAACGAGTGAAGTTTGTGCTCTTTGAGGCTAGGCATGACATTTGTTCAAAACTGAGTCTAGCAAAAAATAGCTATCTGGACAAATAAATAACCTACTTTCTGGCATCTGGTGCCGACTAGCCGTATCGTAGTGAGTAAACAAGACTGTTAACTTTGCATCTGGCCATCGTAATCTAGCATTACAAGTCAAAGCATGAGCACCCACATCATTCTTGAATTCATCATAGTAAGCAGCGGTTGAAATGGAATTGAGCACAATTCACTTTCCACTTTAAATTTTAAGTTAATTTTTTTGGCAATTGCGAGATTTTGAACTTTGTTCACAACGAGCGTAGCGAGTTTTCTATTTCCATCGCGTTAGCGGAGTGGGTTTGAGCTACCCACGCATTTGATTGGTTTCGGGTACCAAAGCTTGAAAGTTTGGCCCAAAATTGTCACTTTGGACGCTAATTACTACAAAAGCAGGCACGTACATCATTCATAAATGGTACGACCTCGTAGGGGCATAAAGAAACTTTGACATTATGGACAAAACGCGTTGCTAATCGCATTACAGATTCAGCATCAAGGCAAAAAGTGAAAACTCACGTTTCTTTGTGTGATGGCCACATATTCGAAGATTTATCCGTATTTTTACTCTTAAATACCCCAAGAGGCTTTTTTATTTCGTTAGACTTTCCCTTCACCTCCGCAAGGGTTCGAGTTCATTCGGTAGAAATTCTAGCCATCACTGTCGCCATTTATGAATGGTGCCCACATGAATGTTCCCATTTTGAGTTCAAATTCAGCAGTATCTTCCTACGCATGACGTCGACGGTTGTACGCATTGGGTAAAGTGTTATTCGAGTTTTGTGAATCTGACCGATTTTATTCGTACTGAGATATGGGCCTCTCAGTTTTCCCCCCTTGGTATTCTTATTAATCTGAACAAAGGTCGTATGTTTAATGCATGGTGATGAGCAGAAAGACATTTGTGCGACATCGTTTCGCATTCAGATTGCAATCTTTCTTTCTATTTTCTTGTCCTCTTCAGACGTTTAATTTCATATGAGTTCCATAGCAACCCAACTACAGCTTTAATTGTTGGCAAAACTCAGTACAGGAACGGAATTTTCAACATCTTCGAAAGTACAAACGTAATTTCAATAGTTAAAGCAAATCGTGATATTAATTGGCCAACAAATCCTGGCCTGGTCTATGATCTGGTCACACCAGACTAGGACCAACTAATGTCAATGTCTACAACAAATTTTGAATCAATTCTTCCTTTAAACTGCACCGCATTCAGAATCCAATAGTGGTTCAAATGTGACAAAATGCAAAATAATTTAAAAGCAAACTTATAAGAAATATGAAACAATGCAATTTAATCTATTGCAAATCAGAGCAAGTGATTCATGCTATTCAAAATCACTTGCCCTGCATACAGCTGCATATGCTCCTTGGTCTGCATACAGCCGCATATGCTCCTTGATCTGCATACAGCTGCATATGCTCCTTGGTCTGTAGTTGCCATTTCTCACTCCCATTTACATGGTCACACACAGTAAATCTGATCTAGTTAGTTTTAGCTACACTGGTTGTGGTTACTAAATGCTAACCAACACCCAGTGTAGCTCCATAGCCCCGTACTTCTCCATACATTTTTGTTTTTGTGTGAATCGACTTTTGCTTGGCAGGATTGTGACTTTGTTTGCAATAAGGGGGGCTGCAAATAGGCATCAATCTGTGACAACATGTTCTGCTATGTGACGGTCATGTGTGCTTATGTGACATTTTCATACCATATATTTCAATTGGCCATTATTAATGCCATATTAATCCTCCTACTCAGACTTGAGGTTGGTAAGGGTTGATCCTGCTGCTGAGTCATCCACATATTACATCTGCCTGCATGCAGCCATGCAATATTATGAAGCTGTTGTATTATTGGCCGTGCTCTAATGGCATCAGTATGCCATGTGTGATACCTTCCTCTGATAGATCCTTTGACTTCTTTCTGATTTCAAATTTAGTTTCACCTAGCAAGTACTATGCTTTGCATACATCTAGTAATATAACTATTAATGTTTTGTTTATTGAGTGGTCTGTGCTCTGCGAACCTACAAGATATTAGTCTCGCGCGCCAGACCACACGTGTTTCTCGGTGTGCATGGTGTCTGGCGCACGAGACTAGCACGCCACGTGCTGTTAACAGTATGTAAACTGTCCGAGGCTTTCAGTCCGTAGACTTTTCGTCACGTTCTTTGTTCTCGGGACATCCAGTCACTCCAGTGTTCTTTCAGCTTGCCACGCTATCAATGTCATGGCCTACGAACCTCGTCGGCAAAAGCCGGGTACGACAGGACTTGCTTTTCTTGTTACGAATTGTAACAGCAGTCCTAAGCACGAATTTCTTTCGGGTACTATTCACGATCATGACAACTGGATGAGAGCACTAACTGAGCTTAATTTTGACGTTCGCTGGGAGAGGAATCTTGATGAGGAACTCATGAAGGATTTCTTAGCATCTGCGAGTGGTACTAGAGTCAATGGCGAATACGTGATTTTTGTTTTCAGTGGACATGGTAAGGAAGGCTTTCTGTATTCGCAAGATGGTAAGCCATTGAGCCTGAAAGAAGACATCTTCCCGAACTTCTTCAAAGGAACGATGTTTCCGCTGCACAAGCTATTCTTTCTGGACGCTTGTAGAAGTAACGAAGAAGGACATTATCTTTGTACGCAAAATATGTTTCCAAATTGGCAAGACAGCTCTGGGCGTTATTTGGCCTTTTTCCCTGTCGCGTTGGGCCAAGCAACTTCCGACTATAACGAAGGCAGTCCTTTCGCCAAAGCGGTTACCAGTGCGATCGTACAGGACATTAGTCTTTCAGATGTTATAGAAAGGACGAGTGAAGAGATGTCCAAAAAGAGCGAAAGTGAACGTCTTCAGCCTGGCCCACAAACTGTAATCAGTACTTTTGGGGGGAAATGTTTACTTGAGAAGACTAAAAGGTGTGTTTGGTATTCACGTCAGCTCCTATAATTGTTTTATTGAATGTGTGTATGGAGTGGGATAGTCTGACATAGCTAGACCCATTCTCACTGTGACTGACGTCACCAGGAAGTCCTGAGTAAGTAGTCTCGCATTGCCCAGACCTACTTCTCGCCACCATTTTTTAATTATGACATCATTATATCGGCAGAAAGTGGTCTGGTGTACAGCCTGTACCCGTTTTGTTCTGGAAATGCCACGTGTTGCCAAATCCGAATTGTCTATTACGAAAATCGCACTGTGACTAAAGCAAATGGTGAGCACTATTCTATTCCGTTACTGTTAGTTAAAGTGCATTCAACATAATCTTAAGATTGATATCTAAATTTATACTACGTATAAGGTACAAGCTACCATTATGAGACAAATAATACTATGGGACACAGCTGAGTATCTTGATAAAAACCTGCATGTATATTGCATGATGGCAATTTGAATCAATTGGAGAAAATTTTTCGGTACGTGATACATATATTTTACTATTTAATTAGTATTATACTATCAAAATACTCAACTGTGTCTCATTGATATTATCTGCCTCATAAGAATAGCATTCACCCTACATTTGAATTTCTCTTCCTTGGCTGTTATGTGCAGCATTTTGTGGTTTTCAAGTCAGGCCGAGACAAGAAATACTGAGACAACAAGCAATCCAAAGTATATGCGGTGAAAATTTAGCTTTACCTCTTACAAATCACCCCTTAAATTCCTGCAGGTATGGACCGCCATGTAGATCTCCACCTTTTATGAAGAAATGTGCCCCATAAAGAAGGCTCCTCTCACTTAATAAGGCAAAAATCACATGATGTCACGAGATGGAAGTGCTCTTGGTCAAGTTTTACTTGTCACGCTCCTTTTGTGAATATTCTTCTTCTTACTCTTTGGGAGGTTGCTTGTGACATGGGCTTTTGCAACCAAACAACAGACACCGAGAAGGCAAGCAAAGGTTTCGCCAACAATCCACGATCTTCTTTCACTGTTCTATCAAACCTTCAGCATACGTTCTTACATAGCCCCATAGTTCTAAACGAAAGAGTTGAAAGATTGTCAACTTCTCTCAGCGTCGAATTTACCCTTCCAAGATCTACAGTTTGTACATATAGCGGCCTTCATTTCTTTGCAAGCCTACCAAAAAAGCGTTAATAACCAAAAAGTAACACTCAGAAGTTCGACAATGAAACATGCTGTGTAAAGTTGGGTTGGATCTAGAGCTTTTTACTTGCTTCCCGCGAATCTTCCTCAGCTGATTTACATTGCTAGCACAGGACCAACCACGTAATTCAGTGTAAATGAAATTTATACTGTGAAACCCGCAAAGCACCTGTTTTTGGCTAGATTCGGACATAACATTCAGTCTCATTGTTTCATTTGGAGCGGAATACTTGATGCTGCAAGGTCTGTAATATCAATATCTTGAAAATCTGTCTACCGTTTCATAAAATTCAACCAAGACTAGGTAGGATTTCTGATTTTTGTTTCAGGCCTCAAAATGCATCAGCCATGATGCTGGCCATTTGCAACATCATCTCATTGTGTGTGTGTGTGTGTGTGTGTGTGTGTGTGTGTGTGTGTGTGGTGTGTATTCATGTGTGTGTGTGTGTGTGTGTGTGTGTGTGTGTGTGTGTGTGTGTGCGTGTGTGCATGCATGTGTACAGTGGACCAGGTGTTAATAATAGTTAATCATCAATAAGTTTCTGTGGATAAAATTAATAACATCTGCAGATTTTTATGCATTGTCTCTGAAAACAATCCAATGCCCAGCCATCCTGGATGGTCTCACAAAGCAGATCTCAGGATTAGTAACGGTTAGTAGCGGAGTGTCCTCTGTTGACAATAGTATGCGCAATATGTAGGAGAGGGTCTTCAATTCAGCAAATCTTTGTCGAGAAGCCTGTCTTCTTATCGAGTAATATACGCCTATACTTTTGTATCTTCATGCTTTGTTGTGATAAGTATTTGCTATTTTGCCATTGAAAACTGCAGTCCTGTAGCATCTTTGTCGCAAGTGCTGATGTTTCGGCAATGATCCCATGAAGTGACCATATGTAGACAAACTGATACTGATGGGAAAAAGTACAGGCCTGTACCTTAATTTGCCGAAGGTGCTGATGTTCCGGCAATAACTCCATGATGCTGTACGTATGCAGAGAATTCCCAATTTGTCGACTGGAGCACTGCAGACCCTGGGAAGCAATCAGACACCTTTGGGGAGTTTCGGGGATTGATTGCTACTGATGACACTGTTAGTGTAACAGACACAAGGGGTTAGCCATAACTGTTCAATACTTCCCCAGCAGTTTGGCACCATAGTCTAACTGTTAAAGTAGAAAACAGGTTCAGTAATCACCATTAATTTTGCAATTTTGGTCATTGGCATTGGCTAATACAGTTAGGATATTCTACCATACTGATGACTTTTCTCTTAACCAAGCTGGTCAAGATTCCCAATCAGGCGCCTTACAATGAGAGGCATCAACTATAATAATGAACTCTCCCTCTTGTGTACATCGGCAACCATCAACGTCTTGATAGTATTATGGCATTGTGATTGGACTATAGTGGAACCTGTCTATTGCGGTCACCATTGGGGCGAAATTTTTGGGCTGTTATAGACAGGTGGCTGCTTTAATTAGGTAGAATATCATACAATACTGCTGATTTGGAGAAGAATTAGTGGCTGGTATAGACGGTTGGCTGCATTACACAGTGACCACAATAGACAGGTTCCACTGTACTTGAGTTTACTGTGGAGAGGGACACTGCAGTCACTGTCTAAATATTACTAGACTTAACTGCCGTGGTTTGCATTATATATCATTACACCAAGCCTATAAGTATGTGCAGTTTTTTCAGTTGCATGTACTTGGCTTGCAATAAGCGCAGTTATCACATGCACAAGATTTCTCGACAGAGTTGTTAATTTTTGTAAGTGACTGTAATGCCTCCATCATGAGAGGGGCGGTGGCTTAGGGGCGGCCCTACATTTTGTTATACCTCTAAACTTTCTTGCTAACCCTTTGCAAAGGCTTCTCTTTGGAGAATATAGATCTTCCCGACCTATGAATGATATTATTCATAACCACACGTGCACACAACCATGCTATCGTGACCATGTGGAACACATGCAAGCAGATAAAACATGGCCTACTCAGTCGATGTCTCCAATTTAGTGACTATTGATACATCTGGAAAGCCCCGCCAGCCATGCAGTGTTCCTTTCCCTGCTCGCAAATTCGGTAAGGAGTCTTCGGTGCAGCTTTGTTTTCAGGCAAGTTGGTTCGACAAATGGCAGTGGCTTCACTACGACATAACACGAAGCATTGCTTTCTGTTTCATTTGCTGAAAAGCAGTGAAAGATAGGCGGGTGAAGGTATCAAAGCAAGCAGAGGGCAGCTTTTTAACGGACGATTTCACGAATTGGAAGGATGCCACTGTGAAATTCGCTAATCACGAACGTAGCGACTTCCACAAGGCTTGCACGGAGGCTTTGTCAACAACGGTGGACATTAGAGACATGCTTAACAAGCAAGCTGTAAACGAGAAACAAGTAAATCGTGAATACTTGCTTAAAGTCTTGTCCACCATGCGATTTTTGGCTCGCCAGGGTTTGTTGCAGCAGTGATGACAGTGACTCCAACTTAGTTCAGCTACTACACCTGTGTGCTGAGGATTTTTCACTGATCTCAAGGTACCTGGAGAGGAAGCAGTTAAAGTACATCTCACACTAGTTACAGAATGAGTTCCTGCCTATCATTGATCTACAAGTTCTCCGTGAAATTGCCAGCAGTTTGCAGTCAGCAGTGTTTTATACTGTTATGATAGATGAGACAACTGACATGTCAAACCGAGAGCAAGTTGCGCTTGTTTTCTACTGG
Source organism: Halisarca cf. caerulea (assembly GCA_963170055.1). Taxonomy (NCBI): domain Eukaryota; kingdom Metazoa; phylum Porifera; class Demospongiae; order Chondrillida; family Halisarcidae; genus Halisarca; species Halisarca cf. caerulea. The sequence goes on along the minus strand of CAUJGJ010000040.1, from coordinate 2,580,518 downwards.
GTTGACAGTGATGTTGCTTCACATGAGGAGTTCGTTGGGCTCTACCAAACAAACTCCATTACATCTGATGCTTTAGTGGCTGTCATTAAGGATACTCTTCTCAAAATGCAACTGAAGATGGAAACCTGCCGTGGCCAGTGTTATGATGGAGCAAGCTCCATGTCTGGGGCTAAACAAGGAGTTGCCAAAGTTCTACTTGATGAAGAGCCTCGTGCACTGTACACCCATTGCTACGGTCATGCTCTAAATCTTGCTGTTGGGGATTGTGTGAAACAAGGTAAGTTGATGAAGGATGCACTCGATGTGGTCATAGAAGTGTCTAAGCTGATCAAGAAATCTGAAAAAGAATGCTGCTTTTGACAAGTTGTAAGCTGAGTTTGCTCCTGCGCAGGTATGTTATGGCTGAATCTAGCCAAAACATGGGCGCTTTGTGGGCTTCATGGTATGAATTTCATTATCACTTAATTGCGTGGGTTAGTCATGTGGCTGTAACTTGAATCAGCTACGCGGCAAGCCAGTAAAGCTTTTAGCATAGTTGTTGGAGTATCTATGCTTTTAGACCCTAGCCAACTTACAGAGCACGTTTCGCTCTCATAGTTCTAAGTGTTGGTTTTGAATATTAGCGCTTTCTTTGGAAGGTTTGCAAAGAATGAATGCCGATTTAAGTACTAGCTATATCTTGGAAGGGCCGCCGGGTAGGATCCGATGATGAGAGAAGTTCACAATCTTTTAACTCGTTTTAATTCCTTTGTTTAGAACAACGGAGCTATGTAAGAACGTATCATGCTGAAAGTTTAGTGGAATAGTGTAAAAAGATCGCGGATACTAGTCATTCACTTGACTTTCTTGGCGTTTGTTGCTCGGTTACAACACAAGCCACAAACAACCTTCCAAAGACGAAGAAGGAGAATATACAAAAAAACGAAGCGTGCTGAGTATAGTTAATAAGGTTTGACCAAGACTGAGAGCTTTTATTTCATAAACCGAAGATAATAAATGGCTTGCCTTAATTGCATTGAAACTTCCGTTAACTTATGTCTCGTGACATCATGTGACTTTGGCCTTGAGAGAAGCCTTCTTCACTGGGCAAATTTCTTCGTAAAAGCCGGAGATCTAGATGGCGGTCCATAACTCCAAAAATTTAAGGGATGATTTCTAAAAGGTAAAGCTAAATTTTCACCGCGTATACTTTTGATTGCTTGTTCTGTTCAAGTTATGTCTCGTTATTTCTTGTCTTGGCCTGGCTTGAAAACCACAAAATGCTGCACATAACAGCCAAGGAATAGAATTTAGAAAGTATACACGGTGAAAATTTAGATATTGATCCTAAGATTATTTTAAACCTACTTTAAGTTTTAAAAGCCACCATCTAGATCTCCGGCTTTTCAACTGAAACCGTTTTCGGTCGTTGCGGCAAACGTCTAATTGTGGGACTACGGAATGGAATTCACAAAGAAAAGAGGTATTGTTACAAAGTAGAAATGTTGGAAAGATTATACAAGACGTTTTGTGTGCTTTTTACAGAGTGTCTACGAAGAAAATAGGGGTGCAATTAAGATCATCGTAGCGGCGGCCATTTTGACGTTGCCATAAAATCTGCCATAACATACCTGCGTGAGACACCTGGATTCCGTCTTCTTTGTCCAACACGCTGGACTGTGCGAGCTGGCTCTCTGCAAAGTGTCATTGACAACTACGAGATTCTTCTGCTACACTGTTAAAAATGGGGTGTTGGGGTAACACCTCTAGGGGTGTTGGGATTAATGTTTAGATTTGACACCCCTTGGGGTGTTACAAAAGGTGCTACAGCAACACTCCTCATAAGGGGTGCTGATGCTACCCCAAAATGGGTGTTGTCCTTATATGGGTATATTGTCGCTTGCATACACTTTTAAATTAATTGTCTCAATTCAAACCAATCATTAAATTTAGCAATGTAATAAATGGAGTTACACATGTTTAAGAGAAGAGAGATGATTGAGAACAGGTGCATGGTGCAGGATGGAGAAATATAGAAAAAGATTGGTCATAAAAATAAAAAGGGATGATAGGTTGAAACAAATAAAAGATACTAAAATACACATACAATAGTTAGCAGTCAGTGTCCACTCTTTTCTTGATGAAGTGGCTTACGTCAACAAACACATTGTTCAACAAAAAGTTCCCCCAGCACAGCAGATATAAGGCTCATTTGACCGAGCTTCCACAACTGATCTTCCAAATCATCATCTGATTCAGTCTGTTGGAGCAAGCAAACAACATGTAAGCATACATTTGCATGCATTACATTGTGTGACAAACATACGTATCACTGTACATGTGTACACTCCTTTACAGGCTGCAATAAGTCAAACAATTAATACAAACCTTAGCATCAAACGAAAGACTGCTGGCCTTTGTTTTTTGCACAGTTTGAGAAACTGCACCATATTCAGGTCTGCAGAGACGATGTACATAGCTCACTTAATGAGTATTAGGATACATGTGAACAGATAGCAATTGCAGCATGACATAACATGGATCACAGACATGTTACACTCATCACCTTTCAATTTGTCTGCCAATGTTTCCAACTTTTTCTCCTATTTGCTCTGAATGTGGTGAAATTTGTCCATTTTACAGCCCACACAAGAATGCTGTCAATGGTGCCATCAACCTCAACTGTAACACGTTTGCCGGGCTTCCTGTACAGCGGAGAGATACACATACGTACATAGGACTCAAGTATAGGAGCAGTAGCAAACAAATAAGGAACCATTTTGCCAGTTTTCATTGGTGTACTTCAGTAAGAATGCAAAAACCATGATCCAATGTACTGGTGCCATTCAACTTCGCCTTGGGTGGGATATCTTGTATGGTGCCGTGATAATAGCTCTCATTTTGAAGATTTACCGAATAGAAGCACAATACGTGCACCACGGGCTAAAAGTTTCTACAGGATAGGCAGTGAAGTCAACTGATTGAATTTCTACTGATGTCAAAGCGAGTTAACTCACTTGCTGGGCTTGAATTACTCCTTTGGACCCCGTACAAAGCCCAAATAGACAGGTTGTCCCCAAACATTGGAAGGATTCCCTTCGCTCTTCGTGCGTAAACTGCAAGTCCGAGCCCAACTCCAGTTACATCCCGTTCTTTTGGCGAACTATTGCTGGATTCTCTCCTACTTCCTTGGATATAACGGTAAAAGGTTCATTACAGCTAAACTTTGCAATATCCACAGCGATTTACTCAGGTGCTCTGTCCTCTCTTCGATCCACCCCAATAAAGTCGCATGCGAACGATTCAAAGTGCACGCTTCGTATGACGCAATAATGACCAACAATGATGTCATACAGGTTTAGGTGCGTATATATGATCAGCTGCAGTTTAGGATCTCCACATGAAGCACAATAATATGGTTATAGTAAGATGGAGAGTCCTTTCAATAGAATGTACAATGCAAAATTACTTCAATTTATATATCAAAGTATTTAAAAAAAGTTTACAAAAATGGTAAATTAAATAAGAGATGTTCATAACACACATACATACAAAGGAGAGAGTTATATATGATTCAAGACAGCCACAAAGAGTCACAAAGAAAAGGAAAACTGTTATAAGCTGTAGAGGAGGATGACTTCCAAATCATACATTGATTCATCCGATCTGTCCATCCTTTTAATGGTCCAATATGAGGATTGCCCACTTGATAGACCAAAGAGTGTTCAAGTGGTACCTGCAAGGATGTCAGAGAACATTAAGAAAACTTTACACATTCCAGAATCATGTTTATTCTATGCACAACCTTCCAAATGTAGAAACAAACAACTCCACATTTGTATATACAACCATCTTTCCTGGCACACGGTAATAATACACAATCGTTCTTCGCCCCCCCCCCCCCCCCCCCCCCCAGTAGTACACAACCGGTCTTCCCTACAGTAGTACACAATCGTTCTTTCCCCCCAGTAGTACACAATCGTTCTTCTCCCCAGTAGTACACAATCGTTCTTCCCCCCAGTAGTACACAATCGTTCTTCTCCCCAGTAGTACACAATCGTTCTTCCCCCCAGTAGTACACAATCGTTCTTCTCCCCAGTAGTACACAATCGTTCTTCTCCCCAGTAGTACACAATCGTTCTTCCCCCCAGTAGTACACAATCGTTCTTCTCCCCAGTAGTACACAATCGTTCTTCTCCCCAGTAGTACACAATCGTTCTTCTCCCCAGTAGTACACAATCGTTCTTCTCCCCAGTAGTACACAATCGTTCTTCTCCCCAGTAGTACACAATCGTTCTTCTCCCCAGTAGTACACAATCGTTCTTCTCCCCAGTAGTACACAATCGTTCTTCTCCCCAGTAGTACACAATCGTTCTTCTCCCCAGTAGTACACAATCGTTCTTCTCCCCAGTAGTACACAATCGTTCTTCTCCCCAGTAGTACACAATCGTTCTTCTCTCCAGTAGTACACAATCATTCTTAACCACAGTAAACTTGATAACAGACGTGCAGCTGAAAACAAAAGGGTGAAACAGTGGCAGTGGCAGTACAAAACTCACGTGTAATTATCCGCACAGCGTCTCCTACGAACTGTATGAAAACCGTCTCCTACGGGCCTGCATGGTAATCGTCTCCTACAGGCGTCTGTTATGGGCTTGGAAATCGTCTACTACGCGCCTGGAAACCGTCAGCTACAACATCTTTTCGTCTGTTCATGTCCTCTTTCCACCTGAGTATTCCAAAATGTAAGATATTCGTCAAACAAGCACAAAAGCAAAGCTCAAGAACGGTCATCTCTTTGACCACGAGGCTTCACTAGATTTAGTCAGGAAAACTTAGTATAACCTGTTAGTAAACTGGTTTCCCAAATCAGCGTGGCAAAATGAAGCTCAGAAATTGTGCTACAGTAGCACCCCAAGCCAATACGGGTGTTGCGCCAACACTCTAGAGGGGTTAACAGCGCCTGGGGTGTTATCAGTGCACCTTTGGCATTTTGACCGCGGGTGTTATTATAAGTTAAGGGTGTTATCATAACACCCCATTTTTTACAGTGTAGTTTGGAGAGAAGCATTGGAGGGGTCCCTGGATGGTGAAATGTGTGCACGTATCATCGGTGTTGAAGCACAGATGACGAGATTTGATTTCTTGTTTGGCATCTGTCTCGGATCTCTTCTACTTCGTCACTCTGACAACTTGAGTTCTACTCTTCAACACAAAAGAATGTCTGCAGCTGAAGGTCAACAAATTGCTAATCTAACTATAAAAGTTTTGGAAGGAATGCTTTCTGATGAACAGTTTGCAGCCTTTTATCATACAGTTTTTCAGAAGCAAACTCTTGCTGGTGTCACTGCCCCAAGCCTTCCCAGAAAACGTTGTGCTCCTTCACATTTTGAGGTTGGGTCCTCTAGTACCCATTCCTTTCATGTGTCTCCTGATGATTACTACTACCAAATCTATTCTGAGGTACTGGATCATGTTATTGGGGCCATCCGTGCCACTTTGACCAACCTGGTTATAAAACATATCGAAATCTTGAGGAATTTGTGTTGAAAGCCTGCAAAGGTGAATCGTACAATGCTGAGCTCGACACTGTGCGCAGATTTTATGGGAGTGGCCTGTCAAAGGCTCAATTGGAAGCTCAACTTTCTCTTTTACGTCTGCTGTGTGAAGGTACGAAAGAGATATCCATTCAGGGCATTGTTTGTATTCTTGCTCGCTTGTCCTCATCAGAAAGGCTAGCATTTTCCCCTGTATGGACTCTCATGAAGCTTTTGCTTGTAATGCCTGCAACTAATGCCACATCAGAACGTTCCTTCTCTGCTCTAAGGAGGATCAAGACTTATCTGTGTTCAACTGTGAGCCAGCAACGTCTAAACAGCTTCATGCTGCTGCATGTGAATAGGGATAAAACAGTTAGATTTAATTTAGATTTGTCTCAGATCAGCAGAGAATTTGTTCCTGGCAGAGAGGGTAGAACACATGCTTTTGGCAACTTTTAGTGATAAGCACGTAACTATGCATTTCAGCTTTATTTATAGTCTAGTTTGCTATTACTGTAATTTCATCTTGAAATTATTGTAGCAGTTCTTTTAAATATGATCTGTTATATATGTACTTTGTGTTTTTAGTCACTTGAGTTTGATAACGTGATTGCATCATTTTTCCAATTAATACACACTAATGGCCAATAGGCTTAGTAACGAAAAAAATGGCCTCTCCACTTTCTGATAGCTGCCTCCGCTCCTGCATGATGATCACAATGTCAACTATATTGGATCGCCGATGTTCTGTTCTGCTACAAGGAGAATAAAACTTATCGATGCTTATACTTGGACCAAGCACAGTTTTTACCACATGCAGCTATTTTTTCAGTAACAATTACAACTATTTTTTTACTTCTGCAATAATTCATCCAATTGAAGAGAGTGCCCGATGTGTTGGATTACGAGATTCCACAATAGTTACTACAAAACATATGATTATGGTTTCACTTTACTGCAGTGTATTAACATAGTCTAGCTAGCCAGACAGATAGGATCTGTGCTTTGGAGCAAGGGCGAGCCGTGTTTGCTACGTGCACCTACAACTCTGACCTTTAACCTCAGGGGCGTTTGTGGCGTGCACGCCTTAATGAACTGTAATTGAGTCTTGTTTATACGACATAGATTGCTGACAGTCATCGTGGTACTCTGAATATGATGTATGGAGGGCATTCATAGGAAAAGGGGACGGTCGGGATCGCCTTTATCATCACCAACAACTACAAGGGCGATGACGCGCTTGCCAGTCCACAATTTGATGGGAAAAAGTGGGAGAAGTGTCTAGGTGACCTGCGCTTTGATGTTCGCAGCAAATCCTATATGAGCAAGGAAAATATGATAGCCTTTTTGAAGGCACATACCCACAAAAGTATACCCATCTGAGGACCAGACTGCCATTATGTGATCTTTGTGTTTTCTGGCCACGTGAGGAAGGTGTTTTGTATTCGCAGGATGATGATCTGATGAGCCTGAAGAAGGACCTGTTACCCTTCTTTTTCGATAAAGGTAATTATAAAACTGTACCAAAGTTGATCTTCTTAGATGCCTGTAGATCGGTCCAAAGGAAAAAGCGTAATCTTTCACTCGGGTACTCTTTATCCAAGGTTTGGAAGGAAGGCATGGCTGGCTATTATTACCTTTGTGCGGTTCCTTCGGGTTATGATGTGATTCGGGGAGTGTGTTCTCTGAAGTTGTGACTGGACTGCTTTGCAATGGAGTCGATCTGTCTAATCTTGGTGAGAAAACGGGAGTACAACTCACCTGCCACGCAACCAAGAGTAGAACTAAGCCTACTTCTGTAGATTACCACTGTTGTGAACCTCTTGGAACAGAGAGAGTGTTATTAAATTTGGCAAAAGGTGTGTTTAAAATACTACAGTCAACAAATTCAGATTTGTGCAGTGGTCCAAGAGAAAAATTAAGAATAATAATTGTGGGGTTTCATCCTATGTGACAATCCGGTGTCCTGTGCCTTCTTTACCTTGTGTTTCTGCATGTTCTTACTTCATGATAAATCATGCACTCTTGAATCACATAACAGTATAGAACCCCACAATAAGACCACCCCAGAAGTAGGACCACCTCACAAAATAGACCACTTTGTTGCAGTCTGGAATTTCTCATAATACTTGAACATAAGAATTATAGTTTCAGAATTTATGACCACATTTGTAATTTCCTCTGAATGTCGAAACCTCACACTTTAGACCACTTATTTGTGGATACTGCTGTACTCTGTGGACATTAGGCTCTGAAATGGCCCCCATCAGTAAGAGATGGTAAACTTAGGGTCACATTTTTAGCATCCTAATAGAGACTGTAACAACTATTACAGTTACAGAAACAGTTTTATTGCCTCAATATGTGAATCCTGTATCTACAGAATGACTTGTGGATGTGCAATGCTATTCCGACAGAACATTCAGAAATAAGACCACTTGCACTGGTCCCAAGGGTGTTTGTATTTGTGAGGATCTACATATAATTGTATTAATTTCTGCTTTTGTTGCAGCACAGATGGTTATTGCTCAGTCGCCCCATGCACTTCTGCCACAGTCTACTGTCTTTGATGGCAGATTAGTACACTTTGTGTTGAGTTTTTTGTCAGTGCCTCTATGCATATAGCAACTGAAGTGGATAGACATTGTTTTGCGATCACGATGTACACTTTGTAACATCTAGTACTTGTCGTGTGCAGGTAGTACTCCAACTCCATTCACCAATCCTCCTGGACCTCAGCCTACTACTGGACAAGGTATGTCTATTATGTGCAATTTCATACTGTGCTCTCCTCAGGAATGTTAAAACTTGTGTGTTACGTAGGTAGATTGCATCTCAATTATAACACACACATACTGGTAGAAAAACTTTTAAATTTGGCCTAGAGACAACACCATATTCTTTCCAATAATTTTTGTCACTGCTAGTTTTCATCAAGCCTAATTCTCTGGTTTATTTGTATAACCTTGTTGAATTTGCAGCCATTCTACTTTGAATTTCATCATGTGACTATAATTTTTCATTCTTGTGTGGTCGTGGGGGATAAGCAAGCCTTAGTGAAATTTATTCTAATTTAATATGCAGACTATGTGTGGTGCTAAGGGCACATGCTGTAAATCTGAGAGCTGCGGTACACATTGTATGAGGAAGTTACACCTATTATGGTTTTATCCAACTACTACAGTGAAACCTCTGTAATCCGACACCTCTATAATCCAACATTCTCTCTAATCGGACCATGTTATGAGGTACAGTCACCATGTTTGACTGTACTAAGAAGCACTGGATAATCCGACAACCTCTGTAATCTGACATCTAATTTCAGTCCCATGGAGTGTCGGATTATGGAGGTTTCACTGTATATGATAATATGCGGAATTATGCGACATTTTACGATTAGTTATAGTTCGTAGAATGTAGTTCTAGGCTAAATCGAAGGGCTAAAAGCTCTTGCTTGATGTATTGCTTGCAAGTAGAGAGAATTCGATTTTTTGTTGTAACTCTTCTTAGAACAGCTTTGTATATTAACAAGCTGTGTTCCATTTGCACTTCGAAAGCCTAGGATTACAGATATCAAGTCACAGAGGGGGTTTACAATGTTTTCGGAGAACGCAGAAGCCATAAAGTTACAGTTATCGGCCGTTGTGATACGCATTGATATCCTCAGTTCGGACAAGTTTTTAAAGACTTGCCTTACCTAGTAGAGTTGTCTGATGGTTCCCTGGATACAGGAGAACAGCAGTACTGTGATCATTCTTAGAAGAAAGCTTCGGGCATGGTGGGAGCTAGTTGAAGGAAAACAACGATGTAGGCGAGTCAACAATTCGGCCTTGTTGAAAATGGTAGTTACTCTTCTTGAATCACTCCCAAAGTCCTTTTCTGGACGCAAAGACTACTCCTTGATGCTTTTGGAACTTGAAAACTCCCCTTGGGGCTCTCGATCCGGTGAAATTTGGCTGCAGCGAAGAGTTCACAACTGGCCTTCACAAATTCTTCCAAATCTCCACAGAAGAACAGTTTTCTCCTTTTCTGAAAGTTCTAGCAGGACTACTATCAATTGTTTCCATCAGTACTTCTAATTTTTTGTATCTTTTACCTTTGCAGATTGTGTATTTGTATGTTATCATTATCATTGGTCAATGTTCTCCCGATAAATTCGAGCACGTTCTTTTACATTGATTTGCTCAAAACATTTTGAATTAGCGGCAACATCTTCTATACATAATTGGATTGCCCTATCTTTAGCCTTTCCAATGATGTAATGTTTGACCAGGGTTACTATAGAAAGTAACAGGGGAAAAGACTATTTAAATTTACATTACGATCAGGGTGCATATGGCGCGTGGTATTTTGACGAAGTCCCGGAAGTAGGGCGCATACGGCGCATGGTGCAAGATGTGTTAACCGGAATCGTGACGTCGCAGTTAACCCTCGTACCCTCACTGTACATTGGCGCGTGACCGGAAGTATTGTAGAAGGACAGAGGTTTTTGTTCGATTTGTGTCTAAGAGGAATTTGCCTGCATTTTTCCTCTTTTATGTGGTAAAACATTGAATAAGCTATATTACAGTCCAAGTTTAGTCTTGATACGATCTGCCAGTTCCAAGACGTTATAGCTACTTCAATACTATTAATGTGCTTTTTGTTCGATAGATGGTATGGGACTACACAGCAAAGAATAAAGCTACAAAACCACATAATATGCGCGTATGAAACTAATCTCCTATGGTCCACATACAAGTATGACTGCAGCTCTGCCATCGCAGATGTACACCTGCCCATGCTTGTACATGCACATATATTACCACTAATACCATTTCGACTTGGAACATTTCAGTTATCAGAACGTACAAAAGGAAATACTGAAGCGAACAAAACAAGCGATTCCAAAACTGCAATCGACATCCTTACATAGGATTTCAGACTCTAACAACTCGTAGTTTCCCTTTAAATTACATCTGCTCTAGTTCTTGGATGTAAGGAAAGCCAAAACTTTCATTAGAAGTGAAAACCTTCCACCAAGACGAAAACTAATTCCTAAGGACGCCATTTTCCTCATCATATCCGTAAGGTATACGAAAGTTTTACAGGGATAAGCTGGATATTACATGATTTTACTGTATATTCCATGCTAAACACACCGGTCAACAAGCTGAACTCTTCCTTCTTTACAAAACGTTGATATGCAGGGACTACCTCTATGGACATTCAGCACCCATGATGGGCTTTATAGTCGTACAAGAACGACGCCTGTGGCGTTTATAGGATGCGAGATAAATGTTCTGGAAAATGGTATCATTTCTGATACGCAGGAGGGTACGAGGGTTAATGCTCTATCCCTGCTTTCACACAGGTAGGGTCAATGCAGATTTGAACCGGTATTTCAATTTGGATTGTGGTGAAACGCCTGCGCTTCATTCACATGTCCATTAAACTAGGTATGAACAAAGCTTAGAGCTATGAGGCCAAATTTGGTTGCTGTTTTGGGTCCTATGGGAAATGGGACGGACTTAGGAAGATAAATATTCTCTAAAGCAATAAATTGTGGTGATAATATTGTAAATAAGTACTATGAATCTATGCAGTACACTTTGCGCATGGTAAATGCCATCAGTTTAATCTTCCCGTATGGATTGTAAAGACATGAGAATTGTTCAATCTTTTAGTGTGGAAGTTGAACAAGCACAGATTCTTACTATGTGCTGCCATTTTATGGGATGAGTCTGGCTACGTCAGACTAGCACACAGCAAGAATCTGTGATTGTTGCACACTGGATTGAACAATCCTCACAGACGAATTGTTCTTCTTTCGATACATAATCGACCATTGCCAACGAGTCGTTACCTATTTCCATCAGCTGCACCCGCTGGAGTAGGTCTTCATACTTTTCTGAGAAGTCTTCTACTGTAGCTTCCAAATATTGTATTTTTCTCCTTCTCAGCATGCCTCTCAAAGGGTGTCCTGACATCCTGCATTGCCTCCTCTGTTGTCTTGGTTTGATCATAGACACAGTATATACTTGGTCTCTTCGTCTGTTATCTTGGTCTCCCTCGCTGTCATCTTGGCCTCCTGAGTTGTTGTCTTGCCCTCCTCTGCTGTCCTTTTGGCCACCTCATGTTCACCCACACATCCAGAATTATCATTTTGTTGACCACAATCCACTACTATGATAGAACCTCTCATGCATGCTTTCTCTTTCACACTATTTTGGGATGCTAGGAAAGTGCTAGTCTGGTCTCCAACCCCCCCCCCCCCCTGGTGCGGTTGTAGCACACCAGACTAGGAAAGTGCGTACTCTGCTGGAGAGCAGCTAACTCTATGTTTATTTATTTTCCAAACAATGGTTTGGTCTAGTTGTGTGGTCTTTCCCAAAGGTTATGTCAACAGAGGGTGTGTCCATGCAAAGGTGTCTCCTCAGACTTTTTATCTTATCTATAGTTACTGGACTCTTGTCCTACTTGTCATTGTTGTGGTTCAGGCTGTCCACTGTTGTAGTAAATTGTGATTGCTGAAACAGATTAGGAATCGAGTGGTTGAATTAGAGCCACCATGAGTGGTCAAGGTAAGTTAGTACTGTCTGTACCTGTGGACTTTATTCTTGCCACCATCCTATTTGACATTTTCTGTAGTAGTTATGCTGTTACATTAGCTGATAGTGAAGGAGATATAGCTATCCCCTTTATCATCATTATGACACTTTATTTTTGTATCTCGAGTGTTCATTTTATTTTAACCTGCAAAACAATTAAGGTCAATTTATAAGGTAGACTACAGTACTACTGCATTTGTTCAAATAGAAACCTGTGCTCAAATAGAAGCTGGGATCACATAAAAGCCTAGGCTGAAATAGAAGTCTGGCATGAACTGGGGCTCATTGAAACCTGGGCTCAAAATAGAAGCTGGATTCAAATAAAAGCTGTGTTCAAATAGAAGTCTGGGCTCAAATAGAAAACTGAACTCAAGTAGAAACCTGGACTCAAGTAAAAGTGAGGGCACTGCATTGTACATGTGGTGCCCCTGTAGTGGCACTTTCTTTTTAAACTTTCTCGATAATATTCTTATGTATAAATTATATTCTAAACCCTTTGTCAAAACCTTCTGGAAGAAAATGGAGGCCTGGCCTTTTATTCAGACATATACTTAGGATCATTTTGAGCCCCAGAAAGCTGCAAATGAATTTCAAAAATCAATCTCAAAGAATGAGCTCGAATTTATTGGACGAACATTGACCACTGATTATGACAGCATACAAATACACAATCTGTAAAGGCAAAGATACAAAACATAAGAAGTACTGATAGTAACAAATGATAGCAGTCCTGTTAGAGCTTTCACAAAAAGGAGAAAACTGTTCTTTTGCGCAGATAAAGGCCAGTTGTGAACTTTTCGCTGCTGCCAAATTTCACCGGATTGAGAGCCCCAAATGAAGTTTTCAGGTTCCAAAAGCATCAAGGAGTAGTATTTGCATTCAGAAAGGGACCTTGGGACTGATTCAAGAAGAGCAACTACCGTTTCCACAAGGCCAAATTGTTGACTCGCCTACATCGTTCTTCTCCTTCAACTAGCTCTCAGCACGAAGTTTTGTTCTGAGAATAATCACAGTACTGCTGTTTTCGTGCATCCAGGGAACCATCAGACAGCTCTACCGGGTAAGGCAAGTCTTTAGAAATTTGCCTGAACTAAGGATTCTGATGGTCATCACTACGGCCGATAACTGTAACTTCATGGCTTCTGCGTTCTCTGATAATGCCGGACACCCCTTCTGTGACTTGATATCTGTGATCCTTGGCTTTCGAAGTGTAAATTGAACACAACTTGTTAATATACAAAGCTGTTCTAAGAAAAGTTACATCTTGTGGTAGTTAGAATGTGGTGGTTTTTTACTTCCGATTTCTTATGATGCAAGATGTGTTAATGGGCTGGAATAGGGCATGTGTAGGACTTTGATCATGTGATATGCACGTGACATTTCGTGACATAAAATTTAGTGTATAGAAGCAAGGGCGATTGTGCTGCGCCATACTTGTTCTACCTTTTGTACATTGTGAAAGAGTTTATTCACCAAAAGTTAATGTCACATATATATAGTTGTGTAAAGGAGCTTCGAAGATCATATTCATCATCGATAGTAGGTATATCATGAACTGCAGTACTTACGTAATTCACGGCGAAATCGCCATGCTATTTTGCAGTTAATCGTTCATTTTTTATTAGCCTAAGGTACTCAAGTTAGTAACCGACTTTTCCATTTGAGTTCAAGATCAAACAGAGATTACACACCTTGATCTTTGATGTCCTCAACGGGGTGCTGAATGTCCAGTTCGCTTTTCTTCAATTGCCCATATTATCGCTTGTTAATCCCTTTGTCTTCTTTGAATAATGGTCTTCAACCACTGAATTTCTCTCACTTGCAATTCATCAATCATTGCAGAGATAAAGTACTTCAAACACTTCGGTAAGCAGCAATAAAACTAACCTAAACAGCAGTGTTTGAGAAACAGTATTTTGTTAGTGAAGGGAGCGGAGCATAACCAGTTGACCTGTTGAACAACCAGCGTCCGGTTAGCCAACTGGGAAAGTTAGCCATCAAGTTAGAACATTAACACGACGTAACTGATCAAGCCATGCTGTGATCTGCACTTGAACGCAATTTCTTGCTACACGGACACCGGAATCGTGACGTCGCGTTTAAGCACTCTACCCCCCCCCCCCTTTCACACAGGTAGGGTTGAATCCGGATATAAACCCGTATTTCAATCCGGATTGCGGTGAAATGCCTGTGCTGCATTCAAAAGTCCAACGAGGCAGAATAAACTAGGTGTGAAGAAAATTTAGAACTATGGAGCCAAATTTGGCTGTTGTTTTGTGCCCCATGGGACCTAATTCGACCTCATTCGGTTGTTGTTTTGGGCCCTACCGAGGCAAAAAGGGCCCCCTTTTATTTTGGTCATGTAAAGCAAGGCTAAAAATTTATGAAGTTAGTAAAAATGTAGGAATAGAAGTGTAGGGGAAAGATAAGATATCTTAGGAATAATAATAGAGGTCAAGGAATAACAAGCCAATATAAAGAATTCTATAATACAAATGGGATGGACTTAGGAAGACAAATATTCTCAAAAGCAATGAATTGCGGTAATAATATTTTAAGTAAGTACTATGAATCTCTGCAGTACACTTTGCACATGGTAAATACCATCAATTTCATCTTCCCGTATGGATTGTAAAGACATGAGGATTGTTCAATCTTTCAGTGTAGAAGTTGAGCATGCACAGATTCTTACTATGTGCTGCCATTTTATAGGACGAGTCTGGCTACTTCAGACTAGCATACAGCAAGAATGTGTGATTGTTGTACACCGGATTGAACAATCCTCACAGACGAATTGCTCTTCTTTCGATACTTAATCAACCATCGCCGACAAGTCATTACCCATTTCCATCAGCTGCACCCGCTGAAGTAGGTCTTCATACTTTTCTGAGAAGTCTTCTACTGTAGCTTAATTTCAAATATTGTTTTGTCTCCTTCTCAGCATGCCTCTCAAAGGGTGTCCTGACGTCCTGCATTGCCTCCTCTGTTGTCTTGGTCTGATCATAGATACTGTATATACTTGGTCTCTTCATCTGTTATCTTGGTCTCCTCTTCTGTCTTGGTCACTCTCACTGTCATCTTGGCCTCCTCAGTTGTTGTCTTGCCTTCGTCAGATCCGCTGTACTTTTGGCCACCTCATGTTCACCCACATATCCAGAATTATCATCTTGTTGACACAATCCACTACTATGATAGAACCTCTCATGCATGCTTTCTTTCACACTATTTTGGGATGCTAGGAAAGTGCTAGTCTGGTGTCTAACCCCAACACCCCCCACCCCCCCCCCCCCCCCCCCCCTGGTGCGGTTGTAGCACACCAGACTAGGAAAGTGCATACTCTGCTGGAGAGCAGCTAACTCTATGTTTATTTATTTTCCAACCAATGGTTTGGTCTAGTTGTGGGGTCTTTCCCAAAGGTTATGTCAACAGAGGGTGTGTCCATGCAAAGTGTTTCCGCAGACTTTTTATCTTATCTATCATATATAGTTACTGGATTCTTGTCCTACTTGTCATTGTTGTGGTTCAGGCTGTCCACTGTTGTAGTAAATTGTGATTGCTGAAACAGATTAGGAATCGAGTGGTTGAATTAGAGCCACCATGAGTAGTCAAGGTAAGTTAGTACTGTCTGTACCTGTGGACTTTATTCTTGCCACCATCCTATTTGACATTTCTGTAGTAGTTATGCTGTTACATTAGCTGATAGTGAAGGAGATGCAGCTATCCCCTTTATCATCATTATGACACTTTATTTTTGTATCTCGAGTGTTCTCTGAGTATTTTAACCTGCAAAAAGATTAAGGTCAATTTATAAGGTAGACTGCAGGACTACTGCGTTTGTACAAATGAAAACCTGTGCTCAAGTAGAAGCTGGGATCACATAGAAGCCTAGGCTGAAATAGAAGTTTGGCATGAACTAGGGCTCATAGAAACCTGGGTGCAATTAGGAGCTGGGCTCAAAGAGAAGCTGGGTTAAAATAGAAGCTGGGTGGAAACCTGGACTCAAGTGGAAGTGAGGGCACTGCTTTGTACATGTGGTGCCCCTGTAGTGGCACTTTCTTTTTCAAACATTCTCGATAATATAATTATTAATTTTATAAATTCTATTCTAAACCCCTTGTTAAAACTTTCTGGATGAAATGGAGGCCTGTCCTTCTATTCAGACATATACTTAGGATCATTTTGAGCTCCAGAAAGCTGCAACTGAATTTCGTATAGTTTCATCCTTGGATCGCTATACTGCAAGTGATGTCCTTTGACAGGTTAACACCTGTAAAACTGTAGTAGACTTATGAGCTGGTGCAGCATTCATGAAACAGTAGGTATGCATGGTTGTGCTTCAGTTGAACATCATTCAATATTCTCATTACTGTATGTAATCATGTGTCCTGTATATATCATCATCTACATCCTCCTTCCCAAAACAGATGTTATCAGATCAACCGAAGATTTCCTACCTTACGTTAGTAAACTGGAACCTTACCTGACACAGTTGGGGACAGTCCTAGGAATAGCTGATCATACATCAGCTATAGTTGAAAGTCCTGCTAATCCAAATACAAAGGTTTTGGATATTCTTAAGCACTGGATAGATGTAACTCCTGGTTGCACTTGGAACCTATTCTATGGCAACCTTGGAAAAAGTGATGTCTTAAAAACCGTAAGGCAAATGATAAAGGAGGATTACAACATAACAGGTATTTTTTACCATTGTGTGCTCATAATATTACCCAGTGACTGTGTGCTATACTTAACACATTGACAACCGTACGCCGTATGCGCCCAAATTGCATCACCATTCTGATCACCGTGCGCCGTATGCGCCCGTACCACGTAGATGTTTTACAAATGGATTTTCCCCCGTTACTTTGTATAGCAACCCTATGCTTGTATGACATCGTTGGATAGAGTAAAAATAGAGCTTTCTGATGAGGTATGATGCGCTATATGTTGTAATCCAAAATCGCGAGAAAATTGCAATTGATTGAAGGATCAAAAATCGCTAAATAAACAAGGCGGTCGAATTTCAACTTATTACGAAGAAACCCTGGCCAAGAAACTACAGACGCCGGCTTACAGAGGTCTTAAGAAGACCTTGTATCCTTACTAATAAGCTACAAGAAGTTTGACGTGCACCATATCTTTTTCCAAGGTTATTGTTAACCTACCGTCGAACGCGGTGGTTTAGATCCTTGTTGTAACTTTGTGGCTTGCCTGTCTTGCGAATTTTGCCTTTATCCTCTATTCGATGCGATTTCTGTAATCTGTATCATTCGAAATTACGAATAAACAAGACTTTCTACACAGTGTGAGCTTGTTCCACTGAGATAGAAGAGCAAATAACAATCTTCTCGAAAATTACACGTGGCGCGCTCGTATGACCTAAGCTTGCGGTTGTCAGAACGAGGTGTAAATTTCCACTTCCGGTTCTTACGGTTGTCAATGTGTTAAATTGCAAAATAGTTCAAGGATACATAAAGGGCCTCTGACAATATGATATGTGAAAGAGGTTGAAAAATCATGTCCAATGATACCTATTATAGTGTCGTCGTATGCATAGTGGGTGAGTAATAGCTCTGGAAAAGGTGCTCAAAACCCAATTTATGCATGAGTGACTTCTGCAAACAAAAAAAAGTGTTACATAATTGTTTGAAGTCAGAAACAGGACTATGTTGGATAGGGAGTCCAACGAACAATTCGAGTAATTCTGCTCGTCCTTGTGAAGTAACTATACATTCAAGGACGAAGGCGGTCAATGCCAAAGCCCACGAAAAGCTTGAGTGAGCCTATCGGTACGACCCTTTTGTCAGCGGTCGATGGCATCGAAGATCCTGTAAACCTTTCGGGCTCAGACGATGAATTTAAACATCGTCTGGGGAACAATGAATGGTTGGAAGTAAAACAAGGTGGTTTGTGTGCCTGTGCTATGGTGCATATTAGAAAACATTGCACTTGACCCGTAAATTGTTACAGGTTTGCACCTGGTCTAATGGTTACAGCTAATAAAAGCATCAGATTCTATTGCAAGGAGATCAATCACATGTATATCATTTGACATGCCTCACATTGACATATGCGTAAAGCAAAACCTCCATAAACAGGACAGTTAACATTGGTCTTAATGGTTTCCATATTATAAAGGTTCACTTTATGACTGGTGTCTTTTGAAGGCCTCCAACTTATTAGTTATAGTAACTGTTATATCCATGATATCGCCCAAGACTAAGGTGAAGCCGAGGTCGTGGGTGATGACCTGGATATCATGCAAATGAACTGGTATATAACTGACTTCTATCACATGCAAATTGATTATCAATTAGTGGACTTGATTGACAATAATTGATTTTGTTAACACCAAATTGACTTTATTAACAATATGGTAGTTAAACCCGAGTGATAACTACCATACAGGCCCAGTTTTTCCTTTGATCTTTCTCAAACTGGAATAGAAGGCCTGTTATACATACTCGCTACGGAGGACAGGTGGGCTATGATTTAAAAGGAATAAGTAGTGCTTTCATGGATTTCTTTAGTTATGGTTGGCCTTATTCATCTGCTTGATATGGACATCAGGTGCAAAGAATTATGCAAGACATGCAAGGAGCAATCCGCATTTATGGAAATATATGTTCATTCCTTTTATAATAGGCCATCCTGGGAGCAGAGCGTTCTTCCTGGCAATTTACAGTGAATGGAAGTTGAGCACCACAACATTGATCCAGATTTGTCATCACTGGCTTAACCTTTTAACGTTTGCGTTTACGCGAGTTTCATTATACCTTAACGTTTATAGGCCACTAAAGTGGCACGCGCAAAAAGTTTATTTTATGAGAAATAGCAGCCAAAATAGCTACCTATAAGCCTCCTGAAGTACTTTAGCAAACATAATGATATACCTTAGAGATGTTCTTTCCGCTTTTTGTGCAAGTTGAACCGTTACGCACGAATGAAATCTTGCCCAACGCTTTCATCCTAATTTTCCTGTATTTTAACGCACTCCTCCTTCAATCTTCACACACAGCACTGCCGCAAATCCTTTTTATTTTAGAGAGGATAGAGGGCTAGCCTTTTTGTAAGCTTCTGCTATCCTGTCTAGAAGCGGATAAGAGAACAATACTCCCTGTAGGATTTTCCCTATGCAAAGTTGTTGAAAAACGAGCTTGCCACGTTTGGAGCACCACAATACTTATGCTGCATTTGTTTGCATACTTATACATTGCGTTCAAATGTACAACGTGTGTGATAATTTATGTTCTTCTTGTGCATCATCTGTGTGTTTCCTCCTCTTTGTAACACTGCATACATCGACGGTGGTACAATGGGATAATATTTATTTCTGCAATTCTGCATACTAGCAACTATTACTGTATTATGTTAAAGTGCATTAGTTAGTTGCATGTAGAACAACATTGTTTGTTCTGTGAATGTGGCTGATAATTCAAGCATATTTTCCTCTGCTTTTTTGATTACAGATTCCGACATGAACTAGATTTTAGCAAGTCTATATAAAGTATAGATGATTAGCATTGATTTAGCAAGTCTAGCTCATGGAATATAAAATTGTGATTAGTAACATGCTAATTATTGTATAGAATAGAAGTTATTGTTTGTAAACTATGGTAGCTGTTTGATAAATTTATTCTCTTTTAGTTCCACTACAACTTGTCATAATGATTGTTAATGATATTTTCATAATATTTGCGTGACCGCACTCGGGAAAATGTGGGTTTGAGGTGTGTGTGATGAATTTTCAGGGCGGAAGTGAAAGAAAACCGGGTATAAACGTGCGGCGCATGTGCTGATACTGTGTGAGATGTCATTATAGTCCTGCTTTGTACTCGTCATTGTTTTCTTTCTTGTTGAGTTTGTTAGACTTCGTGTGTGTGTGTTTGTATGTGTGTGTGTGTGTGTGTGAGTGTGTGTGTGTGTGTGTGTGTGTCCATGTGTGTGCTGCGAGCGTGTGTCTGTACTTGTGCATAAAAAACACGAGCATGTGTCTGGACTTGTGCACAAAACACATGCACGTGGCTTCTTACGTATGATCTTACGAGGTATGCAGTGTTGCTGATACGAGTATCATTGTGCTGCCATGAATATTATGAATCTAACTCTTTTTCTCGAATTGGACCTTTTCTGGTTTTGCGGCATAACAAAACTAGTGGCCAATTCCTGGCACGCTTGCAGAGATTTCAGTAAGCCAATCAGATTGCACAATGCCATTTTTCATGTGACACCAACGTGCTAGCCTGTGTTTTATCGTCTACGAACGTTCGTTTTTCCACAGCGACAGAGAAACTTGAGACAACTGAGAAATCTTTCTACTGATTCAGCTTTTAGGGGAACATGGAAAGTTTCCTATTACCACGGCTGCCGATTTCTTTTGATATAATCTTCATACGAGCTTCAATTCATGATGCCATGGCCTCTATTGGTTATCACCCCCCTAAGCCAGAACAGGTTGAAGTAGTGGAGAAGTTCTTGCTACGACAAGATGTTTTGTGTCTATTCCTACTGGTAGAGGAAAAAGTCTTTGCTATGGTTGCCTGCCAGTTGTATTTGACAAGCTCAGAAAAGTCCAGCAACAGTCCATCATTCTAGTAGTTTCTCTGCTCAATGTCTTAATGGAAGATCAGGTAGGACGGTTTTGCAAGAAAGGCTTGTCAGCTGCTCAACTTAACGAGAAAGATATAAGATCATCACTGCAACTTTTGATGAATGGGCAGGTGCAGCTTGTGTTTGGTAGCCCTGAAAAGTTTTTATCAGGGAGTCGATGGAGAGATATACTCTTAAGTCCAGTGTATCAAGCTAATGTTATGGGTCTGGCAGTGGATGAGGCACATTTGGTGGAGAAAGGGTAAGCTGAATTCCTTCACATAGTGTCTACTAGTCTATTTTTGTCGCCCAATGCCAGTTAGCTACATAATCTATGCTACATATATATCCTATTATTCTGTATGCTTCATGAATTTCCTATGTGCATATTGTGCATGGTAGCATGCATAGACTGTGTCTTCAAGTTAGTATAGTGGTATTTTAAATTAACATGATTATCATTTTCTGATTATAATGCAGGAGTATCAAATTTCGTCAAGAGTTTATGAGCATATATCCGAAATATTAATCCGGTCCATCATCCCCAAGTACACCAATGTCATTGCACTGACCGCCACAGCAATATGTAAGACATTGTCAAGAGATACTGTTATGAAGTCACTGAACATGGTGAATGAGTTCATAATTTGCCACAATCCAAACAAAGTCGACATTAATGAGGTTCAGCACTGTAAAAACAATGGTGGTCCCAACCCACTATTTTTGGTGGGTTCCACATGTTCAGTATTGGCTACCAAAATCAGTGGCTCTAACCCACCAGTTTTATGCCAAAGTGGGTTGAGCCCACCATGCTAGGTGGTCTGGTACTACCGCTTTTGGTTCATTGTAACTGGTTGTTATTCGCATAATTACCATCAATTCACAGTACAGCTTCATTCAATTTGAAAAAGTTACAAAGAAAATAAAGACTACAACAATGAGCAAAACAGAATAAAGCAGTTATACTGTAATACAACACATCAACTCTTACATGCATGAACGTCATGCCGGGTTCATATTATTTATAGTGTCCATGGTGATTTGTGAGAATCCGCCCATGCAGTCTGCATGCTTTAGCCATGCCTGCACCTGAGTAGTGCGGGAAAATTACATGAATATCTAGAAAACGAGGTAGAGTGCATGCTGCATTCAACATACCTGCATGCATGCATATGTTTCATCATTCATCCACCTCTTTTTCTTGTCCTTCCTTTAGGTTGTGTGTAGATTTATGTACCCCATACACGAAGTTAACCATCTGAGTATCGGAGGAAATATGCATGCATGAATTTCTTAAAAACGAGGTAGAGTGCTTGCTCCATGTAACATACCTGTTTCACTATTCATCTGTGCACTTCTTTTCCTAAGCTTGTCCTTCATTCAGGTTGCATGTAGATATATATAACATGCATTTACCTCTTGTGTTTAGTCTTCTCAATATCTAAGGTTGTGTAAGCCGACGCATCAATTATGGACTTTCTTCTTGGCACACTCATGTATAGAATAATACCTGCGGAAGAGCTTCTGAATCAAAAAAGCAAAACAATTGTCACAAAATACATGCATGTACTAACATTGTAGTGATGTACTTACATATTGTTTGGCTGTAGCTTTAAGACTAGGCAATGCCTTTCTTTTTTCATTCAATCTGGTTGTGAGTCCATGTTTGGGAAGCTACGGCAAGCAGAGTAAAGCATGTGTTAGTACTACTATGCTCTCAGGACATAATTGAGTTTTGAACTTGCTCACATGTTTCTGCGGCTTATGTTCTTCTCGCCCTTCAGGAATTATGGATACATTATAGGAATTGATTCCATATACACGAATTGGCGTTGTCATGAAGTCCATAGTCAACAGACAGTCTGCTGAAATGCAAGCAAGAACACAGATAGTCACAAACATGGATCAGAACATATCAAACTTATTTACTGCATGCATATCCTTCTTCAAGCTGCAATTATTAACTTGGGAATGAATCTTTAGGTTATATGACTAGAACAGGAAACACAGCTTCAAAGACCATTAAGACTTTTAACTAACCTATCCTTGAACTATGCATATATAAGGTAAATGGGGGTAATTTGGAACAGTCAGGCCAAAAGCAGTGTCAGCCACAAGTAACATACATTATTTGTCGTCTGAATTGTCTCCCGTAAAAGGGGAGTTTGGCAGTAGCAAGGATGGTTGGGTAACTTTACCACAACAAAAGTTACAGGTCCTTTCCAAATTATCCCCCTTCACCTTACTACCCACAATGGTGCAAACTACAAGAAGACAGAGCACGGTAAACCTATTGTGCTAAACAGCTGTAGAACTGTAGGTTAGAGTATCTAGTGCTATGTAGTGGTGCAGCTAAAAGCACAGTATCAATTAGAGATCAAACCAGTACAAACAATAGGGAGTCCACACGAAATTGACTTATGGAAAAGAATGACATAAAAAGAACTACTTGTTCACTAACCTTAAAACGAGATACGAGCTCCTCATTTCTTGATCTGCTAGTGGTATGATGATTAACGCCCACAAAACTAAACTGCCCTATTGCCCTATCTAAACTGCAGTAGCTGAGAAACTCCAAGGTTACAGAATGATGTTCTTATACAAATTCACCTGATTCTGTCTTTGTGTTCATCTTGTGAGTGGTCTGTTTATTTCAGTCAAGCCTTGGGTTTCTTTTCTGTGGGTCTCCAATTTGGATTGCCTGTACATTTAATTGCCTCTGTATGTGGTTTATTCGTGTGGTATCGTTTGATGTTGATGTACATAAATTTAAAGCACCATTAAATACTTGAACCTACACACCTTCCAATTCCAACTCGGGTAATTCTTCACCTTGGAATAAGTAACATACAGTCTTTGTGAAATCTTCTTATTTCCCTCCGTTTACAGACTGGTATAAAAGACAGACAGATATGGCTCAGCTTGGTATAGCTACCCTTAATTTGTTGTTTTAAATTTGTTTAATTTTGTAGGTCCAACAGACTTACAGAATTCCTTGACTATGGTACATTTCGGATTTTCTTACCTGCAGGGTGCTGAGTTTCATGCTCTGAGAAGGAAAGAATGAGATGAAGCTTAATCAGCTTCCAAACTGCAATAGTATGTGTATGTGGGGGTGTGGTCGTGTGTAATTCCCACGTATAAAGTGTTTACAGCACACATGCACACTGAAGAAAATGTGTATCATTTTTGCTTGTTGTACCTGCAGGATAGATGTCTTCAAAGTCACAGTCACTTGTGTACCCTAACTCATTACTCGTTTGCCTGCAGGAGTCTTCACCATATGCTGTGACATGAGGACTGTCTTCTAAAGAGACAGAAGGTAGCCCTGTTGATTTTATTCAGACGTTTCAGCTTCCACCATTTTATATGTACATACGTATGTACGTAGATGAATGCTTGTAGAACACAGGTGGTTGTTATGTAGTGGTGTACTATGATACACATATACAGAACAACCTGTCTATAGAGACCACTTTAGCCATACGAAACAACCTGGCAATTGTGACCACCTGAGAATTAGGGACAGTATAAGGCAGTCCCTATCGTGGTGTTAAATCACAGGTTCCACTGTATGTGTATAATAACTTGCTGTATGACCTGCATATATCTGTAGACTTGTTATATTTCTCACTTGCAGGATATATATCCTAGAAGTCACAGTCGTTCATCTCACAATCATTGCCGCAGTCTGACGTAATTGCAGGGTAGATGTCCATTACATCACAGTCTCCCAAACTGTCTATCTCATCCACTAGACCACATTCTGTTAAGAAGACATTTTTGTCACACTTGCAAGATGAATTCATGGTGAGGTTAAAATGTTACCTTTTGCAAACAATAATACAGTGTATGCGTACATAAGTACAGATAAGTGTGGTATCACTGTACAGATCATTTTCAGTGTATACACAAATATAGTGGGAAGTTAGTACCTTTGGGTAAACACAAGGCAGTGATTTCATACAGGTTTCTGCTTAATTCCAGGAGTTTGTTGTAGATAGGTTGCACTATATGCTTGTCTCGTTTGAGTCAACTTGGTCAATAACCCTTTAGTACAGTACAGTAAAATCTTTAATATCCAGGCAATAACCCTTTAGCACAGTACAGTAGAACCTCTTATATCCAGGCAGCTTATGACCTAGTCTAGTTCCCAGCCCCACTTCCGGCCGCCATTTTATTCTCGCCTATATTCTATACTTTGCTGTTCTGAGGATCCTCAGATTCACATCCAAGGATTCTGCAGATAAGTACCAGACCCACCTTCCCGGCGAGAATAAAATGGCGGCCGGAAGTGGGGCTGGGAACAAGACTACTTGTGACCAGAGATGCACATACACTATCTGGGATCTTGACCATTAATGTTATTCACAATGTCATACAGTGACCTTAAGATATCATCTTGTTATGAAAACACTTATAGTTGTTGACAAAGGTGCCATCTTCTCTGAGGGGGGGGGGGGGTGGTCGGATATTCAAGGTAATACTTTACATTTGTTTTTCTGTTGTTTCCATGCAATCTGTGTATAGTTGTGCTCTATAATATGTAACTGTTCATTTTGTCCACCTGTAGGTCTGACCTCACCTAAAGCAAAGCCTCAACCATTGTGAACAATCATGACTGTTTTTATAACATATGTACTATTGGTAGTGTACTATACAAGTATTATAATTATTGCTGTCTGTCAAGAATTGTATTGCTTGCATGTGATATAGTATGCTTATGCTTATTATGAGTCCACAGACATGCATGGGAATTAATTTAGGGCTTGCTTTGCAATTGCATGCGCCTGCTTATGTGCTGGAAGGGAGATTTGGAGGGGCAGGGAATGGAGGGAAATGCCCAGGAATGTGATGGAGTACGCTGGACCCTCCACTTTATCAGGGGCCAATGGGACGCCCAGCTCTGCGCAGATGGACAGTGTAGTGGCTAGGGCCTGGGAGCACTCTGGTGATCCGGGTGCCCCCAATATCAGGAAATCATCCAGGTAATGAATGACAGCCCGGATGCCCCGCTGGCGTAAAATCCACTCAAGTGCGTCAGCAAGAGCGTTGAAGATAGCTGGGGCAGATGCCAGTCCAAATGGAAGCTGGCAGTCTATGTACACGTGGCCCTGCCACTGAACCCCCAGGAAAACTCTTTCCTCTGGATGGATTGGCACGATGCGATAGGCGTCCCGGATGTCCAGCTTAGCCATCTGGGCCCCAGGGCCCAGGGCATTCAGTAGCAGTGCCGCATCATCAACAGAGGCATAAGCCACGTGGGACCACTCACGGTGCAGTTGGTCGTTGACTGCGTGGTTGGAAGGGCTTGACAGGTCCACAATAACACGAAATTTGCCAGGGGTGCTCTTGGGAACAACCCCCAGGCTACTAATAATGACGCCCTCACAGAGGGCCGGGTCTATGGGGCCCAACATGTATCCGGAAGATACCTGCTGTGCAAGGTACTGCGACACTACCTGAGCATGAGAGGTCGCCGAGGGGTGGTTGGCGCGTGATGAGCGACATGTTGCGTCAGGCTGTAGCCCCAGCCTGAATCCCTGACGGATGCCCTGCAATAGGGCCTCGACCCACTTGCGGTCTGGGTGTGGGGCCAGGGCCTGTTGCCAAGCTACACTGTTGAGCGGTGATGAGACAGGCCCTGAGAGAATATGGCTCAGCCGAGGTGCTGACCTGGGGGGTTGTAAACCTGTTGATTGTAAGTGGCAGAACTGTTTTGCCAGTAGGCTAGAAACTGTGGCAGACGCACATGTCGGTAAAGGTGGACCTGGGATGGAGGGAGGGCAATGGGAGAGCCAAAGTGAGCAGGCAGTTACCCCGTGCGACCCATAACCAACTAGCCTTGTGAGGTCGCCTGCCATCTAGGGTCACATACAAATGACTTTATCTATCTGTCTTATCAAGCTTGCTGCAGTTAAAACTTGACTATAACCTAATATGCTATGTGAGCGCTGTCGTGTACTGTGCATGGTACCCCCTATAAGGCAATATACCTGCCGCAACCGGTAAACTATGACACAGGAAGTGACTACAGCAGCTCATCATGGATTAAAATCATGTCAATCGTACAACAAGTTTGCTAGGGCCACAGTATGTGCGCCATGGCAATAATGGCTTATGTCGTGAATAAAACAAAATTAAGACTCATGAGCCGGGTACATAATGGTCTGCTTTGTCAATCGGCTGCAGGTACACACAAAAGACATGCAGCTGAGAGTGCCTCAGCTAAGGGGCCTTTAAGCTTGTCGACGGGGCCCCCGTGGTGGGGGACGCCGGGCTGGGATGCGCAGCATCGGGCACTCCCGTGCAGGATGGCCTTGCTGACACACGCTGCAGGCGTGCCAAAACTTGCAGGATGCCAGAAAGCAGTCCCCCCTATTGAACCTCCTGCAGATTTCGGCTGGGGCCTGGGACTGCCACCTACTCGGAGTGGCTGACAGTAGTGGGACACGGGACTGTTCAGAGGTCACGGCGAGCCAGATGTCTGGTTCCCTGTGATCCCATGCCAAGCTGGGGTTTGCTGCGGCTGCCTGCCGGAACAAGCGGTCGTAACGCAGCCAAACCTGTCCTGGGACCTCACGTGCTAGTCGAGCCACAATGGACTGGTATATGGCTAGGGGCTTGGCCTTAGACGGGTCAAAGTTGATGGACACTGCCATGTATATCGAGAAGGCCAGAAACCAATCAGTCACAGTGGAGATTGGGAACTTCTTAACACGGCCTTTGTCCTCCTTCCTGTCTTCTGTAGATCGCTCGAAGGCCCAGTCCAGTGCCTCCGGCAGGAGGTCAACCAGATCTATAAATTTCCCCTCCGTGATCCTCTTCACTAGGGCTGGCGGAATACCCAATTAACAGGCCTGTACAAGGAAGGATTAGTGGGGTCGTCGGTAACACGGCGGGGGTGGATGCACTGCTAACTGCCGAAGGTTGCGTGTGAGTGGCTGTTGCAGGGATCGGGGGGACTGGATGAGGGGGGGAAGCCTGAGACTGCCCCACTGGGGGCCATGCTGTTTGTGGCGGTGGCTGACCTGACAAGGTGCCGAGGAGGAGGGCTGCAATGATAACAAAGGTACAGCAGGCAGTGAATGCATGTGATCCCCGGCAGCAAGGGGATGAGTGGTGATAGGCGCTAGGTCCTGTAGCTAAGGAATATATCGGACAGTGTCAACCTGTGCCACGCCTGCATGCCTCAGTGATGTCAAGCACCGGGCCCCTTGGAGACTTCAGCTGCATGAGGTGTGTGCATGGGCGTGGCTTGCATTGTGTATAGGGGTTGTACCCTGGTCTGATTGCATTGATGCCTGCGTCATAGGTGTTGTCTGTACAAGGAGATTAGTGTCCCAGGTGTGCATGCATGGATGACCCTACACACAAGCTGAGGATGACCCTCCTGTGTATACGAGGGTTGCTGTGTAATTGCCCTGGCGGGGCTCTCAGTTGCCCAGGCAGGCTGTGCATATAGTTACCCTGGCGGGGCTGTGCTTGTTGCCCTAGCGGGCTGTGCTTAGTTGCCCCGGCGGGGCAGTGCATGGTTGCCTTGGATGAGCCGTTTGCACAGTTGCCCTGGCGGGGCTGCATGTCAGCATATGAATGAGCCAGACGGTACATTGCTGCCTGACAGTCCAGCGGTTGGGTGCGCTCGCGGGGTTAAGCGTGAGTACCCTCCCAGGGGAGGGCGTGATAGCACCAGGCACTGGTGGACCGGGGCAGTGCCCACAGAGATACGAAAGACCCTCGTAGGCTGGAGCAAGGCAGCACGGGGGGATTGGTTCGTACCCGACATCGACACACGGACAAAATTGACTGAAGGGATGAACTTACCTGTGGGGTTGGACAGTAGGACCGGGGTGGACGTGGTACCCCCGCTAGATGTCGAAGATGAGGACACCGGGACTGGGTCTGACGGGACGGTGGGGATAGGCAGAGACTCGGCCATTGATAACCCAGGACAGAAAAGAAGTAACGAATACTCGAAGCAAGAGCGAAGTAAACCGAGGGCCAGCAAAACGAAGGAGAATAAAAAATGGACAGCAGAAGTCAGCAGCTACGCATGCACGAAGAAGGCCAGGACCGCGTGATACATGAGCACACTACGCATGCGCATACCCACGTGTGTACTGCTTATAATTATGCCAAGCGTAAAGTCAGGCCTGGTTGTTCGAGCCGCCCCCCCAGGCCTGTAAGCGTGCCAGGCGTTACGGATAGCGTCATTAACCCCATTCAACTACGTTAAATTCCATTTGAGATTGGCAAAACAATTGGTACTTGACTGTAATATAGCCAACAATGCAGACTCAGCTCTCGGTTTCATTAGTCAGCCAAATGGCTGACCCAACTCAATTTTGGTCAGCCATATTCATGTTTTGTTCGGAAAATGGCAGATGGTAGGCAGCTATTTCTAGCTCTGCTGTAGTCTGCACACTGTGTCTTAATTGCAAGCATGTGGCAAATGAGTAAACAACAAAACTGCTAACTTTGCATCTGCATGGCCATTGTAATATCATTGCACTCAATCTAGCATTACTACAACTCAAAGCATGAGTACACACATCAGTTTTGAATTCATAAGCAGCAGTCAAAATGGAATTGAACACTATTCAATTTCTATTTCAAAATTCAATTTTCGTTTTAGCAATCGCGAGGTTCTGAACTTGGTTCACAACTAGTTATATAAGAAGACAAGACATGTGGCAATTTCACTATAAGCGCCCTGGGTGTTTATATAATACGGGTGTATTATAGCTTTGAGGCGCGCCCAGAGTAGATATGGCAGAGGTCGAGGAGTTCGATTGTGCCTGCTCAAAAATAGAAGGAGAGTACAACCCAATTATTTGTAAAGTTGTTTTTCCTCAAGGTATGTTATTAAGTAAACGTAAATAGCGTGAGAGGGGATGAGGCTCTGTGTTCCAGGACTATCACTCGATCCATAGATAAAGGAAAGGTAACCCTTCCTTTATCTATGCTCGATCCAAACCGCGTTGTGTTGTAGTTATGTATACTGTGCATATACCTATGGTATCTTACCGCGTGTGCAAGTATAATTCTTTATAGTTGTTGCCTACGTAGCATTGAACCTAAACGTCAAGTTACATCCCTACGAGCTGTCCAATCTTACAGCCCACGGTACGGCCTTGTCCTAAATCTGATATTCGTTGCAGTCTACACTTCAATCAGTGAGAGCAGCTCAGTATTAGAGAATTTCAATGGTTACAGGTACGAGGCACGTCGAAGGGTTGCTGGCCTTTAATTTACTAGGGTAAAGCGGAGTAAAATGGAACGCTAGAGGTAAAACGGAACTGGGTCTGTTTTCACTTTTGTTACAAGTTACAGGTAGTCTGTTGAGCCATATTAACCAGAATGATTCTGAATTCTCAATTCCCGTAGCCAATGTTGAGAATAAGGTCTGTACATTACATGTTAACACTGCTCTGATTAGTCATTCTAAATTATGTACCCCACTATACTTATTAGGAAGCTTGATTTATTTTTTTGGCATGTGTTCCGTAATAGTTAACCATTGCATTAAGATGGAAGAAGAAACTTTAAGGAATAAGTAAAAAGTATCAAGGGGATCAAGTTTATAATGTAAATTGTCAAAGATTAAGTGATTACTCCTGAGATCAATTTAGGAAAGTATTTGGCAGATAGATAGCACAAATCTGTAAATAGGTCAGTAAAATGTAGTTTGCTGTTTTAACCCGTGCATGCATGGTGGTATGTAGATATCTCTTGCAACATTCATGCTAGTTATGCCAATAAAACTGAATCAGATTCTAAACTGACCATGATGACACACAAAAAGGATTCATGTTACATTTAAGGTGTTCATTGCTTGCCCAGAATTTAAGACATCTTCCTACACCTATGCATATATTATATTTTGGGGGCACTGTTACAGTAATAGATCCAATTACAGTGCCTCAAAATATTATAATATAAATATTACACAATCTGGAGTTGAAAGTCGTGCTGTTTACTATATACGTATATGCTTGTACTTGCGTTTTGATTATCATAATAATACTTACTTATTGTGCACAAGGGCATTATAGCGTATTTCAGAATGTGGGGATTTTAGGTGACAAAGTATTGGAATGTAGGGAATTTGTCACCTTTTTCATACAAGTCATGACTACCTCTTAGGAAAACCTCACATGTGTCATCACAAGTTGCATAATCTCTGTCTGTAGCGGGAAATGTTTGCATATTGCGGGAGTTACGATTCGAACTTTTGCACCGCCAAATCCATCATATTAAAGCTTTTAAAAGACAGACATGGTGATTAAAAGTATCAAATACCACATATGGACAATTTGTGTACACAAAAGTTGCAATCAAGAACCATTCGCGCAAAGGTATTCACTCAAAATCCCCGAAATTGGTATCTGAAGTCTAGATATTTCACTGAAGTATCCAAAAATATCCGAATCATGCGATAATTCCAAGATTTACCCTATTAATATTGACAGTGAGAGGATTTTACGATAAAATAATACAAAGATCAATTAAAAGGACTGTAACTCACCCATAATCGTTTGCAAACGAAGATCGATTAATCAGAATCAAAGATTTAGTGTCCAACTTCCTTTGCTGTGAAAAACTGATTTATAACAAAACGACGAAACTAACTTTGATATCGAAATTATAACAGTAACATTATAGCAAATTTTCATGTGCGCGACCATCTTGGAATGATACGTAATGTCATTGATGATGTTACATTAAAATGGCGGCTTTGAATTTGTCTCAAAAAGAATGTAGAATCCACACGTCTAAATGGCCCTTCTTTGCGACGGAGACTGCAAAAACTATTTCAAAGTACCCTTGTGCATTCGTTTATATTCTGAGCGGAAAAAAATATAACCAGGTAAAAGATATAAGCATTTTTTATGGTTTAATTTTAACTATTTTACAGTGTAAAAGTACAATTTTTTAGTTATATCTGTGTCATTTGGGGTTATATATTTTCCGTTCAGAAATAGCTTATGCCGTCGACTTTACTCTTTAATTTGATACTAGTTTTGCAAAAACAGTATTTTTTAGATTATTGTTCACTTATTTTCGCATACAATATGGGCTTGTTTTTTGGTGTAACATTTCGACAATAAGCATTAAAGTGTGTAGAAGATTTTAAATGAGCCAGAAATTATTTCTGCGAGTCAAAATCGTGATGTATTTGTCACCCCTTTTTGGCGGTAGCCATTTTTTAGTAGTCTAAAATCTGCTATAATGAGCCTGACACAGTGTGTAAGCCATGCAGCCGCTTACTCTTGTTTGTTGTCATGCAGGCAATTTTGTTTCAAACAAGATGCAATGATGATTGATGATGATCAGTATTTCTCTTCCTTTGTGCAGTAATGCGCGAGTTGCATCGTGAGAAGAAGATCTTAGATTATAAAGAGTGCAAGACTATCCGCTATTGTGGAGCATGGGAATTTAGGTGCTACAAGGAGTTGGCGTTTGTTTTACAGGCAAAACCTTCTGAGAAAGTGAAAATTGCTATCAACGTTTTGGAAGAATCTATTAATGATCCTTTCATCGTCCCAGTATTGCAGATACCACGGTTCTTAAATGGTAAATTTTTGTGACCGTATGTTATAATACAAGAATGAAGTGTTGTTCCTAGTATGCAAGCATAATTTCTGGCCCGGTGGAATCACATGCTATCCTTTCTGAGTCTGATGAATTGGTCTTGCTTCTTTGTCTCTGTGTGCCATCTGTGAATTATCCTACATCTCAGCTCAGCCTGACCTCCAGTTGTGATTGTGTTTCTCTATCTATTCTGAGCTCATCCTAATCAATTATATGTCCTCATATTATAGCCAAATTTTGTCAAGTCGATAGTATAAATAATTTCACTGAGTAGTATACGGTACTTTTCACAAAAAACTGGACGACGAACGGCGGTCAGTCTGTGTACGTACGGTGACCGTCCGGGCATTGACCGCTGTACGTACGGCGTACGTACGGGTGTTGTTTGTACCTACGCGGTTTCTTTCTCTCTAGCTGACGCTTTCGCAATTGGCTTGTGGCTTTTGTCTTTCCGTCTTAAAACGAAATTCGCTACTTTACGTTCCTAAAATAAGCCATTCTTGCTCGGGAAACCGATTCCGGCGAACCGATATCAATGCGCAAAAATGACGTAATTATTATTGGCCTATCGTCCGTACGGCGTACGTCCGCGACTGTACGGTGTACGTCCGTTGATTGACCGCCCGTTTGACCGCCGTTCGTCGTCCAGTTTTTTATGAAAAGTACCGTATATTCACAGGAACATAGTTATTTAATCTGATATTTTAAATGTACTCGTGTGAGTACAATTATGCATGGACTAAGTATAATAGTGTTTACAGAAAGTATACTTGTGGTATTATTGGATATGACATTTCAGCATAGTCCACTGAGTTTCGTGTGAAACATGTTCCAGTCGTAGTATGTATGTTGTTTGTTAATGAATGGGCTATTCTTTGTGGGATTCTAA
Organism: Halisarca cf. caerulea; assembly: GCA_963170055.1. NCBI lineage: Eukaryota > Metazoa > Porifera > Demospongiae > Chondrillida > Halisarcidae > Halisarca > Halisarca cf. caerulea. Next base: position 2,547,336 of record CAUJGJ010000040.1, on the reverse strand, counting down.
ATACTATTGCTTTGGTCTGCTGTACATGTAAATCAACATTATTATGACACTTGAATGTCTTCTTCAATGTTTATTGGGTCAATTTTGCAGTGTGTCTAGATTTGCGCAAAGTGCTGAATCCCGAAGATGTTCAAGAAATGAAAAGAATCGACTCCTTGAATGAAATGAAGTTGATAGAGAGAATCATACACGTCTTCCGTAAGAAGGACTTGGCTGCTTTGAAAGAATTAGCAGATGTAATGGGAATTTATTGCTACTCTAAGGAAAAGGACTGGCTGCTTGGTAGGTTGTGGGTATGTTGAATAGGGGTCTGGTGGGTGTTAGAATATAATGTGTTCTAAGGGAATTCTTTTGTAGGCGACCTGCCAGCCAGCCAGTACTCAGCGTTAGTGTATAAGCATTTAGTGGAGGTATCTGTTTAATACCATCTATCTGTATCGGATTTTCCTTGACCAATCCCGTGATGGGGGGGGTTTCCAAGGAACATCCGTTACTGCTCTGCCCATGCAGTGCTACTGATGAAGGGTGGAATTCCCAGATAAGGCCTTATAGCACATTGGTAAAATAGCAATGTTTCATTCCAAGTTATCATGGCTAGTGCATGTTACCTACTGTAGCTTTATTGTTGGCATGATTTTAGAAGTGAGCAGACTTTCATGATGATGCATGCCTTTTATATAGTATGGTTAAACCGAGTTTGCCTCGATCATGTTACAACTAACAACCATTTTTTATCCTATCAATTTTATGTGCACACGTGCGTGAGTAGAAGAGCTGGCCATGAAGCAAGGACCACTGGACTGCTGAATGACAGCTATTTAATCCCTATATATAATCAGTGCATGATCTCCCCTGAAATAATTTCAGGCATGTTGAATATGTATTATTATGTAGATATGTACGTACATACATCATCATGTACGTATGCATACAGTGCATCAAAATTTGCTTGCAGCTTCAGTTTTGGGCACTAGTATGATTTGTACTAAGCAGAAAATTAATTTTGTATGATCTACATGAATGCATGCATGTTTTCCATCTAATAGATTCTGAATTTTATTTTTGAAAGAAGGCATGTTGAACCAACATACCTTAACCTTTTGCCATCCGCGTTAGAGATTTATGCAGTTCCGTTACCGTCCATAGAGCAATAAATTGCACAGGAGTGAAACTGAAGGATTCTTAACCCTATTCGTTACTTGATTTCATTCTTTAAGCTTTAAATTCTCTTTAGAGCTTACCACGCCTGTTGTCCAGAAGACTTTCCACCCTTACTATTACAGCGAAGTTTCCCAAAGGTACGAATCTATGGTAAAAAAAGTCAATGAACTCTCAACCGTCGTGAATTCCATCCGTGGTCGTCGACAATTCACTTGCTTATTATATTGAACACACATTTTGTGATTGTTTCTTGTTCTTACTAATTCAAAACAAAATTCGAGCTAAACAAGAAACGGTATGACAGACAGAAGGGTCAATTCATTAGAGTTTCTAGGATTTCATCGTCACCAGCACACTAATGTCACAGCGGACATCGCGCATGAGGCAGAGACTCCTTCTGCACGGCCCACCGGCTGCAGGATATTACAAGCGCCACTTCCCATCCATGCAGAACAAGTCTCTAACCTGTCACGTGTGCCCCAAGAGGGTACGACGAAGTATTGCTATTGGGACTGCTGTTCCAATCATCCCATCCCTCTGTGTCCCATACCCTGCTTTAGGACATATCACACAAAACCTTTCAGACTGTAAAATATGCCTAGAAAGCCTTTTATTAGAGCAAACACATCAAAACTATAACTGTAACCAATTGCGGTAGCCATTTTTTATTGTATATTGTTGGATAATCACCGTAAATTTTTGTATTTTATCGTTAGCCTGCGTTTTCGTATAAATTTGTTCGTATTATTACTTAGCAATACAGCTATGTATACTTATAAAAGTTTGTATTTTTGTTTAATACATATAAAACTATCATCATATAAAATTTGAGTTCGAATTTTACGGGTCACGGACGGAAGTGACTAGGCACAATAAATTGCGCTATGGACGGTAAAAGGTTAAGATACCTGGGGAGAACACTACCTATAGTGTATGACAACTACTGTGCATGGATCTGGTTTATGATACCACATTAATTAGTTCCCCCATAGGGTGTTTATACCCTAAGCTGTGATGAATGTTAAAATGGCTGTTGCTTCAAAGGTCCTCAAGTAGTCCTCACATATGGTAGGGATCAAAAATAAGTTTACATTACGTAATAGTAATACGCATCGTTTTACACAGTGATAACCAGGCGTATTGTGGAACAATTACTCTCCGTATTGCGTTGCGCATTACAGATCATTGGGCTGCGTAATTTTCTATTGCCAACGAGTCACGCGCACTAATATTAGATGCGCCCATATTTTTTATTATGTTGACCAATGACAAAATGGCCGTAGCAGCGACCTTGGAAATATCGATCACTGACTCTTTTAACTGAGTTTCAAAGTCTTTGAAATCAAGGAAAATTGCATTCGATGTTAATTATGACTCTTTGGAAGACACTGAAGAAACCCGTGGAGTAGACAGGTATTCTCGCTAGTTATCAGCTCGTAGCCTACCAACGTACGTAGCCATAAGCTTATATCTCCAAGATCGTTGCAATTTTGCTAAGGACAACGTGTGACTTAGTGTTTTGGTCAGAAAAAGAGAACATTTCCGTCTTGTTGTGTCACTTGCCGAACTAGTAAGTTGCGACATTGGCCAAGAAATTTCCACGTTGGTCGGCCAACGTCTGTTCAAAGCCATGCTAAAAATAAGGTCGAAATTTAACCAATGTTTGAAGAGCACAGAAAGACTTCCTAAAGGCACAACAGAGCGAAGTTGTGCTGCGTAATTATACTACGTAATTGCTGTATTCTCTGTTATTACGCAGAGTAATTGCGCACAGTAATACGTACGTAATACGCACGTCTTGCGGATCGCAGTGTAAACTTTTTTTGATCCCTACCGTACTCTATGTCAGTGTTTCCCCAAGACAAAAATTAAAAGGGGGGATATGGCGGTTAGCATTGCTGGGTGCCTGGCTTTCTCAATTTCTTGGCTGAAAACAATTAGAGGTGGGGATTTGCTGGGGTGAGCAACTATAATGAACATATTGTATGGTTGTTATCAGTGACAATATGTTTATTATTAGAATTGAGTTGTTCTTGGCATTTTGTCAAGCTTTTAGTGTGCTGCATTAGAATTGAAAGTTTTGTTATCCAAGCTGCTTGAGGAACCTCATGTATCTCCCACCTGACATATTGCAGTTTATTGTGGTAATATATATTATCAAGACCACATTAGTAAGTACTATATATGGGGATAAAATTTACCGTGTTTACTCTCAGACTGGGAATGAACTGGATTTGCATGTGTAGAGTTAAAGTGTTGTTATGCTAGCTATATATTAGGTTGACAACTGGGTTGAATTTCGTTCGGGGTGTGTGTGTGTGTGTGTACAATGTCCTAGAATGGATAAAAGGTAGCAAAATACCCTTAAAAGCTCTTTAAAACGGTTCATAGTATGTACATAATAGTCTAACAAGCTAGCCCGTGAGTTGATGGAGCCATTTTGCTTTGATGTTATACATTTCATGTGCACAGAGATACTGAGACAACATGGCCCACTCACTTGTGTGGGCCCCTCTCCCTCACCCCTTACAAATAACTATTATTACTGGAGGCGCCCCTTGTTGACAATGTGTATGAATGTATGTGCATGTACGTTTCAGTATTCGCACTGAGTGCTGCATACGGTACTTTTCTTAATAAAGTGAACGATGTTGCTCCACTCGACCGACCAGAATCTGTCGATTGTCTGAGTGCTGTCTGTCGAGGCGTTGATCGGCATTCGCCAGGGTGTTGACTGCTTCGTATCGACGTGTTGACCAGCGACATAGATTAAAATAGTAACAAGTAACATCTTTCTACAATAATTTTGGAAGACCTTCCAGAGAGGTTTCATCGTCCTGCTCCATATGAGAATCTACCAATTTAAGAATGTTTGAGTTTTTCTTGGACTACGTACCCGTTCCTGGCTTTCTAAGGATGCTTCCTCTTTCTTCGTACCGCTTTAGAAAGCTACATATCCCCGACTTGGTAAAAGTGTGGCCCTCTTCGCCCAGAAAAACAACAATCCGGCGGTAAGACTTCCCTTTGCGCTTAAAAAGCAAAATTTGTCGAACAATGTAGCGCGATCGAATACGCCATTTTCTAAAACTTAACTACATTCACACCAAAGTAAACATTACGTAATGATGACTGTCGAGTGGCTTCCACTGACCGTCGAATGGCCATCGTGTGCCTGACCGTCGTCTGTGGCCTCGTTGACCGCCGGTCGAACGCGCGATATCGTTCACTATATTATGAAAAGTACCGTACATATATAGAGTATGTGTATTACATATCAAGACATACTTAGTTATATGCATGCTAATTTTATAATTTCACCTACTCTCTTCTCAATTGTTGTATAGTTTTGGCTGATCTACAGGAATCTCAGTATTTATCGGACAAAGAATATTCCTCCCTTTTTGACCGCCCTGACACCTCACTACCAAACCTGCTGAAAATGGCTATTGCCAAGGACAGAAACACAAGTAAAGGTATAGCAGCTGTCCTTGAAAAACATGGCTATGATGATGAATCTAAAACAGTGATTGGTAAGTTGTGGGTGATTTGCGGAGTACATGGCAGATACAGATCTTTGGAATGTCTTTGCATAATATTATTAATACAATAGAATCTCGATATTTAGAATCATGATAGTTAGAATATCTGGTTTAATTCCAACATTGATGAATATACCATTTGGAAAGTAATGAAAACATGTGGTTGGTTATTCACTTTTTGGGCCGCTGGAAAGCGGGACTTTAATATTGTTCACCGGAAGTATCTCGAACATCCGGAACAATGTCTATATGTGTGTGTGTGTGTGTGTGTGTGTGTGTGTGTGTGTGTGTGTGTGTGTGTGTGTGTGTGTGCATGTGTGCATGTGTGTGTATGTCAACAACATGGCGAATGCCAAGTCAGTACATAATCTTTTGGCTATATTCTTGTTTGTTTACTCCTGATTTCATTAGCAAAGAGTGTTTTAGACCGGAAGAGTTCTTGTTTACCAGAAAATCTAGGTTCTAACTAAATAGAGTCTTCCTTATTAACCTATTATACGCCATATCTATTAGTCAATACAAATTGTGGTCAAGTTAACACCTCGTGCACCATAAGAAACCGGAAGCGCTAAATGGAACCCCTTCCTAGATACCATAAGAATTGACACTTTCACGCACCACGTGTCAATTGTAGAGGTAGTTCATTTTTCGTTATAACTCTTTTTAGACTCGCTTAATAGTGCAGCAAGTTATATTAAGTCATCACTTCAGAAGATGAAGAATACAAAAATCAAAACCAAGAAGTGGATTACAGCAGATTCAAAGAACAAGCAGATGACAAGTTTACGGCTACCTAACGTATCGACACTACAAGTCCAAAATTGTCTCGAAATTGGAGAATTTACGAAGTACAGCTACTCAGTGGCTCTTCAGACGCGAAGACAACTTCATCATGATATCTTTGAAAGCAGATATCACGGTGGAGATGGATGTTACACGTGGAACAGCCATTGACAGTTTCACGAATTTGGCCCTTTGGCGCACGGTATATTGTTTCTTCTGACACCAGGCACAGGCTTGTTTTCTTGAGGCAAAAATAACACTTTGGCGTTGCAAGAGACTACCTGGTTTGATAAAAACTATTCCTAAGGGTGTTTTGACCTGTCAATCAGTTGTTTGGCCAAAGCTAGTCTGACGAAAAACTGCTTGCCAGTGTCTGACAGCTGTCCCTTGGATGCCACAAACGTATTACAAATGGAGGTATCCATTAAGAAACTGAAGCAGGGGCGTAGCCAGAAGAAAAGTAAGAGGGTTTCTACAAGCCATGATCTGGGCACATGGTGGTATCGTGGACACATTGTACTATAACAGCCTTTACTTACTGTAGCATGTGGTATAAGCGCTGTGGCCACATTCATGTAAGGGGACACCACATGTAAATTTCTAATGGTAGTTTGAAAACTAGTGTGTCAGACAAGCTAGAAACGACTAAAGAGCACAAAGCATGCACAAATGTAGTAGAACAGTATTACAGTGCTCTCAGTAGAACCATGTGTGCAGGATAGCCTAGTGCAGGTGCATGATAGGTGACAATTGGAGAAAGTGTTGGATTAATTGTATGATTGATTAGCATACTGGTGGCTTCAGATTAAAGGGATTTCTAATGAGGGGGGCTTCCTAGCAACCAGGAAACAATGGAGCTACGCCCCTGCAGAAGATATTCTTCCAATATTTCTTGCTTGGACGCTCCATAGCATAGTATTACCGTAGCTGATCTGACAGATTGACTCCTTTCATGAAAGTGTTGTATTGATGGATAACAACTGGCATTCTGACGTCCCTCTTGTATGGATCTTTGGATCTTCGATTTATGGTGAGTGGTGGTAAATTCCCATCTGTTATTGTTGTCATCATGCTGACTTCCTGTTTGTCATGCCATTTAGCAGGGCCGTAGGAGCTGCTGCGGTTGGTCCGGCCATGGCCGCACCAACTTTTAGGGCACTGATAAAAAAAACTAACAGTGCTGACCTCGTTTATCTAATAAACTTGAAGGTGACTTAAGCAACTTGAGATATAAAGTAATGGCGTTATATAAACCCTTTAAAAGTACAAGTATTCTAGCATTTTAGAAGCGATACGTTCATGGATTCTAAAGAAGTGTCCAAAAATTCGTTAGATAATCCGTTAGATCAGCGGGAGACATCTTGATGATGACGTCATCAAACGTGTGCTATTGAAACCAAACAAGTGTGGTACTATCTGCATGATAGGGGGTAATGGGTCTATGTCACCTGTACAGTAAACACAGAAAAAAGTTCTTTGAGAGATTCCAAATTTAAGACCATTACAGTTGCTAGCTACATCATTTTCGCTTTCCTGTAAACATGCTCCCACTATGAAAATTTTGAGGGAATTGGTTTCGAATGGTTCAGTGTAAAAATTAATGATAGCATGATATGTATAGTATTATATGTAATTTCGTTACAAGAAAGAGATGCATCACGCATTGATGGCCGGACCAACACATAGGTCCTTCCTACAGCCCTGTTTAGTTGTAACAACACTTTGTTTTTGGCTGTCTATGTATTCGCCGACCTTCAATTTGGCAGTTTTCACTTCAGCTGGGTACTCCTTCCTGTTTGTAGGTACTGTGCTCGTAGCGTAAGTGCCCCTGCTTCTTAAATCCTCCAGTAGTAGAAGCGACGTGAAAAGATTGTCAAAGTAGACATGGTGACCTAAATTTAGGTAGGGTTTCATCAAGGCCATGACCACTTTGTAGCCTTGGTTGTGGCCTTCCAGCTCCGGGTCCATATTCTCCTCACTCAATTTCCCAGTTTAGACTATGTAGTTGCTGATGTAGCCTGTCTTGGACTCAGCTAGCAACCAAACCTTAATGCCAAATTTTGTCGGTTTTTTGGGATGCATTGCAGATAAGATATACGACCACGATATGCAATCATGCCTTCATTTACACTAAGTTCACGAACAGGCGTACATGCTTAATGGAAATGTTCCCTGCAGCGGTCCATCATTGGCTGGATTCGGTATAAGCGGTCATAATCAGGTGCACCTTTCTTTCGCATTTTACTGATGTCATTTATATGTAGATATCGTTCAAGTGCTTGAAATCTCCTCCTGGTCATTGTGTTCTCAATCCCGTAGTTTGTAAAATAGTCATCCTGACTCCAGTATAGATGGTATCTTGGATACCTGACAAGTCCCATGATGATGTGCATGCCAATGAAGGCTTTTATCTCCTTCGTATATGTGGGTGTCCATGTTGGGTCACGGTGTGTCTCCTGCTTTTGTGTGGCATACCGGTTTGTCTCTTCGGCTATCTTCTCAAAGAGTGTCATGTCAAAAACTTTTTGAAACACATCTAGTGCTGTATTTGATGCAGTAAATACCTGAGCTAACCCATGGGATGTAGGTAAAAAAGGGTTCAATCGTCAAAGGGGTGAAAGAATCAAACCATGTAGTTGGGATGTCCTGACAAATTGTTGTTGTATCACTTTCATCTGGTGTTATCGATTCATCTTCTGTGTGAGTGCTTCTCACTGGGGTAGTAGAATGCAAAGAGGTTCCTCCTCGGGTTCATAATCCATATCTTCTTCATCGTGTATCTCCAACTCATTGAAGTACTCTTCAATCTCATCTGTACTATCATCACTATCATCTTCTCCTTGTAGATCACTTCGGTGTAGTCCGGTTATGGCAAAGAGCTCAGAGCTATTGCTAAAAAGATCATCAATTCATATTCCAGAATGTTTCATCCTTGTTACTGTTCACTGTTATTATTTATAATGATGTACTTTGTATAGTTTGCTTTTATAGACTGTGTATTTCTAAGTTTAGAAGAGCATGACTCCATGTTTATTTAGTAATTTCCTTGATAGTTTTTTGAGCGTTTTACTTGAGAAATTTGTAATTGATGGTACCTCTTTTTACACACCGTTAGAAAGCTCTATTTTTAGCCTTTCTAATGATGTAAGATTTAGGTAGGGTTACTAAGAAAGTGACAGGGGAAAGTTGATCAGAAGAACATATGCGATCAGGGCGCATACGGCGTGTGGTACTCAAAAACCGCATCCGGTTGAGGCGCATATGGCGTATGGTGCAAGATGTGTTAATATTCACTAAAACAGGTGCAATGTTTTACTTTAAATAATTGCAAGAAACTTACCGCATGTGGGACATGTCCATGCTAAATACATGTGAAATTTGTGTTGATATGTGCCTGTGTGGCTCTGAGAAGGATCACTAAAACACTTTTCTAAGAGAACACTCGAACTTTCAAATAATCGTTTTGGAGGCTCTCTGTCCTTCATCTGTAAAATACGACTGGTTTCCTGACCCCTCTACTTGAGTCTGAAATTGGTTGGGTGCAAAGCACAGGAATACCCCAAACTGAGGGTACAAGGGTTAATGACACTGGGACTAATAAGCCGAGTCAGACTAGTTCATAATATCGTACACGTGCTTAGCTTTGTTGGATAAAACTTTTGCGGATTTGGTGGATTGGAATCCATGCATGTGTGAATATTTCTAAGCCCACCAACAACTAGGTAAAGTGCTTGTGCAATGACCAAAATGGTCGTCCAAATTACAGGTGTTGAGAAGTACTTCAGAGTCTTCACCTATATCTTAGATGGCTTTCATCCAGAATTGAAGAAGTTCATACTGTACAACCAGACGCATGTGAGACATGTCCAGATTTGTTATGATAAAGCTTCCCAGTTTGCATAGTGATAAAATGTCATTTTTCGGCGCCTTTAAGTTATTAGTCATGCATTTATCTCGTGATTCAGCCTGATATTCAGGCGTATACGATTACCAAATCCGCGATTAGTGACGTTTTCTGTCGTCACGTTTACTCTATCACATGCTGGCCTGTGACCTAGCTGAATGTCCTTCTGAATTCTGGTTTTCGGCTGAGCGCAACGTGAAGGAACAAGCTGGAGACAGTTTATAGGTGCCAACTTCGAGCCATTTGTAATATACAACTTTTCCATGCTGAGGCAAAAGAACCTTTACTCCTGTCGCAAGTTACAACAGCTTGAATTTTGCTGGTTGAGGGTCGTTTTTACAGATCTCGGCTTTGGAGCGGAATTGTCAATGCCTCCGCATGGAAAAGTTAGTAAATGTTTCGCTATAACGATTTATGTGAAAGAATAGTCTTAGAAGCATTCCACCATCTTGCGCCCAAAGCATTTCGCTTTTTAATAGGGGTTAGGAAAACCATACGAGCTTCTTCGCGAATAGATCAGATCTTTTAAAATGGTAATTCTCGAAACGCTTATGCCTCTACCTACATCTTAAGCCTTCGTCTGACACTCTGATGCTTCTACAAGTTCAGAACTAAGGCTGTAAAAAAGACCGAAATTTTCACACCTCCGAATTAGCGCGGACAGGTCCCACATGCGGAAATATTGGTGGAATGAATAATAAATTTTGGCGGCTTTGGGCTTCATTGTTTATTAGTGGTTTGTTTTAATGATTAGCCTGCTGAGCTTATAATTATATATATACCCATAGCTACTAAAATGGAGTCTTCGATCGACTTGCATACGAGGGTAAAAAGTGTCTCAAGATTTCTGTTTTACTCTTCACTCCCTTTGGATAATCTACTACAAAATTGCAGAGTATAAGTGTGAATTATTATAGATGTGGCCACTCACAAAGTTCTGACTGCAGGAAAGTCAGTCTTGTACAGAGAATATTCGCATGAGACATGTCCATTCAGAGGTGTGGAAATTTCGGTCTTTTTACAACTTCAGTTCTCAACTTGTAGAAGCTTCAGAGCGTCGAACGAGGGCTTAACGAGTAGGTGAACCTATAAACTTTTCGATCATTTCCCTTTTGAGAGGCCTGTTGTTGTTGCGAAGGAATTAGTGAGGTTTTTCTAAGCCCTACTAATAAGCAAAACGCTTTGGGTGCTACATGGAGGAACGCTTTTAAGACTATATTCTCACATAAAGAGCTATAGCAACACATTTACTAACTTTTCCATGTGGGGGCATTGACAATTCCTCTCTGAAGCCGAGATCCGCGAAATTGGCCCTCAAAACCAAAATTCAAGCTCCGATAACTTCGGGCAGGAACAGTATTATATAAATAGCTTGACGTACGCATCAAGAAAACTGTGTCCAGCTTGTTCCCTCGCGTAGCACCCAGCCGAAAAATAAAATTCCAAAGAACATCCAGTTAGGTCACAAGCCAACATGTGATAGAACAACTGTGATGACAGAAAATGTCACAAAACGCGGATTCGACATTCGTATACGCCCGAATAACAGCTCGAATCACGGGATAAATGCGTGACTAATAACTTATAGGCGCCGAAAACCCACATTTTATTACTATGCAAACTGAAGGGCGCTATCATAACAAATCTGGACATGTCTCACATGCATTGGTGGATGTTATGTTGTTGTTTGTCAATTAAACTGCCACTCTACCAAAATATGATAAACACCAATATTTCTGGTTATACAGGTATCAACATAAGACTAAAAGAGATTAAGGGAGGAACTTTGAAAAATAATATAAACAACGAAGTTTGTAAAATATCAGCAATTAATGCAAGCTTGTATGCCTACAATATTTCCAATAAATGTAATGAAGTTGCTAACCAAATTTATAATATAAGTGTATAAAATGAACTTAGCATTTGTTTCCTACGTGAATAACATTACTTGTATGAGAATAATTGTCTCACCTTCTAGTTTTAGCTGAGTTAGTGGCAGAGGAGTGCCTATCTGTGGAAAAAGGCAGAGATATGATAGATGTAAGGAGCCAAATTGGAAGAGAATGGATTCCCATGTGGTCACGTGCTGCTGCAGCCACAACAAGTGAAGTTAACAAGCGAATGGCAAAGATCTTGGATGCTCATGGATTTACAGAAGAAGCAGTAGCAGTGAGAAGTATGTTTGCATAGGATGACTTGTATTCTTGTAATACATTACATGTGATCAAACATAATCATCTAACTTGTTTTTTTTACGTGCAATAATCTATTGAGGTGAGTATGATAGGGTCTCCTTGCAGCTTGGATATATACATGATACATGTATATATTTTTGCATGTATTGTGTTTCGTTTGGGTGAGTTAGATTTGTCACACAAGTTGGATTTACCTGACATTTAGACTGTACAAATATACACATTGGCGCTTCTGGTCTTTTATTTGCTGTATGTGTGTGTCAAAACATAGACTGCTGATCATGTTTTGCTATGTGTGTACTTTCAACCTCACAGGACGTGAAACTGTTGGTGATCCATTGCCTCCTCCACAGCCAGGTAAATAAGTACAACACCTGCTGCAAACATTTTAAGAGTGTGACGATGCGTGTGTGTGTGAGGGTGGTATAGTGTAGTTGTGGTAACAAAACAATAATGGGGGTACGGATGGGGAAAATGCATGGTTATTAGTTTTATAGGGTGGTTTCTGAGTACATTTAACTTGGTATTTTTAATTTGCAATACGGTTTTGAACTGCATGAGTATGATAGGGTCTCCTTACATTGAGTGTATACATAATCATTACATATTTTTCCTTGTATCTTATTTGTTTGGGGTGAGACAATTACCTGACATTGAGTACAAATAATATACTTATTATAGCTTCTGGTCTTATATGGGCTGTACATTTCATTACATAAACTGTTGATCATGTTTTGCTATGTATGTACTTTCAACCTCACAGGACATGGAACGGTTGGTGATCCAAGGCCTCCTCCACATCCAGGTAAGTAAATACAGTACCCACTGGAAGCATTTCAAAATAATGATGGTGTGTGGTTTGCATGGAGAGGTAGTATGTGTAGTTGTGACAACAAACCAATACCTGGTGTGTGGACGGGTAAAATAAGATTAAATTATGAAGGTAGTTTCTGAGTTCATTTTCGGCCATGATGAAAGGGCCTAAGAATATTTCTGCTGCCATTTTATACTCAGTGGCATCACTATAAAAAGATGGTCAAGTGACGTTGTGATAACAGCTGTTTTAGACATCTGAAGCTAGGTTCTAAAGAGAGGAATGCAAATACTTTCCTGTTAATGTAATGGCTTATACACATATTATATTTTTCTGAGCAAAATGTGGTAATGTATACCTGCTTCAGCTGGGCCCTTGTACTAGTTCTTCCTATTTGTTAAATACCGAGCTCATTGGGGACAATTTTGGTGGAGGTAAGGTGTATATACAGAGGAAATTGTGTGTGTGGAGAGGGGGGAGGGAAGTTGGTGTGATTTAGTCCCCATTAGGGGATTTATGAATGTTCAGCAGCTTGAGCTCGATGACATAAGTATAACATGGCAACCGGAGAACACATTGTCAATGATTTACTAATTGCCGTAGACATCCGAAGAAATGATGTTCTGAGAATGAAATGCAGTTTACATTTCACATTATGAGCAAAACAGGCATGGCATTGGGCATACTTACGTGCAGTGCTGCTCCTGTTCTGCCTGTGCATGCGTGTGTGCGTGTGTGTGTGCATGTATACGTGCGTGAATGTGTGTGTGTATGTGTGTGTGTGTGTGTGCGTGTGTGTGTGTGTGTGTGTGTGTGTGTGTGTGTGTGTGTGTGTGTGTGTGTGTGTGTGTGTGTGTGTGTGCACATGGATTGATCTGGCAAGTCAGCACACAACTTCATTGTGTTAGTTATTAATAACCAGGCAAGTGATCATCATTGCATGTAGAAGTGAGCCTGAGTCTGCATGAGAGGCTCACGGATGATGAATAGTCTAGTTTGAGTTTCATGATAGTGTATCCATGGTGGCTACCCACTGTGTGGGCTTTGAGTGGTTGCACATGCGTGCACAGATTTGGACAAAGATTGACACCACTGCTGTTTGTGCTTTCCAGAAGTAACTATTGATCAGGGTCATTGGTGAAAGCTATAGCATAATGCATGATATATGGAGCAGAGATCTGGCATGCGAATTAATGCACAGGAAGCTTAAAAAAAAATGACAATTGCAGCTGTGTCTGGTATATAATAAGTATATCCAATGGACGGTGTGTTCAAGTAATTTGTACTTTTGGTGGACGCTATGTGGGTAATTGACACTGTGTTCATGCTATTGTTGTTTACCACTTGGATTACAACTCTGCGGCAACACAAATTGCGAAATGTATGTGTTTTCGAGTAATAGACGGCTTGTTCACTTAGTTTGTTGGCCTGTCATCAACAGCCGAGGGTAGGGAATAATCAACATGCAATTATGCTTGTGAAGGATGACCGCAACCTCAATTAGCCACACCATTATGAACCACTAGGTTGAAGAGAGGATAGAGCCTGCCGAACAGGTGAAGCAGATCAGTAGAGAAAGAGAAGAACTATAGCACTGAAGTTGCTATTATGCTCTGAAAATACAATATTATGGGTCAAACCTGTGATATCTTCATCATTTGAACATACGACAGACATGGAGTTCTGTTGATTGAATGTACGGCACATATTCGTCCACAGACACGACACCTGCATGTGCAATACATCATTGCGGGGTTTCTAAAAGCTTGCCCCATTTTTTGAACCTGATTTACATTAATTGAGGATTTCATTAACATTGATGGTTGAAGTACCACCATGCATCTTCATATAATTCATTATGCCTGTTTTCTTTTTGAGTGTTCAAGCTTCATGAGGTAGAATGTGAAGCCATTTAAGAGCTCTCAAGAAGGTTTATGAATACAGCTGCAGTTGTGTGTGTGTGTGTGTGTGTGTGTGTGTGTGTGTGTGTGTGTGTGTGTGTGTGTGTGTGTGTGTGTGTGTGTCATAAAATATAAGTTCAAGGGAGAAAGGGCAAAAGGGTCATAATGGGCTGAGGGAAGGAGGCAAAAAGCCCTCTTTGACTGTCCCCCCCATTTAGATTTACATGGTAGTATAGTACCTGTTTTATAATTTAATTGAAGGATTTCATTCACACTGATGGCTGAAGTACAAGCTGGAATATGAAGCCATTTTAGACCTCTTAAGAAGGTTTATGAATGCAGTTGCAGTTATGTGCGTGTGTGTGTGTGTGCGGGCATGCGGGCGTGTGTGTCATAAAATGTATGAAGTTGAAGGAAGAAAGGGCAACAGGGTCATAAGGGGCTGAGGGGAGGGGGCAAAATGCCCCCTTTGACTGCATCCCCCCCCCCCCCCCCCCCAAGAGAAACTCTGTCCACTATATTGAGGAAGCCCTTATTTTCAATTGTTCTCGGGAGAGAAATGATATAATAGATATTATGGGAAGGTATTATACAGTAACTGCTGTTTTGCAATCTTCCACTGGCAAGTTATGAGCAGTGGCTCCACTTGCCAATTACTCAACAGAGGGTGTGACTGTGTGTCCTTAGATTATACATATATTCATTGAAAGTTAGTAGGATTCATACATTGTTTGTACACTAGCCAGACCAACTATGCATTGGTCGAGTTCCCTCAAGGGAAGGTGCAATGAAGAGCCAATGCACAGTAACTGGTGGTCTTTCAATAACTTACTAAGTTGTGGACACAAATTGTTTTCCCTATTTAACAGTCTGGGGTGTTTTGTATCACATTGCATGGGAGATGTTTTTTTGGTTAGCTGGGTTATACCTTGTATGGGAAATGAATTGACAAATGGTGCTCTTATTGGATACTAGTCACCAAAAGCGTGCAGTATCAGATGTCATACTTTCTTCCTTTGATGTAAAGTATTGTGTATGTGTGTTCATGTGTATGTGTGTGTGTGTGTGTGTGTGTGTGTGTGTATGTACGCGTGCGTGTGTGTGCGTGTGTGCATGTGTGCATGTGTGCGTTCATGCGTGTGTGTGTGGCCTCCTGATAGTTCGTCTTTGGTCAATGATTAGCCTACTCGAGTTCATTCGTAGACAGGGGACTGTACTAAATGACAGTAGACTGAACTGGCATGCATTGTGTTATATTGTTACATAAAGTGTGTTAGGGAATTAGTGTGCACTGTTTTTTGACTTTCCTTATACCTGCACTTGTATGTACTAGGTCCGCAACATGTAGTTATTTATGTGCATGAGATTGCTTGACAGAATTGTTCATTTCTGGAATTCACTGGCATGCATCATATTGAGCACAATGTTGGGTGTGTTAGATTGCTGATATTTTGCTCTGCATGCTACAAAGGGGATCGAAACTTTTGAATGCTTGTCTGGATGGTCTATCGGGGTTTGATGAAGCGTGCCCCATTTATTGAACCAGATTCTAGATTTACATGGTAGTATAGTTACCTATTTTACATTTATCGAAGGATTTCATTCTCATAGATGGCTGAAGTAAACCACCATGCACCTTTATATAATTTATTATTCTTGTGTTCCTTTTGAGTGTTCAGGCTTCATGAGGTAGCATGTGGAGCCTTGTGAGACCTCTCAAGAAGGTTTATAAATACAGCTGCAGTGTGTGTGTGTGTGTGTGTGTGTGTGTGTGTGTGTGTGTGTGTGTGCACGTGTTTGTGTAATAGAATATAACTTCAAGAGAGAAAGGGCAACAGGGTCATAAGGGGCTGAGGGGAGGGGGCAAAATGCCCCCTTTGACTGCCCCCCCCCCCCCCCCCCCCCCACCCCCCACCCTCCCAAGAACAAGTGATTTGAGTTTAAAACACTCGTGGGCCGCCTACGGCCCTGGAAACTCAAATCGCTTGGAAATCGGCATTATTGACTGAAATAATATTTCGAAGAAGAGATCTAGAGTGGAGAGATCTAGTCTTTTTCTTGTTTTGTCGTCTTCTATTTCTTGTCTTGTCTTTCAGATTGTGGAGAGATCAAGTCTTTTTCTTGTCTTCGTCGAGAGAAACAATGTGTGTAAGTTCGAAATAACACTGCGCTGAAGTATACATATATATAATATTGCTAGAAGCGGTACGTAGCCTACCTGATCAATACTTGCGAAGAATTGTTTCTATTTCTTCATATCGCCATGGAAATGTGCGAATTCTTCTTCGTTCAGAAGCTTCTGCAAAGTCGGCACTTACTTTTCTTCCTAGGTTGATAGCAAAACCAAATCATTTCATTTGCATATTGACTTAAAAGAACAACACCAACTTGGTAAACTAGACCGTTATACTTTTAATGCCATACTTTGCATTGTTTCATCAAGCTTTCGGCAAATGCGTGGCTACTATCCCACCAAGTGATGTGAAAACAGCCATATTTAATTGAATTCGGCCATTTTTTCATTCGTACTGTGCATGACTGTATGGTACACTGAGAAAATGGAGCATTTTGAGGGACAGTACTCTGAGAACATGCTGTGCAAGCGATACAATTTATCAACTTTTAAGTGATTAGTACAGTATGTACTGTTAACATATGCAGTGTTTTCCCTAAAGAGAGGTACCGGGGCTCCGCGCCCCCCTATATTCTGGAATAGCAAAACTTTTAACTTGAAGTGGCTGCCATTTTGTTTCTTGTCGAAATGTGTTATAATGGGCCTGTGTGTTTACACACTTATACATACGTTCATGTGTGCACAGAATGTGGTAATTTATGCTCTTATTGTGCGTCATCTGTGTGACTTCCTCCTTTTACTAGCACTGCATACATCGACAGCAGTACAATGGGATACTATTTATTTCTGTAATTCTGCAAAGTCTAAGAGCATTAGTTGCACATAAATGACAATGTCATGTGTATTCTGTGAATGTGGCCTATAATTCAAGCACCCTTTCTTCTTCTTTTCTGAATACAGATGATTTGGAACCCACAGAAGATATAAACTGAATATTAGCAAGTCTATAGGTCTAGGAATGTAGATGATTAGCATTAGCAAGTCCAGCTTCTGGATTGTAGCATTATGATTAGCAACATGTTATTATTCTTGTAGTTTTATTAGAATAAAAGCTACTTTTGTAATCTTTTGTAGCTATTTGATAAATTAATGCTCTATAATTAAGAGATTATATGAGGGTTAAATATGACTTAACCCAGGTTAATTGAGTCGTAACTCGTGCAGAAGGCGTGATATCGATCCTGGCAGGGTCAGTGCGGCAGTGTGACCACGTACGTGTGTAGGTAAGTAATGGCAGATTTGTGGTTGCAAAACTACGTACTTAGTGCATTACTACATATTACGCTTACAAGACCCAAATGCTTACGAAGTGTACAATACTTATATAGTGCCCTACGCTTTAAAGTGCCCAATTTGCAACACTTACAAAATGCCCAATGCTTACAATTGAAAGTCCCCAATGCTTACAAAGTGTACAACACCTACAAAATGCCCAACGATTATAATTTAAATGCAAACGGTTACAATATGCCCAACGCTTACACAATGCCCAACGCTTACAAAGTGTACAATGCTTACAAAGTGCCCAATGTGTACGCTTACAAATTAAGTGCCCAATGTGTATGCTTACAAATTATATTAAGTGCGCCCAATGTGTACGCTTACAAATTAAGTGCCCAATGTGTATGCTTACAAATTATATTAAGTGCGCCCAATGTGTATGCTTACAAAGTGCCCAATGCTTACTGTAATACAACATGCCAATGCTTATAGAATGCCCAACGCTTTCAAAATGCCCAAAGCTTACAAAGTTCCCAACGCTTACAAAGTACCCAATGCTTACAAATTGTACAATACTAGTACTTACATAGTGCCCTACGATCACGAAGTGCCCAACGCTTACAAAATGCTCAACACTTACAAAATGCCCAAAGCTTACAAAATGCCCAATGCTTACAAAATACCCACCATGTATACATTGTGTACAACGCTTGCAAAGGGTTGGGTATACGGATTGCCATGGACTGGACAGGACCCATACAAAGTATAGGCCATGCAGTCTGAAAAATGGCCGATTCAGTATGAAACTTGGACCGGCGGTATAAATTTCTGACAAAGAGAATTAATCTTTGCAGAACAAGAACGAAACTTATGCAAGACTAGAAACATAACAATCGTACAGGATTATGGGTGCAATTTTGGGCATAGTTTAGGTGTTGTGGCGCAGTTGAAGAACAGAATTTCTGGAAATTAATCCATACATACGATCGTTCACCGTACTTAGATATACACTCAGTCAAATTTTGACGATAACAATGGGCTTCATGCCAGAATAAGCGTCAAAAATAGTACAACAATAATCAAGTATACAGTACTAGTAAGCGCACTATAATTATATTCATGGCCTTATTATTATATTCATAGCTGTCTCAAATGGTGGCTGACCCACCACCTTAATACATAACATTATGGCGATATAGAACGATGACGAAGATCTTTATGCGAGTTTTTGGCAATTCTGAGGGAGTTTTCACGTGGGCCATGAAGACGTTCGTTTACTATCAGAAACAGAACGCAAGGCTGAAGAGCAGCAGTAGAGGAGTAATGGAGGGAGCGTCAACACAAGCTTTATAACGTAGAACAACAGCATACTAAGATACCTTGATACGCCAAAACCGTTACTAAGATCGTTCTAAGTTATGATGGGAATAAAATGGAGGATTTTTTTATTTTTGGAAGACATGGCTGGTAAACATCTCCCCAGTTGATTAGACTAGCTGGCCAAGAACATCAAGGAGCGTATTGAAGTTTTGTCAGGTATAGCAAGTGGCATGCATTCGAATCGTGTGACTGTTTGTTTGAATGTGTGTGTGTGCATGTGTGTGTATGTGTGTGTGTGTGTGTGTGTGTGTGTGTGTATGTGTGTACGTGTATGTGTGCGTGTGTACATGCACGCAGGCATGATTGTGTGCCCGGATATGTGCAAGTGCTTGAGTCTAGCTGTGTACATGTGTGTGGGGGTCCATAGGTGTGTGTTTGTGCATGTGTGCATGCGCAGTGTGTGTGTGTGTGTGTGTGTGTGTGTGTGTGTGTGTGTGTGTGTGTGTGTGTGTGTGTGTGTGTGTGTGTGTGTGTGTGTGCATGTGTATCTGTGTGTGCATGTATGTGCTTGAAATTGTGTGCGTGCATGTATATATTTGTGTACATGTGTGGCATGTATAATTGCATAATAATAATAATAGTATGCATAGTACTAGTATGTCTTACATTGTGCAGGTCTTAGTACTAATGATAATTATGACAGTTGGTTGCTCCAAGAACAGGTCAAGAGAAAAGATGACAAGTAACAAGGAAGAAGTCTGCTGCTTCTAAACGAGTAGGAGTATAGCATGAACTCAATCAAAGAAAACATTAAGGAAATCAAAAGAGAAGTCCACCGTGGCAAAGAGGTTAATGAAATGAACACTCGAAGTTCCATGCGAACCAGCCTGAGGGTATACAATTGTAGGTTATAGCAATGTAACTTCAGGTATTATTATTTCTACCAAATTTTACAGTACTGTTTTGCATATTATGGCAAACTATTATATTTATATGTGTATGCAGTGTAATTGGATTTTCAAGACTACAACCATTGGCAGCTACTTCCTTACAAACAGTGCACAGAACCTGGCACTCATATCCAGCAATGCAATCTCTGGAATTTCAAGCAAACCCAATCAGTGACCATGCTGCTCATGACATAGTTTAGAGCAGTGTATCATGTTCGCCAAACTTCAAAACCACTTTCCAATTTCTGACACACTAGAACAGTGTAGTGTGGATATCATCCAACATGCATTTTATGGTCAATCCTTGCACACCATTTGCCGTGTATTCACTTTTTCGTGATTAATTCACGTCAAGAAATCTAAAATTATTGTTTCAAGAACTACATATATTATTAACAAATATTTTTAATCAGTTCTGCATAGGCCGACGTAGGAACAAAGGGGCCCAGCCACCTCATTTTAAGGAGTAGTGGTCGAATATCCTTATATGTGTCTGGGATGCTGTTGCTGTACATATGGTCCATGTAGAACCTTTCACTACTGCACTTGTGAGGGTGTTCCTACCACCCTGATCTATATGTAATCAACTTGTGAATATTCATAGTACAAGGTACCCTGTACAGCTAATGAAGCGTGTGTTCCAATTTTATTGGGTTTTTGATTCTAACTATATCCATATCAACAACTCACCGGACCCTGCATTTCTATGTGGATAGGCTGTGTAGTGTAGATTGAACCTTTGTATTTATGCTAATATAACTGCATGTACTGTGTATAATATATGTTAAGCCTAAATAGCAGAAAGGTACTATGTGTAGACTGGTACTGCAAGTATTATATATTGTTCCTGTGCATGATAATGATATTATGTGTGAAATTTGATACATATATGTGTAATACTATACGCCCACCTCCTTTGAGAAACAAACGGGCATGCACTTCTCCCGCATGGAGCCTGACAGTGCTAGAAGTAGCTGTCTGCCTGGCATCTGCCATTTCCAAACAAAACAGGAATTATATGGCTGACCAAGAATTGTGGCGGATCAGCCATTAGGCTGACTACTAATACTGAGAGCTGAGTGTCCATTATTGACTATTACAGTTGATCCAGTGCCAATTTGTTTGGCCCATCCCATGCAAGGTTCAGTGTTGAAGATTCCTTTGTATTATGTATGTACACATGCAGGCCTGTAGGGAGGGGAGGGGGGGGGGGGCTTCGGGGGTTCGGGGGTTCGGAAGAACGCCCCCCTTCCTATGAAACTTGGAACTAGGATTTTTGGTAGAGAAGTACCTCTATTCTGTATGTGTCTGTAACCTAACTGATAAGCACAATCCTCTATCTAAAAGAACAATAATAAATACACCAATTGCAATGGTTGTATATACGTTCAGTTTGAAACATTATGTGTTATAATTTGAAACTATATGTGTTATATTATTTAAAGTTACTGCGCCGGTATTATCATTAAAATGGCGAAATTGCACGGATGCGCTAGACTAATCACGTCCTGGGCGTGTCAGGCGCCATGATGATTTAATTGGCGCGCAGGACTGCTTCGTCATCTTCGAACAAGTGCACTCGATCGGAATTGGGTGTTGTAGAGTTCGCCAGGGCTAGGTAAAGTACCCATTGACTCATATCGGTCATCCAAAGCAAATCAAATCGTTTTCTGTCGGCTGGCCATCATAAGGTAAGTGCTGCAGCAGGTTTTTCCACATATAGCTAGCGATATGTCTATCCGTATTTTAAGTTCGGGGTAGGTGTATATTATATACAGTGGTCTAGCTCAATCATGGCGATCCTGCTAAGGTGCTCGCCAATTGTAAGCCTGAAGGCCTTGCATGCATGATCGACAACGGTTGATATCCTCCTGGCATGGCTATATACATTGTTTGTATACCAACGCCGCCAACGTGTGTACGCCAATTTTAAACAAGCTGAGCGCTATAGCTATACGACAACGATTGAACTTGGCCTACGCATTTGTTAAACTCTGAATTCTGTGTTTGGCCAATTGCAAGCTTCGATGTCACAGATCTAGAGTTGGGTTAGCCTAATTTTAAGGGTGGTACGCTAGAAAAGTTAATTTATAATTTGCACGTAGTAATGTTATAACTAAGTTTCACGACTGAGCAGTTGACTAACTTGATAAGCATAAAGTACTTAAACAATAAGGTAAAGTAGCATGATAAAATTGAGAGCTATTGAAAAGGTTCACAGTGAGACTACAAGTGAAATCAATCACTAAGGGTCACAATGCGAAATCCTTCTTTCAAACTCTGGAGTAGGGTAAAGTGGGGTAATTTGGCGCACCGGGGTAATTTGGGACAGGGCCTTTACTTCTGCTATGGTTAAGCTGTCCAGCCCACACTTGCTACTGCTGAACTCCCAATTCATGGAGACAACACTGACAAGAAATCATGTGTGTACCTCGTGGTTGACACAGCTTTTGACCTGCCGTCCCGGATTGCCCCGTGTGCCAAATTACCCCGCTTTACCCTACTTCCAGTGAAGCCATTTTGTTGTGTCGTCACAACGTGTCTGTTTGTTCATACCATTTAATGCCCCTGTAACTTCATGGCCCACCTACTACAACACACACCCCTCTCTCTCGAGGTCCCCCCTGTAAATCTCTAGATCTGGACCTGCCCCTGCAATAATTCCATATACAATCCAGAGGAAGGTGTCCTAGCTTTTTAAAATTTATGACTTTAGTTAACTCAGACTCGGCGTGCCGCATCAACACCTTCACGATATTTGAGTACCATCATAAACATGCATTATGAATAATATTATAAAAATATAGATATACAGCTATATTGTAGTAGGCTCTCCGTTGAACCCCTACCCCACTTACAGGAAACTATGAGCCCAGTTGCATGCTCTGCGTTGCCAAATTGCGGTTAATTCTTATTAATCCACCCGGCACTGCTCTATCCACCAAACCCTTTAATTCACCATTATTTTGGGCATAAAATGATTGACAAAGATGTGTATTGGTGTGATTAATCCGCCAAACTCACTAATCTGTTGAAATTTCTCAAAGCAAATTGTTGCGGATAAGCGATGTATAGCCTTCTTTCATGCATGCATTCAGCCAAAATTATTGTTTTTAGCTAGTTATACTCTTAACTCTTCTGTTCTTTATGAAATCCTGTGCATTCATGTTTTTTAGTATTGATAGGCAATGAATTCCTTGCATGTGATTTTAGATACAATGACTACTGTTGACTCATGCGTAAGTGGATGCCCAGTGTGTGTGCACGCTCGCCCGGGTGCACATGTGTGTGTGTGTGTGTGTGTGGGAGGGGAATGTGTGTATGTGTGTGTGTGTGTGTGTGTGTGTGTGTGTGTGTGTGTGTGTGTGTGTGTGTGTGTGTATGTGTGTGACATTGTGTGTGTATGTGTGTTTACATGTGTGTAAGTGTGTGTGTGCGTGTATGTGTGTGTGCGTGTGTGTGTGTGTGTGTGTGTGTGTGTGTGTGTGTGTGTGTGTGTGTGTGTGTGTGTGTGTGTCTGCCTGTATGTGTGTCTGTTGAGGTACGTATTTTGTTGATGTTCCAAATCACACCATGCATGCACTTCTTTACAATTCAAGAAGCAGAAGAGTCTTCAATGCTGAAGAGTATTGCCACCGGTAAGCAATCTACACCATTGAGATTTCGTAGCTACATAAATTGATCACTAGCTGTTTCTACTGTAATGATTATTACTATTGACCATACCACGTTCTTACTTATAACACTAAAACCTTGTTTGTAAGAATCAGCAGGCTACAAATTTGAAACATATCCCTCAGCAAATCAAAGAATCGCATGTGTGCATCAAAGGGATGATTTTTTCAGAGCTGTTGATTGTTGTGTTTACTACACAACACTGAGTTGCCTTCAGAATACACAGCTGCTTCAGCTGGTCAATCACTGAGGGTACGAGGTTCGTATACCTTGCTGCTTCTTAACAAATAATTAATCTTAGTGTTATGAACTTCTATAAGATGAATGGGTTTAATTTCTGGATTGTCACAGTAATAATTATAATGCATTTGACTGAATAATATAATGATCTTGCTCGAATTGAGGATGCGTTCATCGTATTAGAACACTAAGGTATAATCAGCCCTTGCTGAATATTGACCAAGTCTCAACCAGATCTTGAATTAGCACCTAATCTTAATAAACCAAATTCGTTCATGAAAACAAGGGAGATATGCATGGATGCCGTTATAGGTATCAGTTGAATTTGTACAATTTTAAGGGTTCCAGTCGAAGTCTATATTCTCTTACCTATAATAGTATTCACCGTCTTTCCATTTGTCATTTATTTGTATGTGGGTTGTTTTCCACTTCACACCCCTCAACAAGGAATGTCCCTTTTAAAAATTGAAGGATCATTGGATGTTTCAAGAACACATCCTCGATCCTCGGCCTGCATTCTTGTAACTATTACACACTATTAAGCTGGGTAAACTTTGTTGATATTTTTACTGACTCAAACATTCTTCTGACCTTGCAGTTGGTATATCACTAGGCCTACCAGTAGCCCTGCCAATAGCTGCTGGATATGGCATTTATGCTGCAGCAAAGGCCTTTGATAACAGAAGAAGTGAGTTACTGTGTATGGACTATTATCAAATTATATTGACACGCTCACCTGTATATGCACATGTATAAATACTACTCACACAAACACACAGGTACACACACACACACACACACACACACACACACACACACACACACACACACACACA
Source organism: Halisarca cf. caerulea (assembly GCA_963170055.1). Classification (NCBI taxonomy): domain Eukaryota; kingdom Metazoa; phylum Porifera; class Demospongiae; order Chondrillida; family Halisarcidae; genus Halisarca; species Halisarca cf. caerulea. The sequence goes on along the minus strand of CAUJGJ010000040.1, from coordinate 2,522,663 downwards.
CACACACACACACACACACAATGCTAGTTCACACTATACTTGCTACTGTTTCAAGGGGTAATGAACTTAGAACATCACTATAAATTTTGCTTATGCTCTCCAAGAGACATTATTGCACAACTCAAATGCAAGAATCAGTTTTGACAGTGATAAAATTATGTAAACAACTGTTGAGCTCATAGGGTAGGACACATCCATTGCTGACTTGTAAGCATACTAACTGTTGAGCTCATATAGTAGGACACAACCATTGCTGACATGGGACACACCCTTTGCTGACTAAGTTTATACAATGCCACTGCAACTGGAAGTTAGTATAACAAGTAATCAATAGCAAGCACAAATGTACAATGCACACACACACACACACACACACACACACACACACACACACACACACACACACACACACACACACACACACACACACACACACACACACACACACACACACACACACACACACACACACACACACACACACACACACACACACACACACACACACACACACACACACACACACACACACACACACACACACACACACACACACACACACACACACACATACACACACACACACACACACATACACACACACACACATACACACACACATACACACACACACACACAGACACGTACGTGTGCATGCGCGCGCACTCACATGCATATGGATGTGCACGTTTTATAACTTTTTTAGTAAAGATATGTTGTGCTCATTTTGTGCACATCCCATGAATGCACATTCTCATGTAGTTTTTGGTAAACTTCATGTTAGATGATATTATGTTCATTTCACAGTTTTCCTCATCCATGCCTACTTCTTCTGTATACTCTTCTTCTCTTTTATGCAGGGAGTTCAGGCACTTTACCCCTGTTTCCTGCTCCGCCTCCCACTTGTATGTTTGTGCATTATTACCATACGCTGTGCATGCCACAGGCAATGGCTATACTTTACATTTTTCCCCATTCACACACTCTTTCCACATTTCCTGCAGATAATCCAGCCACTTCAACCATGATGTTTCCCCCTCCACCTACTACTGGTATGTTAACTTTGTGTATGTTTATATTTATTCATATTAATATATTATGTATATATACCGTACAGTGTGCATACTGTAGGACATGTCAATATACTCCACATTTGTCCTCAGCCATCCTTGCACTCTTCCCATATCCTTCATTGCAGATGAACCACCCACTTCAACCATGATGTTTCCACCTCCACCTACTACACGTATGTATGTGTATCTTAAAGTTTACATTTCATGTGTATATACTGAATACCACTTGACAGTGTGCGTGAAGTGGGAGAACTCTATGTTGCACATTTTTTTCTTCATCCAACCTATCCTTCTTATCTTTCCTTGCAGGGGATTCTGGGATTTCAACCACGTATTGTAATCCACCAATCACACGTATATATGGGTAGCATTGCATGTATTTCACATGTTATGTACTTAATTGTAATGTCATTATCCATATAGCTAATATTATTTCTAAAAACACGTGCGATTATAAGGCATCCTGGATATTTCATGCATATGTATCGGTACAGAATTAACTATTATATTCTTTCGGGAATCTTCCATGTACTTTATAACGGTATATTATTACCTCTGAGTCAGTGACATGCACTATTATAGTTATGTTATGCATAGCTTATAGTATATATAACATATTTAATAATGCCAAGAGTGCCACAGAAGAATGGTATGTAATCATGCATATAGTTTGTATACTTGCATCACGTTTACCTATTTCCCTTTCTCTTTTTATATAAAATACATACAAAATTACATCTTCAGGAAAACGTTCACCTAATCAGGATACGGACAGACAGACACAGAAAAGGACGCAGTTCAGTAATGTCAGTGTTGACGATGTGATCCAGATTATGACACGAGAGAAACTTACTGAAGGTGTTAAGAAAATGCTGACTGACAATCGTACTCATATTCTCTGCGATGACCAGCACCTCATTAACGATGATTGTAGACATCGTATTCTGGCATTGCTTGCTAGTGGACATAACATTGATGCTGCTAATCAGTTGATTGATTATTTCCGGAACAATCACGATGGCAGTAGTTTGGATAAATTTTGCAAATTTCTAAATTGCCAAGCCAACCAGGCTGGTAGCAGCGCAAACATGACGAAGCTCTCTGAAGAGATCAGAAAGGCTATGGAGAGTGCACTGCAACGCTAAGGCTATATATAGCCAACTGCAAAGGTGAGTATGAACAATTTATAGACGGCATGGTGGGATTACATACTACCTGCATGCATATTGTGACACAGGATAACTTTGTGCGGTTTCATGGGCATGCATGATGTAGAAACAGATGCATGGACGGGTAACTGTAATCTATAACTTGTGATTGAGCACCAGTCCCATAACCTGTATCTACATGTTGTTGTTGACAAGGTGTGCTCCGTGCCTAGAACCTTCTGCCCCCCTCCCCCTCACTGCACGATGTAAGTGTTCACCTCTAGCTATAGTATGGATATTAAATTCACTGAATGTGCAATTTCTCCTAACCATGTAGGTGCACACATACATGGCTGTACTGCATTTGTGTGCATGTAAATGTGTGACAGAATATTTCGATCATTAATTGTAATCTTAGACTATCACAGTCTATGAGTAGGACTAAGTGAGTGTTAATTCGACTTAATTTTGTATTTGTGGTTTCCTGTAAACTCTTTTTGTATGTAAGACTAATACTTATATTGATTAAATGAACACTTTTTGAGGAGGTTTAAGACATTGATGCAGCAATATGATCAGTGTGCATTGTGTGTATGTGTGTGTGTGTGTGTGTGTGTGTGTGTGTGTGTGTGTGTGTGTGTGTACGTGCGTGCGTGTGAGTGAGTGTGTGTGTGTGTGTGTGTGTGTGTGTGCGTGTGTGTGTGTGTGTAACACAATCCTAGCCACTGCATGTGGTTTGATAGATCAATAACATTATATACAAATTATGTTAGCCTTACCGTTTTAGGAAGATCAATTTCAACCTGATCGATCACTACTTCTCAATCGTGTGATTTAAATATTGTACTTACATGTGAGGATGCCTATGCCGGCATTTTAGGTGCTTGTCAAGAGTATAAATGCTACACAGTATAGGAGTATTCAAAGTTACAACTCTATAAACAGTCTGCTGGTATGCTAGACGGTCCATGCTAGCTGCATTCAGCCTTCATTGTATTGGTATAGCTTCACAGACTATGTCCTGCATTAGAAGTAGTCTCACGTAGCCAGACCCAAACCTCGATCTGATCCAAGGAGCCTAGTTGAGGGTCTGCCTAGTCTTGCATGATGAGGAGGCACTGCAAAACAAGAATCCTTGAAGTAGAGAGAGCTTCCTTTGCTCCTCTCGTGTTGTCTGCAACCAGTGGTATGACCCCCACCGCCATTACATTCTATTGTCGCATTGCATCAATGTTGAGTGAAAAACAACACACTCCCTACAGCAAGACAATATACAATGGATTAGATGTAAATTAGGTTTTGCTCTCCTCCGATCAGCAATCCTCTGCATTCGTGGATCACGATCATCCTACTAATTCAACAATCATGTACCTCCAAATGTTCACCGGCCTGGATGTCTGAGAAGGTCAATATCTAACTAACTATAATGACATGTCACATGACTGTATTCTATTTATACTTATTTGAGTTTTTTTCTACTGTTGCGCATGCTCTGCAATATTGTTGCTGTACATTGTTATAACATAGACACTCTAACATCTATGGTTACCTTAAGACTACAAATGTTAGCGGGTACTAACTTTAGCGAAATTAGCGAGAAGCCTCAAATTCGCTAACTTAAGTGCCCGCTAACAATTGTACCCGCCAATGAATGTACCCCGGCCGCTAATTTTGTATTGTATTAAGTATGGATGTACTGTGCACTACACGGGAGAAAATGGCGGCTCCGAACAAAAGTAAAATCTACGCAAAGTCAGCGAAATTGACTGCAACTAGTGAACCAAATACATGTAAAGTTTAAAAGAATCATTGGATTGTAACATATATTCGATTTAATCATTTTCGATTTAAATTCACCTAAAAGCGATAACGATTTCTTCAAGCTGTACGCCGACAAGATCGATTCATCTAGCCGTATCTACAAGCTTAAGTTTTGTGATCTCATGCAGTGTTTCGTTTCTGCACCTTTCGATTTCAACAGTATAGTACTCTATATAAAGATTAGACATGGTGATTTAGATAAGAATTGGAAAAGGAGATAACATTTCCAAAATCGCTAACTACAGATTTGGTACAATAATGCTATTGAATCGCTAAAATAAGTACCCGCTAAATATTGGCCACCGAAAAACGCTAAAATTAGTACCCGCTAACACAACGGATTCTTGCATGATGAGTAAATGTGACCTGGTATAATCAGATTCATGGCATTGTCATGCTTTTCTCAATGACAAAATGGCGTTGAATTCTACGAAAGGAGCATTTGCCTCTGCTTTGCCTTTCCAGGTATTTGTGGTTGCATGCTTGTGGCACAAGTATAACTGGTTCACTATAGACTTTAGTGATTGCCTAGAGTACTTCATACTCCTTTCTTGTCCATTTAGTTTGAGTTGAATGCAGTCAAGCGGCAGCGTAGTTTTCTCCGAGCAAAGTAGCGACGAAGAAGACACGGGCGAAACATCGCCAAGAATTGAATCTAAAGAAACGCTACCAGTGAATGGTAATCCATCTCAAGTGTCAGTTAGTAGTAATATTTCTTCGTCTGCATCTGCGAAGATTGGTTTGCAGGTTTGCCGTATTGAACCGACCTATGTTTCTTCTGCAGCTCTCAGCGAGACGAGTCCCTTGAAGAAGGAACCTTTCAACCCTCTGCCGGTTATCACGACGATCGCTTCGAGACTGACATCTACAATCAGTGGACCAGAAGAGGCTGTAATTACCAGCAAACTAGAAACCAGGTCCGTAGTGGTAGGTGATGATGAAGTGCTCAAAGCTCCTACTGGTGATGTAGGACAGAAACCTGTCTTGAGATATTTGGGTAACACAACTGTTGGTGGTCTTGGAGATGGTTTGGGGAATGGGCTGACCCCGAAATTTGTTAGTAGTGTTACGTCTGATGGTCTTGGGACAAAGATTGTTGGTGGAGGTCTGATAAATGTTTTGTCAAGTGGTCTACAACAAACATCGGTTGATGGTGGTCTAGGACAGACGTCTGTTGGGGGTGGTCTGGGACAGATGTCTGTTGGTGGTGTTCTAGGACAGACGTCTGTTGGGGGTGGTCTGGGACAGACGTCTGTTGGTGGTGGTCTACGACAGACGTCTGTTGGCGGTGGTCTGGTACAGATGTCTGTTGGTGGTGATGGTCTAGGAGGAGTATCTGCTGGTGGTGTTGATTCAACTGGTGGTCTTGGAGAGATGCCTACAGCTAGCGGTGGTGGTCTGACCGTAACATCAATGGGTAGTGGAGGTGGTCTGAGTGGTGGAATTAAATTGATGTCTTCCAGTGATAGTGGACTGAGTGTTGGCCAAAGAGAGGCTTCTGTTGCTAGTGGTGGTCTGACTGGTGGTCATAGGGTGACATCTGTTGGTAGTGGTCTGGGTGGTGGTCTGAGTGGTGGTCAGGGTGGTGGTCTGAGTGGTGGTCTGAGTGGTGGTCTTAGTGGTGGTCTGGGTGGTGGTCTGAGTGGTGATCTGGGTGGTGGTCTGAGTGGTGGTCTGGGTGGTGGTCAGGGTGGTGGTCAGGGTGTTGGTCAGGGTGTTGGTCTGAGTGGTGGTCTGGGTGGTGGTCAGGGTGTTGGTCTGAATGGTGGTCAGGGTGGTGGTCTGAGTGGTGGTCTGAGAGGTGGTCAGGGTGGTGGTCTTAGTGGTGGTCTGAGTGGTGGTCTGGGTGTTGATCTGAGTGGTGGTCTGAGTGGTGGTCTGGGTGTTGGTCAGGGTGGTGGTCTGGGTGGTGGTCTGAGTGGTGGTCTGGGTGTTGGTCAGGGTGGTGGTCTGGGTGGTGGTCTGAGTGGTGGTCTGGGTGTTGGTCTGAGTGGTGTAAAGGGATTCCTTGGTAGTCGTCTGGGTGGTGGGCTAGGACAGTCATCTGTTGGTGCTGGACTAGGACAGACATCTATTGGTGGTGGTCTAGGATCAGCAACTGTTGGTAGTGGACTAGGACAAGCATCAGTTGGTGGTGATCTTAAGCCAATGACTCGTACTAGTGGTTTAGGACAATCACATGACCTTGATGTTTGTGCTCTCAGACTGAGGCAATCACGTATTATGGCAGGTAATCACACAACAATTATACACAAACTGTGTGTAGACACTGTTGTGAATGTGAATTATGTATGAAATTGTAATATCTATGTGCATTCTGACTCCAACGGCCAACTATGAACATAGTACTTGTTTGTCTTCAACAGTCTTCTTGTTGTGGATAGCATAGTTGGTTGCATTCAATTTAATTTAATTGTTTTAACAGCAAATATCATGACACACTCCAATATGAAAAAGTCCAGTCTCCAGTATAAGCAAATTCTGCGGAGGAAAGGATTGTTCTCCCGCAGGGAGCTTGTTGCTAGTGTCAAGGGCATACTCAGCAGGTATCGTGCTGATCTGTTGGAGATTGACTACGAGCTCATCAACTCCGACTGCTGTGCTCAAATCAAAGCAGACCTCAAAAAGGATCCCAATGAAGCAGCAACCACATTGCTTGAGTACCTCGAAAGGAAGGACAGTCCTGATGACCTGCGGAAGTTCTGTAAGTTTTTGCGAGAAGAAGCACAGCAAGATGTCATTGGGAGACCCCTTTTGATAAAGCTTGCCAAACAGATTGAAGGAGCTCTTTCACTTACAACTTCACGTCCTTCAAGTGTGTACATTATGTGTGTGTGCATGTGTGTGTGTGTGTGTGTGTGTGTGTGTGTGTGTGTGTGTGTGTGTGTGTGTGTGTGTGTTTTGAGTACCAAGACATGTATATACATGTTACCTATGATATGTCAGCCCAACACTCCCATGTATGTGGCAGTATTTGGTTGTGTATAGGTTTCCACATCCACCTATATATATAGTTGACAATGTGCAGTTCCATGTGAACTTAATTATATTTGAAAAGTAACATGAAAGCTCCATATTATTGATTTTATAGAATTCACTTGGCGAAATGTCACATGTAAATCACATGATTCGAAGCTGTTGTATAATAGGATGTTAACATTATAATTTACCCTCCTCTTATACAGGTCAGCCTTAATTCTGGTCTGAATTTGAAAACTGAGGTGTAACGCAACACTGGAAACCCATAGATTGTTCATTGCCTTGTATAGTAAGAGTTGTATTAACTGAATTGTATAGAGTTTTGTACATGGATAGTTTATCTAGGACTGGTCTGCTAGTGCAATGCGTGAATGCTATGTATTTTGTATGGGATTTCAATTAAAGCCCCGTTACGTACAATTCTATATAGTTACCAATTTCAATGCAAATTAATGGAAGATAGGTGAAGTCTTTTAGCAGCTAGTGTGAGTCGACGACTAAGAAACACTGGACAAGCATAACATTCACCGGCCAGCTAGTGGGATACATGCACAGGTCAGGTCATAGTTAATGTTACTGTATTAAACTAATTGTTGCAGGGGGGGGGGGGGAAGGGGGGGGGGGTAAGTGAAAAATGATGAAGTATTATAATGTGCGAAAGTCCTAAGGATTGGATTATGTGGTGGCTATTTCAAATTTTGCACCAAGGTGAGGGGGTGGGGTCACTATGTGCATGATCGATCACACATGCCATGCATGATACTGAGAAGCTTTTAATTCAAACTTGCAGGTACGCACAGTAGCTAGAGCATGGGCTTCCTTCTAAATGTTGGTTGCTCTGGTATAGGGTAATACTTGGAGTAGGATTATTTTTGTGTGGACAGAGCTGCTGCAATATATTATCATAAATTATTTGCTCCTTGTTGACATACTGTGGTAAACTTATACACATTGTCAAACACTCCTGGTTGTCCTCATGTAAACACTCCTGATGACTATGAATACCATTATTGAACCTTGCATGAATTTGGAAATTGATTTAAATTTGTTACACTAGTAATTATAAGACAAAATTACCTCCTAATGATTAGTATTAAACCTCTTGGGGTCACTGGGAGTACCCTTCCCTGCTCCTGTATCCTATTGCCTGCGTGTCTATGATAGGTATTCCTGATATGATATGTACACCTCATTCACTGGTTGTATAATCAGATGTTTACTACTACAAGAGTAACTTGTCCTATGCACTCCCACTATTTGCGGGTATGTATAATAAATATTGCTATTTTTAAATAAGCATTTTTGAATTAACAGTGTTCAATCAAACAAATTCAATCATTAAAATTATAATGTTGCAAAACTTTTAATCATATATATAGTAATAGACAAAATTCCTCTCCTGACGATGATGCAGTATGTAGATAGTTTAAATTTCAATGGAATGAATACTAAAGAACAGAAGATTGGACTCGATCATTCTGGCTCATGCGTGTCACAACTGTCTGTAGTGTGCCGGGAATTTCATTCTGAATCAGCCCTATGGTCCTCTAGCCGACTACAACAACTGCATCAGTTGTAGTTTGTTCTTGTAGACAGCCAGAGTCTCAGAGGCTCTGTTCGGTAGAATCTGACTCTTGTCATATGTTTTTCAACTTGTGGTGTGTCCTAGTACCCATATGGTGCTTGTTATATTTTTATTATAAACTTGCTGATAATAATAATCATAGTGAATTAATTTATATTAATTTCATGATCAATGCAATTATTTTGCCAGCAAAAATTCAACAATGGAGTGTGGTGTATGCACTCTGGTGTAACCAACCCTGACCTCAGTTCATGGTGGCATCATGCATGCATTTGCAGTCACAGCAAGCATGGGGTCTGCATGGCTATACAGTAGAACCTCACAAATACGACCACCCTTGGGACCGTTGTAAGTGGTCTTAATTTTGAGGTGGTCTTATTTCTGAAAGTACTGCCCAGAATAGCATGACACATCCGCAAGTCATTCCGTAGACACAGGATGCACATAAGGCAATAAAACTGTAGAAAAATTGTATCATCACACCTCTTTTATTGTTACTCCATTACGATGTTAAAAGAGTGACCCCAAGTTTACCATCTCTTTCTACTGATGGGGTCATTTCAGAGCCTAATGTCCACAGAATACAGCAATATCCACAAATAAGTGGTCTTAATTGTGAGGTTTTGACATCCAGAATAAAAAATGTGGTCTTTATTCTGAAACTAATTTCCATGTAAAACTATAGGAGAAATTCCGGACTGCAACAAAGTGGTCTTAATTCTGAGGTGGTCTTATTTCCGGGGTGGTCTTATTGCGAGGTTCTACTGTAGTAATATATTCTAGAGTATGGCACATAGTACAGAGATAGGTCACAATTTTGCAAGTTGGCAAAAAGTCAAAGTGCAATAATAATTATTAAAGCTATGCCATGCACTCAGTGAGTCCTAGACACTCCACATTGTAGCATTGACACTCTATAATATGCTAAAATACGTATTAATCCTGCTCATGAGTCTCGTTTTCAGATTGGAAGTGGGTCTTGGAACTATACGCTACACGTGCAGGGAAACGAGCCCGCTCTTTCGGTGTATGCAAACGAGCCCGCTCTTTGGTGTATGCAAACGAGCCCGCTCTTTTGGTGAGATGCTTGAATATTTTAGCCAGAACAGTTTGACGGATGTCTGATTAATCGTGGCAGCCAAGTTCCTGGAGTGTACAGGTATAAAAGAGTTCAAGTCTTAATTATTATGGTATCTTTTGTTTAGGGGCGACTAGGCCGTGTATATTTGCTGTGAAGTAATTTCCTCTGCCACGAGCGGCCCATTGCTGTGGTCTACATGATAGCCTCCTGCTGCCCATTGATTACTATCCTAGATATTCGATCGCGGGCATCAATACAACCATGTTCAGTCCTGATACTCGTACCGCACAACACGATAGTCCGCCGGTTTCATATACTTACTATGAGGTGAATTGGGGTACTACTTTATATCCCCTAATTTTTCAGCACACGAACAAACATGGTCAACGTGTGCTGTAAATTCGCCGAAAAGTAACTTTATCTAGATCTTTATCTTTATCTAATTGGTGGTCTTTGACTAATTTTTCGTCAGCCGCAAATATTGAAATTTTTGGATCCTTATATTAGTCTTTGTTTACCCCACTCTTTGCTTAGAGGCACAAACTAGTGAATCAGATAATCATTACAGCGTTCGAGTTCTTTGCTCAGAAAATAACAGAACTAATTTAGATATACATACCTCAGTTGTAGTACTATATTATTCGGAACGGTGATTTCGAACAGGGACTGGTACAGCAGACCTTATTGTGATTAAGTTATCCAGCTTTCCTGTTCACTTCTGAGCCCCCACTTCATGGAGACACTACAGACGTGCCGTAATTGGGTAGAACGAGATGTTACTTGGTACGCAACACTAATGGCTGCAGTGCCAGCTGCGAGTGAAAGGCTTACTAGGCAAGTATGGCTTGATAGCATAGCTGTAGGAAAAGACATAACCCTTTTCTAAGTTATCCTACCGTCCCAAGTTCCCATACTTTACACTTTACCCTAATAGATGTAGCTTGCATTGGTTGATATTGCCTTTCAAATTGATTTGAATGCTTCAAATTACCTGTGTTGTTTCAAAGTTCTGCATGTGGATTGCGTTTGGTAGATTTTGGCTGGGCTTTCTTTTTGATTTATAGATCTAGTCTGAGTTCTTCATTATCTTTGATTTCACACATACAATTTACAAACATGCCATGCCTTAGTTCCAAGATGTCAACTGTACGAAGTTTGTTGATTTCTCACTACCATTGTGATTATGGACCTATGTACTAAACTTAATATGGAAAAATCATGAACAACTCATTTAGGTTTTGTATCATATCACATGGATGCTTAGTACCATTTGTTTGCAGTCAGGTGTAAAGTTTAACTTTTTTGTCATACAAACATGCCTATAATTATTACAAGCGTAGCGAGTTTTCTATTTCCGGCACGTTAGCGGAGTGGGTTTGAGCTACCCACGCATTTGATTAATTTTCGGGTGACATTTGTTCGATTTTGTCCCATTTTAGGTCACTTTGGATGCGAATTACTCGGAAGGTGCTCGTTGAAATTCACAGTAGCTAAAACTGACAAAGAGGGACGCTTGTGCTCTTCGAAGCTAGGCAAGAGATTCGTTCGAAAGTCTAACTAAAACTTCGCTATTTAGAGAAATAAAAAACTCACTTTCTGCCTCCTGGTGCTGAATAGCTCTATTGTAGAAAAGCGATCGATGCATTAAAGCACAGAACTAGGCCATATCTCGGGACAACTTTTTTGTTTGTTTGAAATTTGTCTTTGCTTTTGGCAGGGTTCAAACTATTTTGTTTGGGGGCTGCGAAGCGGTCAGCCATCTTGGTCGACATGTTCTGCCACGTGACGGTCATGTGTATGTGATGTCGACGCTGACCTCGCACTGTCTTGTGACTACTGCGCTTTGCGTACATCTAGTTATAATAGTTGTGTGTGTGTGTGTGTGTGTGTGTGTGTGTGTGTGTGTGTATGTGTGTGTGTGTGTGTGTGTGTGTGTGTGTGTGTGTGTGTGTGTGTGTGTGATTCTTAGTGCTCTACTGGGCAATCTTAATTTGCCCTAGACTAAGTGTTTCTTCCATGACATGCTACACTACAGTCATAATGATGTCAGTACTATGTTCTATAATTTGTGTGTGTGTCCATTTTCATTCTGTTATTATTTTACTGTTTTATTTCATCAGATCTTTATCTTCGGGAGTTACACCAGCGATATTAGTGGTTTAGAGTGGAAATTAGCATAAAAGCAAAGTACACAAGATGTCACATAGGAGACAATTGATGGAAGTGTGTTCTATTGTTGATTTAAACCCACGGGAGAGGCGGTGGGTAATCCATTGTCGTGTGACAAGCAAAAGTCCAATTTATAATTATGGCAATGACCGTGGTGAAGGACAAGTAATAACTGTGGATCTGAAGGATGCATCTGTGAGTTCTGCATTGGCAAAGCCATGTAGTGTGTATACATGTACGCAACATTATTCTTATGATGTCCACACAGTGATTTTGTAGTTTATTTGACTATTGTTTGTAATGAAGAAGAAGTAAATAACCATATAGTTCATGGCATAATGGGACTTTTTTTCCTAGGCATATTTTCGTACCATATTCTTTGGAGTAATACAAGTGCTACAAGCATTTTCTTCCCCTACTGTCAAATAGACAAAAAAGCAAAATCGTGGTGGTAAAAACCTCAGCTTCTCAACACGCAAATAGGTTTAAACGTCTCTTTGGAGTCATAACTGGTCTGAAAGATTCCTAGAGCCTGGTAGCTCAAAGCACAGCTGTTATGTCCGGAGGGTTACGCTGTTTTCTGAGGTCTTCAGCCCCATAACGTGGGACGTAACTCACACTATAGAAGGTATGAAGCTCCACGAAACTTTCACCATGGTTTAGACTATTGGGAATCCGATGGCACTATTGCCGTTGTTCCGAATCAAGATTTTTACCACTGCAACTTTGAAAGAAAAAAATATTCCACTCAAATGGCACTCTTCTTCAGACTGCTGTCACATGTCACGTGAAAATTGGTACATTTGAAAATGTCATCATTTGGCTTGGTTAGGGGGAGTAAACAACTCGCTCTGACATCACTTGAAACTTTGGGTTAGATCACACTTGCCCAGCACATATTAAGACCACACGAGTTAAAACCATGTACACACTCCATTGTGACCTATTCAGGCCTTGATTTGGACATAATATACCTGTGTACGTACTTGTGTGTGTGTGTGTGTGTGTGTGTGTGTGTGTGTGTGTGTGTGTGTGTGTGTGTGTGTGTGTGTGTGCATGTGTGTGTGTGTGTGTGTGTGTGTGTGTGTGTGTGTGTGTGTGTGTGTGTGCATGTGTGTGTGTGTGTGTGTGTGTGTGCGTGTGTCAATGAGTTACATATAGTATATTTGTCGATGAGTATTTTGTGGTTTATTTCTCTGTATTTGCATGATGGGCAGTCATTTTTTGTACTATTTTGCAGGGAGAGATTAGAGGTGTTGCATTCCATCAACTTGTCCACAAAGTTAACCGTTTGCTGGAAGTAGACAAAGAGTACTTCATATCAGGGAGAATGGGATGCCTGATGAATGCAAATAAGCAGTATAATCCTCTGGACCATGACTATGAAATACGCTTCAAAGACAATACATGCATAAAAGAAGTACGTAAGTATGCAATATATATGTATGTACGTAGGTGCGTATGTACAGAATAATGTAGAAGATTCGATATACGTAAATGAATGTAGAAAATGTTGTATTTTGCGGTCTTAAACTGGTGCAAATAATCTTAATTTTTTAGTTTGTCCCTATTGGTCTCAGATACCAGTCTGGACTTCACTGTTATCAATTGTGCTGTAAAGCCATGTACATGCATTAATGTGGACTTGTCAATTTTTGGATCCCTAGCATAATATTATATGCACTTCATTGCTTGTTTGTGTGTTGTCAACAAAATGGCAAGTAATATGTTCAAATGCTATTAAATCTGGCAGTGCAGCAAGTTGAGTGTTCTCTATTGTGTTGCCCAATTGTAATTTAACGTTTGTGGAGTGACTAAAGTTTCATTCCCGATTAATTTGTGTTCATAGCCAGACTAGTAAGTGATATTTCTCTATAATACCACTAGTCTTAATGTTCATTGTAAATAAATTGTGATTACCTTTCCAAGTACAGTAGTGACATGTTGTTATGTTCTTAAATCTTCAGAGCACGTTAGGTGACAATCGACCAACAGTTCAAGACAGTTTTGTCAGGTTGTCTGAGGTACCACTATACAAAGACGGAACTTATATTGGTAAACTTGACATATGTTATTTATTGTTTAGTAAAATAGTCTCGTTTATTAAACTATTTCTCACCAGCTAACACTGTGTATATATCTACTGTGCCACCCTTCAATTTTTCTCTTCCTTGCAGTACCAATTATATACAAGTTTATGTACTGTACTGTACTACTGCTTAAAATGTATGGCTGAGTGGGGTTAACAACAGTACTGCCAGTATATCGAACAAGCCAAAATGTGCCTCTTAAACGTAACTTTTTGACAGTGCCTAAACATTGCTGCTACTCAGGGAAGTGCCCACAGTGGTGGACAGTGGTCAGGCTCGAGCAGTGCTCATCTTAACCGACCAGACTAAGAGAGTCCCGACCACTTAGTCTATACCAAATATTGTAGTATACAGTAAATCCAACGTTAACCCTCCTACCCTCTTCTGGTGCATTAATGCACAAACTTCCAGAATTTTTGCAGCGTTACACTTTGTGTCAATGATACTTTATTGTATATCATTCAAAACCTAGAATACAGAGAACTTAACAGTGCAGTAAAATTCTGGTATTTCCATAACTAACCCATGCATATTTCATCGATATCACATTCTTACATCTTCAAACTATTTACTTCATAGCTACTTTTTGGTTGTCTGTATAACAAAAAGGCTTACATAATTAGACAGAGGAGGAAATGCACTTTCCAACGATACCACATTTGAACCATTCTGAACTTGCGCAAGGCCTGTGGAAATTGCGCAATCTGGACAAGTACGCGTTTTTGCCATTTTCAGTGGATTGCAACTACCGTTAATAATTGCATTATCTCGGACTTTGATAAAAAGTTTCCTTCACTGTCTGATCACAATGACATATGACATGCAGTACTTTGCACTAGGGTTAGGGTTAGGGTTTTTTTGTACTTAGCAAAAATATGTTGACCTCCAATTATCAATGTATGGGGAGGGTAGGAGGGTCAAATTCACTTACTAAAACTTATTGTATACTAAGAATATACAGCTAGAAAGCTCTATCAAAGTCGAGATCTAAAAGCTTTCACAAAATCTGAAAATAGCCTATTTCTATCTTAGCTAACACTTTATCTAGTACGTATATTGTTCACCCACTAAAAAGGCTTTGTAAGTGAACTATAGCCAAGAAAACCAAGCTCTGTTTCTTTACTTTCAGAGGTTAAGCTGAGGCTAAGTAGACCCCAAAACTTTGTATGAATTGGCTTGTGTTCTGTTAATATTGGTGGTACAGTACTGATTAAAAGTAACTAACCTTGCCATACGCATGTCAACTGCAGGTACTCATGTTACACGTGCGAGTCCTGTGCGAGGGATAATTATTATCGCCTTTAATATGAATAAAAATGGTGGCTATGGCGGGACAACCCCTTTTCAGCGAACTATAATCCAGCATTGTCTTCAAAGCTCGAAACAACTGTCTAAATGTTTACGCAAAAGAATTGTCTGCCTTTGGTAAGGAAGATCAAGCTATTCCAAGAAATTTCCCGCACTCGGTATCGTTTCATGTTCAACTTTAATTTACCGTGACTTTTTCTCCATCGGACATCTCCTCTAAACGTCCAATATGTAAGATGTTTGCTCGGTTCTTGTTCCATTTATCCTTTGATTCCAGCCACTCCACAAGTGTTTCGTTTGCTTTTCCAACATTGGGCAGATTCGTGTTCCAAGGAATTGTAACACTCGAGTCAATCGAAATGCCCGCACTTGACACGTTATCTCTGCACTATTTATATGGTATGGAATGAATACCAGGAAAGTTGTTTTATTTCTTTGTGAGTGTATGTACTAGTTGGCCATCTAGTTCCGTACTCTCCATAAACGTGTAGCCTTCCCCCGTTTTATATGTGACCTCTGCATTTAATATAGACAACAGAAGACATTTGAAAATTATCTATGGTTTAACATTGACCATTTTGACCACTAATCATACTTAAAGAAAGTGCACTTTTTTATTATTAAATGTGAGCCTCTCCAGTATAAATCGCAGATTATGAGCAATTTGCGTTTTCAAGAAAATGGCTGTAAAAGTTTCGCATTCGAAATTTTTATCATAGTTTGCCCTTGGAGGTTGCAATCACTCTTAGATCACTCTAAAAACACATGCTTACTCTAAGTTCCATGAAATATTGAGCGAGTGGGGTAAAATTTGTCTTCTACCAGCAGAATGTGTCGCGTTTTCGTCAGTGACTCGTGGCATTGGATAAGATTGAAGAAGGAACCAATTCCTCATCTTCTGCATCGCTCAGTGGCTGTTGTTCACTCTCACTGCCCAGTTCGGGTGTCTCTCGACTTTCTGAGAATACTGCAAAGTCGTCCACGAGCCTAGGCCACAAACATCAGAAAAGTATATATCTCTCTGGTGATGCAAGGGTGTCATTTAAATGGGGATATAGGGAAAAGTCGTTGATAGTGGGAAAATGTCACAAAAGCGTTGTAAGATGTTCAAAAGAGCTGGAAATCACTGGAAGATAAAAAAACTTCAGTTCTCCCGAGAGAGTCACATGACAGACCATAGTTTCTGATAAAATCCGAGATTTCCGTGTACTTACTCCAGAGCAAAGGTGAGGACTGTCATGCAGAAACAGGACCATTACTCCAAGATGGCTGGGTAAATCACGCTCAAACTTTTAATCAAGCACTCTGATAATGCTTCTTTCAAAATATGTAAAAAAATTAAAGCATTTTCGCCAGGGTAGTCATAATCTGCGATTTATACTGGCGACGCTCACAAATGCTATGCTTATGAAAACAGTTGCAGTACAGTCTTTTAAACAGTACTGTATATGATTGGTACTGAACGTATGTATTATGCACCCTTGTTCACATGTGGTACATTGCTCCTAACATAATCATTATCTACATACATTTATAGATGTTGCTGGTATTGCTGAGAGGACTGGTAGCCTTGACTATTACCCTCATCGTGAACGCAATGCCCCTTTCAGGGTAATTACATTGATTGACAACAGTGCTCAAAGGGTCACTGTCAAGTTGTGGAATAAAGCCGCCCAGAAGTTTGATGGTTCGAATAATCCAGTTTTAGTGCTGAAGGATGTCAAAGTCAAATTCTCAGGAGGTTTGTCATCTCCTGTGAATTCTATGTGAATTTTGTTGTATTTAATATTCGTTTTTTTCTTCTATATAAATATTACTTTGCCATTGCTGTCACTATCAGTGCTAAATTTGCTAGTTCAGTGTCCTTGTGTGTAGGAGTTTGGATTTATAGTCATACGTACGCAGGTGTGACATGTGCAATATGTGCAGTGTTACAAAAATGGCCGCCCTAAAGCCGGCTGGAATCAACCTCTTGCGTTTGGCGAACTTATGAAATACAACAAGCATACAAAACATTGATATGACTATTAAATGTTACAACAATTCACTTAACTTTGTTGTCAACACTTCGCAAAGCCGAAAAAACGACCGCAAATATGGACCTTAAAAATAACTTTAGTGCAAAACCCAGTCATGTAAACCATCGTTTAGAACAGCCATACTTTGTCAAGAACATTCTAACATCAATATCTAAATTTTCACCACTGGGGAACTTACCATTCTCTTTCGTTCCTGAGATGTCCATCAAAATGTTGTTTTTGACACAGAGTAAAACCACCAACTTGTGTACATGTCGGGAATAGAGCATGCTATCAAAATCGACGGCAGTGAAGATATAGTAGTGATCTAACTCCCGAGACATATCTCCTCTGCACAACTGTTTAGATGACTGGGTTTTCGAATGAAATTCACTTGTTGCAAAAGTCTCTCTCGCCGTTTGTCACAAGGCGGTCACGCGATATGATGACGTCACAAACCAGACGTAACAATCTGTGAAATCGATACTTCTTCTAGCACCAACAAATAACTATTAGAACATTTTTAAAACACAATATGTGCAGACTATTGCAATATTCGATACAATTCACTTCTGTTTGAGAAAGAAAAGGCCTATATTTTAAGCCAACTTCATAAACATTCACGTGACTAACGCATGCACATCGGTAAAACGTGATATTATTCAATCAAATTCCTTTGTGAACCACACAACGCCCCTCTGTTTACAGAATAGGCACATGTTATACCTGCGTAAGTATTAATTGTAACACTAAAGTAGGAAAAGATGTCATTACTGTTTGAACCCATTTATGCCATACTTTGTTTGCAGTGAATGGGACAGAACACCTTTCATCTGGCAGTTCCACCTTAATAGATATCAATCCGGAACGTGATGTGGCTACAAATCTGAGAAAATGGTGCGTACCAACATACAACAAATTGTATATACCCATGCATCATCACTCAGCACAGCTATGCTGTCTCTCCTATACCAAATACAATGTCATGTCGGAAGATTTTTCTTTACCTAAAGCTATAGATACTACACTTATGCATACACACACACACACTTGCACACACACAAACACACAAAATCATGCATGCGCACATACACACACACATGCACACACACAAACACACAAAATCATGCATGCACACATACACACACACACATGCACACACACACACACACACACACACACACACACACACACACACACACACACACACACACACACACACACACACACACACACACACACACACACACACACACATACACACACACACAATTGAAGAATTTATTCAATTTTATTAATTTTATGTGCATAAATTATAGGTATGCTGAATATGCAGATGATAGGTCAGCCACAACCCAAGGATCACCCTCCATTAAGTCAACATCTCCTGCAAAAGTGAAGGAACAAGCCACTAATTTAGATAACAAGGACTCTTCTCAGCAATCAGGTACTGAGAATGCTTGTTGGAAATGTAGATAAGTGTAAAGATATAACAGTACTTAGTACTTATGTCAATGATTATTTCTTATTTGTACCAAATTTTATGCTTCCAAAACTCCATGGAGGTCTTTGCAGGCAAAACATGTCCCTTTTCCAAAAACCGAGGGGCATTGTGTGGTTTACTAAGGAATTTCATTGAATACTAACATGTTTTACTACAATGCATGTGTTACTCACATGTTCAGCTTATGTGGTCGCGTTGAAAAATTCAATTTAGGCTTTCTTGCTCTCAAACAGAAGAAAATTTTTATTGAATTTTGTATTGATCTGCACTTGGAGTGTGTTGGAAACGCTCTTGTGTCTACTCGTTCATGTATTATTGTTGGAAAAAGTATTGATTTCAACATTGAAAGCTATGTTTGGTTCAGCTTTGTGTCAAAACGACACTTTCATGGACATCTTCAGCATGAATAGGAATGGTAAATTGCCCCACAGTGAAAATTTATGAGGATAATTGTTGGAAGGTCATTGACGAAGTACAATAGGCATCACAAAAGACTTTACGTATTGTAAATACAAGCAAGCCAAGTGGAAGGGAAGTAAGCTCCTGGATTACATAATGGACTTGCGCAGGGTATTTATAACCGTCCAAGAATAAAATGCCAAAATGGCCGTCTTGAAATAGCAGCACGAATTATCAATCGTTTCTACTTGACTTGATTTTCGCTGAGTTCTTCTTACTGGACGAAAGTTGTAAATATTCCGCGCATGTGAGCTAGGAATACATAGCAGTTTCAGACAAACTTCGCCTCGGTCAGACCTTTAGATCCCTCTCAATTCCCATGAAACAACACGAAAACACAGAACAAGTGGGGAGCTATCCGAAAATCGTTCCGGGCTATAGGTTATAATCTTCCGTCAGAAAGTTATAACCGAAAAACCTGTTTTTTCACCCTTTAAACGGTCAGAAGTTAGCATAAATGATCCAATTGCGAGAAACTGCTTGATTGTAGCACTATGCCCGGAACGATTTTCACAAACCGAAACATCCTAAGATTTCATCGAAGTTGGATTTGGTGAGATTCGAAGGCATCTAGAGGTCTGACCTAGCGACTTTATCTTCGCCCTCAACAAAACTGCCATTTTCGTGACGTTTCACGGATACGTAGGCATAGCGTCACAAAAGTCGCCTTCTTCCCCCATTCTGTTGATACGTGAAGTTTCGTACGTCATCTGAAAGACGCTGAATGACGCATTAAATACAGCCGCTAATTGATGACGTAAAAAACAAGCACCGCCCACAATCAGAACAAGCAACAGACGGTTATAAACACCCTGTGTGGGGGAGGAACTTGTCCAGTTTGGTGACTTCTCCGGCCGAGTACGATAGCAAGTGGGCATTCGCACAAGAAGGGTTCTTGTCAGCCAATGACAGCAGTAGATCATCAGCGAGTCTAGTTCGAAGGCAAAAAGAGATTGTGAGTTGGTTGAAAACAGTAGGGGAGACTGTTCAAGGATGACCAAGGCAAGCACATGACGGAAACAACATCCATCCGTGACATGTGCTGAGAAAGCTCAGTTACGAGCATTTTTTCTGGTACATCTATCCAAAAGCTCCTCACAAATAGGCAACAACATATATGGAAATGTAGTCGTATCTCTTCCATTTGTAACAATTTTGCAACAGCTAGACACTTACCTATAGACTTGCACGATTGGTTCAACTTCCTTGCTGGTTAAACTTAAACTTGCCCTGTTCCTTGCTAAAGTGACAAGTTAGCAAAGTCTTTGAGCAAAGGGCTATAAAGAAAACCTTTTGAAAAAAATAGGTAAAGCTCAAAATGTACGAAAGACACGGAATAAAAAGTTATATTTGTATTTCAAGCACCTTCCTTTCACATGTGCACGCAAACTTCCTACTAAACTTCTCTGTACATGAGGTATGGCGGGCTCTTAATTACAGACGTAGGAGAGTTCATTACATGACATTGTATTGATTACTGGTAATCAGGCAATGTTATCCCCTGTCATCTTGTCCACCTTGCAGCCTGGAGGGCAGCCTATGAGGAGGCACTAGAGAAGCAAGGTTCAGTGTCCGTGGAAATGACCAGATGTCTTTTCATTGGTCCACCAGCAGTGGGGAAGTCTTCACTGAAACACCTCCTCATCCACAACAAGTCAAAAGCAGTCAAAATCAGTACTCGGGTGATGGAAAGTCCAGATGTTGTGAGGGTTACATCTGAGCAGTACACAGTAGAGGGAGGCTTGTCTTCTTGGAAGTTATTGGATGGCAAAGCAATGATTGAGTCTGTACAGAAAACAGCTATCGAGCGGAAATACCAATCTGTAGATGACAGTCCAACTCAAGGTGTACACCTATTGGTAGAATCAGGAATACCTGACACTGAAAGCATGAATATTGAAAAGAATAGATCCGATTGTAACAATATGGACAGTCTTGCTATCACAGACATGAAGCCAATAATGGAAAAAGAGAAAGTTTCAAAACTTGAGCAAGCCTTTGCAGACATGCATAAAGAAATTTCTGCCAAAGATGGTATCACCCTTAATGATGCCTCCTTCATTCACCTCTTAGATTCAGGTGGTCAGCCATGTTTCCTGGATACTCTTCCACTTCTCCTGGGAGTTCCCTGTACCTACATTCTTGTCTTTAATGCTTCACAAGATCAGGACCAACCTTTCCCAGTGAGCTATCGAGCAGATGAGAAACATGAAACAGCTCTCCCTCCTAGCCAGACAGGTCAAGAGCTGATCCGAAGAATGATGTCCAGCTTTCACACAATGGGGGAGAAGCACTCTAGGGATATGTCCAAGGAGTATGGAGCCCAATCTCCACAGCTGCGTATTTACCTAATTGGTACCTTCAAGGATGTCCTCCAAAGAAATGAAGTCCTGCAGCAGAAATGCAGTGAAATTTCAAATGTCATCCATAGGTTTAGATGTTTACCATCATACAATTACATTGTTAAAGATGGCAACAGTCATCCATTTTTCCTCATCAACAACAACATAACAGCAGATCCAAAATGTTCTTCTGAAGATCTGGCGTACATCAATTATCTGCGTTCCTCCATCTCCCAGAGTAGGTTTGCCCTTAAAATGGATGTTCCACTGATGTGGTACGTCCTTCAACAGGTGGTCCATAGAGCAGGGGGGAAGCTCATGAGATTCACAGAACTGAGGGATTTTGCCAGGAATCACCAACTGAGGAACTTTTCGTTGGTAGCCTCAGAGCAGCAGTTTTCTAGCTTTGTGAAACTGTTCACTTTGCTTGGATTCTTTGTGTACTTTGACTTTCCTGAAACCCCAGATGAGTCAAAGTGGGTGTGTACAGATGCCACCTTCTTTTATAGTGAAGTGTCTAAGCTTTTGTCCATTCAATTCACTAAGGTCTTTAGCTTAGAAAGCAGGGTTTTCAAGCAAACAGGAGTCATTGGCTCTTCACCCAGTTCTGTTCTAGAGGAGCTCCAAATCAGCAAGGATATGGATCCAGAATGGTTGTTCAAGGCCCTTGTACACACCGGCATAGCTGCTAACATTAATGGTACATGTCAGAAGCTGTTCATTCCAGTAGCTCTTCCTTTGCAAGACCAGCCTCCTTACACAACAAGTGTATCTGTTGTGTGTGCATCCTTCAAGTTTCAGAACGATGCTTTTACACCTGAGTTCATCAGTCTCCCTCAAGGTTTATATTGCAGAGTTATTGTTAAGCTAGCAAATAGACGTTTTTGGAAGCTTTTGCCTGAAGAGAGCACACGCACATCAGTCAAGTTTCTTTGGAGTAACAGTCACATTCTCCTGATAGAGAGTGCAGACAGATTGGAAGTCGCTGTAACCTTTCACGAGTCCTTCCTCCCTTGCGATGATTCTATGAAAGTAGTCCACGACTACTGCTGTAGTGTTTTGGATGAAGTAAAGACATCAATGAAGAAAGTTGCAGACGACATATTTGGAGAGCAGAACCCTGACATAGGTGATGTAGTTGTAGGTTTCCGATGTCCCTGTGATGACAAAATGCCCCACCTTGCCATTGCTGTGAAGGACAAGAACCCATCTATGAGATGCGTGGGCGGGAAAATGAAGGGCCAATTCCAAAAGCTCTCTCTTGACCAGATGATCTGGTTTGCACCCCTATTGCAAAATCAAGCCAAGGTACTTTGTAGTGTGTGTGTGTGTGTGTGTGTGTGTGTGTGTGTTTGTGTGTGTGTGTATGTGTGTGTGTGTGTCTGTGTGTGTGTGTGTGTGTCTGTGTGTGTGTGTGTACGTGTATGTGCGTGCATCCGTGTGTGTGTGCATATTCAGTATTTACGACTGGCTTTTGATGTGCAAAGCCAGCAATCTTCCGAATGAGACGATGTTGTTGAGATTCGGGTTGCTGTTGTATGCATGTCCATTACTTAGTTGTTGTTAGCTCTGCCCGCATTGCACTGAAATTGGTAAGGCACCAGACAAGACCCTCTCTCCCATCCATTTTGTATGGTCGAAAGAGTCAGCTATATCAGACTAGCTTAATATATATAACATTATTTGGAGGGTCTTATCTTTGGCCAAAGTTTTGGTTGGAAACCTTTACATCTGTTTAATATATAGACACGCACACGCGCCGCGTGCAATGCGTATGTATTCAAAGTATATCCTTAATTATGAATTCATGATCAATTCATGGCAGTTTTCATTCACAGACATAAAGGCGGCATACGTAATTATATTTGGGATGGGGAGGGGGACTCAGTCCCCCCCCTCACCCCATAAAGTCATGGTTTGTGTAGTATTTGCAGTACCCATGCTTCAAATTAGATATCAATGTACGTATTCTCCTATATGCAGGTGTATTATGATTGTATTATATGAGCGTGACATGCATGTACAAAGTGCGTGTATGGATTTATACTACAATATAATTCAAATTATCTTTGTCATAGTTGACCCTCCAACACAGTGGTGACTTGAAGTTCTATAAGCTTTGCTGCGGTATTGAACCCTCCCCATTCCAAAATGGTATGTTGTCGCAAGTATATAGCCAACCATTTTTCATGTATCCTACACCATCACAAGTTGTACTTTGAATTCACTTTCATGCCAGTTATCTATCTTAGTATCATTTCATATCAGTTATCTATCTCATATATATACATGTATATATATATATACTCTGCTCTCCGGAAGAAAGTTAACGGTGACGTCGTGATACAAAATGGCAGCGACGATCTATATTTGAAAAGCTACTCAAAACTGTATTTAAGAATCCAAATTTAGGAAGAAGATACTAAATGTATACTATCTTCGATATCATTTCTTCATTTCTGTTGCTAGAGAGCCAGTCTGTATAGTTTTGTAATGCCAAAGTCGTCCAAGTCACAAGCACTCCAACGCGCAGAGGTTGCATGAATGCGGGTGCCATCTTCGTGTATTTGCATATAGGTAGCTAGATGCTCTGCAACAATAGTGCTACATTAAAGCCTTCCTGTATTCATTAAAGCCCATTTTGAAGGCGTAGGGCGCTCTGTTCGGTTCTGGGACAGGGTTTTCGCTCTTGATAAGGGGAAAGATGCATGGTGTAGTCAACAATGAACCACATTGTTAATCAGCGCTTTCTAGAGAACCAATGAATTTCTTTTACTTACTCAAATGGTCCAATCTAATACCAAAATAACGTTACATATCATTTTTCTTTCTCCACTATGCAACGCAGGTATGTTATGGCACTTTTTGCCATAAACAAAATGGCCACCGTTTCTGAACACTTTGAATCATGAAACGTAAAAACGCAAATAGAAATGCTCACATCGTGAAAATTAGTTTTATTGCGGTTTGCGAAAATTCATGCAGTGAAAATTTCCTGCTCTATGGTACTCCTCTTAAATGCATAAAAATTTAGTGAAAAACAGGTAAAATTCTCTTGAAACTATTAAAATGGCTACCATAAAAAGCTATATTCGATCTCTACAATTTGAGAAATAAGGCCATCTCTGAAATCTCAAACTCAGGGCTACCATTTTGTTGTGACATCATGTTTCATGCGCACATAATCAATCAGGGCAACTCAACACTATAGAGAACCATGTTTATACAATGAACAAAATAATTGTATATGTTTATGTCTTATACTATAGTTGTCATGAAACATTCAACTTGTTTTAGTGGGCCTTTGATACTGTGGATGATTTTCAGGGACCCTGGGATGAAGGTTCTACTGCTACAGTATCTCTAGCATGTTGGAACAGTGTAATACACACATGGCATGAGGATGCCCCTAGCTCCACAAACATTGCGGCGAATAAAAATAAATATAACACCTGTACATCGTTGTTTGCATGTCATCCGTAGTCGAGAGTTCCACATGGTAGAATAGAACCTCCCCAATTGTAAACCAGCCTATGGGCCTGAATGTACTTGGACTGATTTTTTTATATATTGGAAAAGTACATTGCTAATTGGAAGGTGTTAATTACTAAGTTTTCACTAATAGTGTGCCACAGTGTAGTGAGATTGCAGGCTCTAGGTGTGTGTTTATATAATGGTCTATAATATATAGTTGGTCAGTCAACTACAATCCATGGATTGAAACATGGCTTGGAGTATTGGAGGAGGTGTTTGCCATGTACACCTACTCGTTGACCTTTAACCTCACATATACCCTAGAGCAACTGTCATGGACTATTGTCCATGCACACAACAGCATAGTGCATGCATAGATTGTTATCAGAGCCATCATTATGACCGTGAACGATGGCATATATTTGAAGGATATCCACAGAAAGAGAGAACTGTAGGGTCGCTTTTATCATCAACAATGACTAAAGGGCAAACACACCCGTCACCATCCACAATTTGATGGGAAAGGTGGGAAAAGGCTCTGGAGTATATGCTGCACTATGATGTTCACAAGAAACCCAATATGAGTGCATGGGGATAATACAATTAATAGCCTACTTGAAGGCTCATACTCATTTATCCATTCAAGGAACACAATGGCATTATGTGACATTTGTGTTCTCCAGCTGATCGCAGTTTAAGTTATTTCCTGTACATACTAGTCATTTTTAATGGCAGATTTCAACAAATTTTACCGTAAAGTTGAAATGTTGAAATTTTCCATTGAGCGATATTTCTTCCAAAGGTACAAAAGACACCCCATGAAGCAAATTGGGTGAATGATGGTAAAACTAACGATATTTGTTCCTTCTACTGAGTTATAGCCTGCTTTACAATAATAATACCGAGAATAAGAAACCAAAATTCCGACCTTTCTTGCAATGTAAACTTTCTTAGAGGACTGCTTTATAACACTGTAACATTCAAAGGATGGTCAGGATTAGTCTATAAATTAGTCATTTTGAGCTTCTCAAAATGACTAGTACAGTCAGACCTCACTTATTTGCACACATTCGTTTTGGATGAAATAGCGGATAAAGTGAGGGAAATGGATAAATGAGGGAGCAGTAGTATAGTGTACAGTAGGATTGTTGCAAGTGTCCCAATAAAACCTACTGTGGAAGGTGAGGGAACTTGATTTCTGAAGTGTGGATAAGTGATGTCTCACTGTATTCTTCTACAGTGTATAATCTTTTCAAATTTAGTGTCTGTTCCTGTTCAATTTAAGCAGTCTGCCCAGTAGCATGTGTTCAGCAACCTCACCGGTGCTTTCTGTCTCCACAAACAGGTTCGTCCAGCTCTACTGGTACAGACGCAGTATCCAACTCTACAGGATCCCACACAACAATTCATGGCGGTGTTCATTACAATATTGGTTCAGTTACAAATTCATCTATGAGCCCTGGAAGTCACCACCACAGCAAAGCAGGTACCACTCAGCATGCCATTCACATTCTCTTACTTCTGATGTTAAACCCTTATAATAGTCATTTTCAAAATGTATGCCAACTGGACATTATTTTATCTTTTTTACTTTGTTTGACCCAATACCCAAGAGCTGTCATTTCTTTTCCATTTTCTCTCAAGCTTGCTTCACTATACATCACGAGGTGGTGTCGCAATCAACATGCAAGAGATTTCGACTTGTCGCAAGGAATAGAATTTAGTTCTATATTCTCTGTGGTGTCGCTTAGGATTTTACCATAAATTCCCATGTTTCAGCGCATCCATAGAATGGTTAAACATCTTTGTATCAAAACACATATTTTGTAGCAACAATTTATCACATCACAAGCCTTGCGACACCTTGCGATGTATTGTGAACCAAGCTCAGCAATTCACCGGCTCAGTATATCCTCTTTTCCATACACGACTGTATGTGGCCTATTCCTATTGGGTATTTGTGCATGTATACATGAAAAATGTTCTAATAGAATGTTATAAATTGCAGGTACAAGCAGTTTCAAATTCACCCAAATGTGTCTTTGTGCGCAAAGTACTGTAATTGTCAGTTTTACTGTATAGATAAATACTTTATTACATGTTGTGCTATAATGATGGGACATACTTTGGGTTTAACAGGCAATGGACTAGGCAGAGTTTAGATGTACTGTGGGGTGCACAGGGTATTTATTTCAGCCCTCGGATATAACGGTAAAATGGCCGTCGCAAAACTTGGCCAAATTTCTTAGCATATTATGCCTTCAATACGGATAAACGTATACGTTACACTTTATAAAATTAAACAAATGTTATTTGTAGGAACACCCGAAGAAGAAACAGTACGAAACAGAGAAGTTTGAGGCAACAAAGGAGCCATAAACTTTCGGTAAAAGACAGAAATTGCCATTTCCAGAGGAGAAGATGACCCTGTAGCTTCACAAAATTTACTTCAGTCGCTGGCAAAATATCTGAACTATATGAATTTGCTTGTAGTTTACTATTATAGCCTTGTTAAAACCTTTTATTTGGAAAAAAGCACTTTTTGGTACCCCAAAATAGGCAAAAATGGAAACAAATAAGGTAATTACTTTCGCTTACCTTATTATAGCATTATTCTACAAGCAAAATCCTATAGCCAAGACTAAATTAAATCAAAAAGTGAAACAAACAGGAAAGTTGTAGGGCATTTTCTCCTCCGGAAAAGCTGATTTCTCTTTGCCTATTGAAAAACGGCCATTTTGATGACGTATCGTGATGCGGGGCTGTGACATCACTAACATTGGTATCTGCTTACATGGGGCACTTTCGGTGACGTTCTCATTTGTGTGACGTAGTTTACAATTTGTGGTGACGTTGTTTGCTGTTAGGGGTGACGTTGTTTATAAATATGGTACGTGCACGCCCCAAATCCCAAGCAGCTGTGGGTTGAAATAAATGCCCTGTGTGTGTGCGAATTCTTACATCACTCAGACATGTTGTAGCTAGTTCTGTGTGATAGATTGTGTTACAGGATGTAGAAATTTGCACATTGCATCCATTAATAGTCATGTACAGCAGATATTGCACACATGACATGACATGTGCCAAGTGACCAGTGACAGTCTTCAGCATAATGGTTAGTTCTCTTTAATGATTACTTTCATCAAGGATTCACTCTTAGAATTTTCACAATTTGGCTCTTTCTCTTACTTCACTGTATAAAGAAATAAGTTGCTTCAGGTAATAGTTCAAAGTCCTTTGATGTTACAGTGCATGCATCAGTTCAGAAGTGTATAATGTTATTGTAGTTTAAGCATATCTCATCGATTACCTCTACATATATCTGGCCTTTGCAGGTGGTACTCAAGCTGAATCTGTCATTCCTCCTAGGCCTCCCACCACTGGTATGTCTACTGTATATGTTCCCATGCACTGATCCCTCTGAAATGTTGCAATTTGTATGACATGTTTGTGTGTAGTACTACCTCTTCCTTCATCAATTAACAGTGTGTTTGGCTTGTTTTATTATCAATATCTGTAAGACTTTCACAAAGTATATTGCATATTAAAGCTATCATTGAAGAAACTAAGGTATTTATATACACGCATTCCTTGTGTTTTTATTTTCCCTTCCTGCTTTCTGCAAAGATTCCCAAATGAAACGGCCACCTAATCATGATTCAGACAGACAGAAACACAAGAAAAGCCGCTACAGTAATGTCAATGTTGACAGTGTTATCCGGATTATGACACGAGAGAAATTTACTGAAGGGGTAAAGAACATGCTGACATACAATCGCATTATTATTCTCCACGATGATAAACGTCTCATTAGTGATGAATGCAAAGATCGTATGCTGGCATTGCTTACCAATGGAGAACAGACTGATGCTGCAAATCACATGATTGATTATTTCCACAAAAATCACGATGGAAGTAGTTTAGAACAATTTTGCAACTTCCTAAGACGTGAAGCAGAGAAGGCAGGCAGTGCCCCAAATATGATCAGTTTCTCTGAAGATATAATGGAGGCCATGGATACTGGCCATGGATACATGGATACTGCATTATCAGTAACCAAGTGCAAAGGTAAGCATGCCCTACGTATTTACATACATCTGTGCGATGACATACATCCTATCCCACGCAATCATGTTAACAGTTAATATAGCATTATTACATAAGCACAGAACACACACACACGCTTCTGCCATTTTTTTTCCACGTCATTCCTATATATTATGGGGTACTCTACAATGATATGATGCACTTCAACTTTGTCTTGTAGGTCATGCATGTTGAACCAGGGTTGTGTGAACTCAATATCTAGAACCTTTGATAGAATAGCACTATAGGTGCTGTTAGTCATACACAGACCTGTGACTTGTCCAACAATTGATGCTGAATACGTAACTTCAAAATTGTTGTGTGATTGGACATAGTTATAAATGTGATGGTTGTGTGCTGTTAATTATAGCAACATGTGACGTGTGCAGCAAAAATACCCTAACGAGGGGCGTAGTGCCATTGTTTCCTGGTTGCCTGGTTACTTTAGCTGCGGGATTTAGGAATATGCACACTGTACCCAGCCAAACCCACCTCTGTCTAGCTCTATGCCCATCTAGCCCCATGTATGCCTATCCTATGCCTGCCAAGCCCTATGTATGTCTAGCCCTATGTTCATCTAGTCCTATGTATGTCTATATAGCCCTATGCCCGTCCAGCCCTGTGTAGCAAACAATCCTACCTTGTTCCAATGTTTTTTGACGTTTGACAATTTTTACCCCTACATTTTTTCCCCCATTTTTAGATGGTTTTTATATGGTTAGTACAATGTGTTCATGATACCACTATTTTTGTATGCCATGTGCCCATGATCATGGCTTCTTAGAAACCCCCTTGTTCCTCTTCTGACTAAGCTCCTGCAAACTGATATTTTGGAAATCACATTTTTCTGTTGCAGATGCTCAGTGACGTGTTATTAATATTATTGATGATGTTGTAAAACGCCCCCCCTCCCCCTGCATGACATCCAAACAAGCAGCAGTCGGGTATGACTACCCTGTGTGCATGTATTGTTCTCTTGATGTATGCTGCTCCTGGTGCATGTGCTTGTAGCAAATGTTGTTCCTGGTGTGTTTGTAGCAAGCAGGGTTTATTTACAAAAATGGACAAGAGGGGGTGGGTGGGTGGGTGAGTGTGCGTAATGGCGCGCCTTCTAGGGGGGTCTGGGGGCATGCTCCCCCAGGGAAATAGAGTTTGTACGTTATATATGGTGGTATCTGAGACCATTTCGGACTATTCAAGGTTCATTTTGACACACAAGTGGGGCCTTCTGTGAAAAGTTTGTTGGACTATTGTTAAACACGTCTATGACAATTCATCAGTTGTAATCAACAGTTCTCTTCGCAGATTATTCAACTGTGCAACGTTTCACCCTTCACGGGCTTCTTCAGGCACAAATAATACAAAACTCAATAACTCAATAATTGGCTATAACTAAGGATTTCCCTATTGGCCAAGGAAATTGACCAATAGGGTAACGGATGGAAAAACTATTGTATGTCCCCAATAATGGAGTCCCATACTGGGCTCAGGGGGTATCCTGAATCCAGGTTGTAACTCCTGCTCCTCTTGATATGAATGCTCTCTTTGATCCTCCTCTCCTTCACTCTCTTCTCTCTGTCTACCACTGTGCAGTCCTCCCAGCTGATCGTGTGGTTCAGCACTTCTGAGTGCACTGCATTAGCATTCTTCATGTCGCTCTGATCCACTGCTCGTTTATGTTCTGTTATCCTCATCTTCAACGGTCTCCCTGTCTCTCCAATATATACTTCACTGCAGTCCCCACATGGTATTCTATATGCAACCCCTTTGTCTTTATGCTTTTGTGGATCTTTCACTCGGGTCAAAATGCTCCTCAGAGTGTTATGTTGTCTGAAAACTGGGTGTAGTCCAAACTTTGCGCAGATCTTGCCTATCTTCTCTGATGTACCCTTCACATATGGTAGGAAGCAAGGTGTATTCCGTCAAAGAGAGCATTCATATCAAGAGGAGCAGGAGTTACAACCTGGATTCAGGATACCCCCTGAGCCCAGTATGGGACTCCATTATTAGGGACATACAATAGTTTTTCCACCCGTTACCCTATTGGTCAATTTCCTTGGCCAATAGGGTAATCCTTAGTTATAGCCAATTATTGAGTTATTGAGTTTTGTATTATTTGTGCCTGAAGAAGCCCGTGAAGGGTGAAACGTTGCACAGTTGAATAATCTGTGAAGAGAACTGTTGATTACAACTGATGAATTGTCATAGACGTGTTTAACAATAGTCCAACAAACTTTTCACTATCCAACAACTTGTCTAACAACTTTCACAACTATGGGGCCTTCTGTATAGTTACACTCAGTCTATAGTTGGAATTTTTTGGGGTGGAAGCTTCCCCTCACCCCCCACCGGATAAAACCCTCCTTATAGTCCAATGGTTCTGATAGGGTACTTTGGACAATTATAACACCTACGCTAATTAGATCAGACGCTAACTAAGATTGCTGGCACAAAAGCTGCTAATTGCTCTTTGACCTTTAAGAGATTGTATATATGTGGAACAGTAAAGGTAAAAAACTTAGTCTAGCTGTTTAGGCTTTAAAACACTACATTCTCCTTGTATGTTCCTTATTTGTGCTGAGCTCAGTTCTGCATTCAACTTTACTTCAACTCAAAAATATGGCTAACCTAATTTCAAAGAGGGGGGAGACTCTGGCAAGGGAGGGGCAAATGAATAATGGCCCTTCCTAAATGAAACCCTGGTAGGGATACTGACTTCGGCTGTACATGCACATCTGAAATTATTCCCATTTTCAAATCTGTTTACAGATCCAAACTAGCTCAAAACCTGCTACCATGATGTATGAATAGCCTATAACATGTTTGCAGCTACAGCATAGTTACCGCAAAATGTATTGTTTATAGTTACGGCAGACTGTACAATTTATTTTGTTGTAGTTCATTTTGTTTATTTTTATATTATTGTTGGTTGTAATAGGAATTAAATTAATGATTAATTCTTTTCTATGTTTAATCATGACCGTGACAATGAAGCAGATAAATATGTAATTATATAACAAGTGTTTTTTGCTTTCACACATTATACTTTAGCATTCAATTACTGTCAATTATCGTGTTAATTGCTATTTTTGTTGGACTATTATCTGCAACAGTACAATGATGCAATATGGGTGTTTGTGATGTATGTTAATCAATTATGTACTGAATGATAATATTATTACTTTAATGTCCCTATACTTTATAATATGGAGTGGAACTGCTTAAGCAGACATTGTGCACGTTATGTAGGAAATAGTCATATGAATGTAATTGGTGAAAACCTTCACATTATATTGGTCTCTTGCATGGTTACATGCATTAGCCGTATGCGTTATTCATTATCAGAGGTAACATTTAGATACGTTGAACCCCCCCCCCCTTAGCACAGACATTGAACTGAACGAAATTTGTTTTCTCACTGACGTGTACAAGCCAAACAAATGCAATAATCGTATAGGCCTTTATGAACTATGCGCAAGGATGCGCTAGACTAATCGCATCCTGGACGTGTCCATGCAGACGCCATAATAATTTGCACGACTGCTTCACCATTTTCCCATGTTGTATATATATATATACTATCAGTTGGCAAGGGAAACTTCCACAATAGCTTCTAGAGTTATCCAAAGCTAGCTAACTCACCCGAAAATAGTCCATTCAAAGCAAAATTAAATCGTTTTTGGTGGCAATTAAAAGGTGAGTGGTGCAGTTTTTCCGCTATGTATAATCCTCAGATCGCAATCGTGCACGTGCTGAGGTACACGCTGATTGAGTCTGAAGCCTTGCATGATTGACTCAGAGATCGATTACTATCCTAGCTATCGAGATTCGCCGATTTTGAAACTCTGAATTCCATGTCTTTAATCAATCGCGACGTTTAGGACTGAGTGCACAGTTCACTGAAGCAAAAGTGTGAAATACTTAAATAAGTCAAACTAGTCCGCTTTGAAATTGAGAGCGCTATTTAAAAGGTTCCTAAAAAGACTACAACTGAAATCGATCCCTGAGAGTCAAGTATAGAAGCCCTTTTCCAAACCCTTGCCGGGGTCTTGGAAGCCATTTTGTCGTGACGTAATTTAGGCCCACTGACGCCCTAAGCCCCCCCCTCACAATGTCTGATTTTGCCCCTGTAATATCTCCATAACCCACAGATGTCCTCGATGTTTCTTTTCCTTAATTCACAAGTAATACTGCAGACTGATGCACTGCTAGGATGGAGTATTGATCGAGTGTCTCTTTCTCTGACCCTGCCAAACCTCTACTACTGTGACAACAGAGGAAGCAGTTGCTGTTACTTTTTGTTTCTTTTAATATTTAGCAGCTCTATGTCCTGGGTCTGTAAACCTCAAACATGACTCCTTTTATTGCAGCCACATGTGGTTAATGTCATTTTTGGCAATAATTGTTGTCTTTCTCCTCTGTTGTTCTTCACAAAAGTGATTGATATGTATGAAACAATCTCAATGCTGTAGAGTGTCAACATTGATTATTGCATGTGTATATAAATCTCTTCAGCCATCTAGCCATGCACAAAGCCCTCCATTATGCTAGTCTCACTTGTATACACCCATGCAAGCTGCTCCCCCCTCCACCCACATGCATAAGACTGCGCAGGTATGTTATGGCACTTTTCACAAAAAAACAAAATGGCTGCCGCTTACGAATGCCTCTAATAAAACGCTTTGTTTTCTCTTCCTACAGACGCAAAGACTCAAGAAACCATCTAGATAGTATTATGAAAATTTGCATTTTGTGCATTGGCAATTGAAAGAGCCAAAACCTGTTGTACATGTTGTATATGGTAGATTTTTAAACTCTACCAAAATAAGCAAAAATCGCAAAAGGCGCAGTTGAAGAAATCTGAATTTAAACACCCAAGTGTATTCAGAAGACAGAACATGTCCTAATCTTACTTTTCGCCCATGGGGAAAACGCTGCTCCATTCAACGGCTGTTATGTACAAGGATTTCTGCTCACAAAGACACAAAAAGATTGGCTACAGCAACAAATGGCTGCGCATAAGCTGAACGGAAGGGCCGACCATCTTCCCCATGGCAGAATTTGAAGTTCAGTCATTTAGAGATAATCTGACAAAGTTTTAAGGATCTAGGTAGAGATCTAGACCCGCGCCTTTTTCGCCATAAAATCCTTGTGGACTGGAGTGCTTCTTTAGGCATTTGTCACATGATATCACATGTCCACGAAGGCAAAAATAAACTCTTCAAATACTCGCGCGTATTAGCCTATGATGACGTATAATTGTCGTGTTTAAGCTGTGGTCACATCGCCAGACCGTGATAAACTGTGTGAGGCGTAATAATCTAATCGCATAGCTTGTTAAACCACAAAACGCCCCCTTTAGCCTCAATTCTGCCATAACATACCTGCGTGTACTTTGCATACTCTACCAAATTTAAGCTATCCCTTGCATGTCCCTTATCAAATGCTGCATTCAGTAACTTACTAGTAATTAATTTTTTATAATTTAAAAGTATAACTTAGTATATAGATTCTGAAACTCTATCATAGTCTATCATAATATGATATTTAGTACTCATTAAAAGATATCTGCCTAATACAGAGCTTTCACCACAATAAGGATTTTATTTTAAAACTTCTTATGTTTCTGCTGACTAGAGTGCTATGTACCCCCCATGCAGCTATTGCAGCAAATCTTTGCTTTTCACTTGTGTTGGATTTGCTTGTATTTGATGCTGAAGTGCCTCCAGCAGAGCAATCTTTTTTCTATTTGAATGCGCCATATGAAATTACTACCATATTTTCCCAACCAGATATACCATACTACCATTGAAGTACGGTGTATATAAAATGGTCAATTGTCAAAGTTTGGCAAATTGCGGTTGTCTGATAATCACGTTGACTCCCATCCCCCCTCCTTGGTACAGCTTAAGCCTCAGTCTTTTCCAAACCCTTTCAACATGTAGAATAAAATGGTAGCCGGCAGGAGGGACCGAGTAGCAAACTAGCACAAATTAGCACCTATGCCATTCCCTTTTTCTCCAGATGGCATACTAACCTTCAAGACGGCAAGTTTATGCATATTATATATAAATATTATATTATGTAGGGATATGTTGCGAGATTTAGTGAAACCTGATAACACTGTGTACAAATATGTGTGCGTGGTTGTGTGTATTTGTACATACGTGCATGTGTGTGTGTGCACATGTCTGTATGTCTGTGTGTGTGTGCATACTTGCAAGCATGCGTGCGTGTATGCGTACATGCATGCATATGTGTGTGTGGGGACATGTGTGTTTGTGTGTGTGTATGTGTGTGTGTGTGTGTGTGTGTGTTTGTGTGTGCGTGTGTGCATGTGTGTGTGTGTGTGTGTGTGTGTATCCATGTGTGCGTGTGAGAGATTTTGGAAACATTAATTTATCTGTCTACTTTACATTGCAGAATTTATCTTGCTTGCCAATTTCTTGAATTAATTTCTTCAGCTCCCATGCCAATATGTCTTCAGGTTAGCCAAAAATATTATAATTTTACACAGACTATTAAATTAATAGGTATTTTCCTCTTAAATAGTAAAATGTTCACTAAATTGTGTTGTAAGATATCACTTTCAAGTAAGATATGCTGAGACTGATAGATAAAATATTCATACTCAGAGTTGAGTAGATCGTTGTTAGATACATTAGATATGAATTAATCGGCAACATCCAGTTGGAAAGCCGATCTAAATGCATCCACTTAATTTGAGAGTGACATCATGTATCAATCTCAATCTGACCCAGACGACATTACGTCTTACTCCCTGTATGGGAGAATATGGCAGTTTAGTAGTTACTTTGGTCAGGCCCAAGGAGGGCAGCAAATTTACTGTATATATGCTATTACTATGCTTGTGGTACATGTTGATGTATGATGAATATTTATACTGCATATGTCTATGAATGTCAATAAACTAAATTATATTATTATAATGATATTAATATGCATGACTTTGTGTGTGTGTGTGTGTGTGGGTGTGTGTGTGGGTGTGTGTGGGTGGGTGGGTGTGTATGTGTGTATACATGCGTGTGTGTGTGCATGAATGCGTGAATATATACATGCATGAGTGCATCTGTTTGTGCATGCGTGTATGAGTACGTGCATGCGTGTGTATGTGTATGTGTGTGTGTGTGTGTGTGTGTATGTGTGTGTGTGTGTGCGCGCGCGCATGCATGCGTGCATGCATGTGTGCATGAGGGCATGTGTGTGTGTGTGTGTGTGTGTGTGTGCATGAGTATGTGCTTGTATGTGGGCATGTGCATTCGTGTGCATTTTTTTGTGTGTGCAGTGTGTGCGTGTGTGCTGCGCGCATGCATGCGTGCATGAGTGCGTGCATAATCTTGAGGGCACGTGGGTGTGTTTGTATGTGGGCATGTGTATTTGTGTGCATGTATCTTTTGTGTCTGTATATAATGTGTGTGTAAGTGTATGTATGTGTGTGTGTGTGTGTGTGTGTGTGTGTGTGTGTGTGTGTGTGTGTGTGTGTGTGTGTGTGTGTGTGTGTGTGTGTGTGTGTGTGTGTGCATGAGTGTGCACTTGCATGTTTGCATGTGCATTCGTGTGCATGTGTTTTTTGTGTGTGCAGTGTGTGTGTGTGTGCATGTGTGTGTGTGTGTGTGTGCGGGAGCATGCATGCGTGCATGCGTGCGTGTATGAGGGCATGTGTGTGATGTGTGTGTGCGGGCATGATTTTGTGCTTGTATGTGGGCAGGTGTATTTGTATGCATGTGTGTGTGTGTGTGTGCGGGAGCATGCATGCGTGCATGCGTGCGTGTATGAGGGCATGTGTGTGATGTGTGTGTGCGGGCATGATTTTGTGCTTGTATGTGGGCAGGTGTATTTGTATGCATGTGTCTTTTGTGTGTGCAGGGTGTGTGTGTCTCTCTCTGTGTGTGTGTGTGTGTGTGTGTGTGTGTGTGTGTGTGTGTGTGTGTGTGTGTGTGTGTATGTGCAAATTTGTGTAAGCTTGTGTGTGTTCTATGATGGCTTATCACTTCCAAGATAAGTTACTATATGTCTATATGATATGGTACTGTATAATTTACACTTTTATTGAATTCACCATTATAGCAGGAGAGCCTTCAACACCGGAGATCGTAGCCACCGGTAAGCAGTCTACAGCATTTCTAGTTTGCTTATTTTATTTGACAATGCAGATTCTGAAATTCGTTCCTATATGTTTTTATTCTGAATAATATGTAATGGACGGTTATCCTAATTTGTATGCATGGCCTATAATTTTCTCATTAATCTAAAATGTTCACTTTACATGAAAATGAAATTATGTAAATCACAGATGTGTGTGAGTGTGTGTTCATATGTATGTGTGTGTGTGTGTGTGTATGTGTAAAGCATGTGCTTGCATGTGTTTGTGCATATGTATATATATATGTACATGTGTGTGTGTGTGCGTGTGTGTGTACAGATTTGCCTGAGGCTACATTTTTTGGTGTCAAGTGTGTGTAAATGTTTGTGTCAAGTGTGTGTAAATGTTTGTGTCAAGTGTGTGTAAATGTTTGTGTTAAGTGTGTGTAAATGTTTGTGTTAAGTGTGTGTAAATGTTTGTGTTAAGTGTGTGTAAATGTTTGTGTTAAGTGTGTGTAAATGTTTGTGTTAAATGATGGTTTTGTCTATTTCAAAACATGTAGTTGCAATCCTGCAATGCACTTCTTTATTGCATTTACCATTTCAACAGATCTAGAAGAGCCTTCAACAGTGGGGAGAATGGTCACTGGTAAGTAGTTTATGACGTTGCTAGTTTTCCAAGCAATTCTTAAATTTCAAAATTAAAAGGGAGGATTACTGATTCATTCGTTTGGGTCACTGAATGCATTCAATTTGGCCAGATGATGACCATTTGCAACATCTCTTTCCCAGACTTGCGCAGGTGCTATTGGGTTATATAACGAGATTAAACAATGTTCATAACTATTCTACTGTATAATTTCCATAGGACCAAATATGTGCCATATTTTCAACATTTGCAACTTACTCTGTGCAAATTATATTAACTCTACAGAATTCACTTTAAAAAGTGGACAGATGAGCAAGATAATATAAGATGGACATAATTGAAGACTTGAAAACTTATACGAAAGGTTTGTGGGTGTGTGGGTGTGTGTGGATGTGGGTGGGTGTGTGGGTGTGCATGTGTGCGCGTGTGTTTATGTGTGTGTGGGTGTGTGGGTGTGTGGGTGGGTGTGCATGCATTTGTGCATGTGTGCTTGTGTGTGTGTGTGTGTGTGTGTGGGTGTGGGTGTGGGTGTGTGTGTGTGTGTGTGTGCGTGTGCATGCATGCGTGCGTGCGTGTGCACGTGTTGTGTGTGTGTGTACGTGTGTGCAAGTGTGCATGTGTGCATGTGTGTGTGTGTGTGTGTGTGTGTGTGTGTGTGTGTGTGTGTGTGTGTGCGTGCGTGCGTGTGTGTGTGTACATTTGTGGGTAGGGTCACATGCTCTTATTTTCATTGGGGAGGGGGGCATTATGATAATACAAGGTACAAGGTAACAATGTTTACACTGGACATGTTTCTTTAGTAGGTGTATGACTGCAAATGGCCGACAGTGCATGGTTTATACTACTATACCACACCACAGGGCCCCTGCATTGGTTGTGTTGTGCGTACACATACTTGTTCTGTAAACATGTGCTGAATATAATAAATGTAACCCAAAACACTTATTGTCCATTTCAGGTGACTGAAGAGGGATTGATCAGCAAGATTAGCAACATAGTTCTTGTTAATTTATATACTGTTTTTATAATATTTATAATAAGCCTTGGCTGAAACAAATTTACCACCCGCGAATATTCTGCAAGAGATCCGAGGCGCATACCGAAATCGTTAACATATACTTTGATATTGATCACCTTGACTTTGACGTCATTCAAAGCTGCATACCGTAGAACAGAAAATTTCCACAGCTTGAATTTTCGCAAATCGAAATGAAAAGCTATATTTTAATGAGTTTTATTTTTGCAATGTGAATACTTTCATTTGCATTATTTTACACTATTTCCAGACCATTCCAGATCATCGATTTCCAGATCATAGTACAATGTCATGATATTCTTCATTTCACTTATCTTTCGATCGGGGGCTATTCAATACATGTACTATTTGCAACCATGAAAGCTCTTAATGTAGGACATACACTTCCTTTTGGGGGTGACAGATTTGACCGCTTAGTTCTTTATAGATCAAAGGGTTGTCTTCCTTGGGAGGTTCTGAGTATATCGGCTACACAGCGAAACTTACATGCTTAGTAAGTACCTGGTTTAGGACTCCTGGATAGTAGGTAGTCCTCATACTGTCCCTGTGTATACCTCATGTACATAAACC
The DNA here is from genome assembly GCA_963170055.1 of Halisarca cf. caerulea. Classification (NCBI taxonomy): domain Eukaryota; kingdom Metazoa; phylum Porifera; class Demospongiae; order Chondrillida; family Halisarcidae; genus Halisarca; species Halisarca cf. caerulea. The sequence continues at coordinate 2,483,168 of CAUJGJ010000040.1, read as the reverse complement.
AACCCTGATAGTAAGTACCTGGTTTAGGACTCCTGGATAGTAAGTACTCCTCTTTCTGCCCCTGTGTATACCTCATGTACATAAACCAACCCTGGTAGTAAGTACCTAGTTTAGGACTCCTGGATAGTAGGTAGTCTGTGTATATATACCTCTTTTAGGGTAGGCATCAAAAATAGTTTCCACATAGTATACGTAATCGTAAAATGGTCAAATTATGATTATGTTCTGATAATTATTATAAATGAAGATTATGTTGGTAAATCACGAAGGCCGATATACGGTGCTATTGCTAGGTAAATCACAGATATTCCACGTCAAATTACATTAGCGATATGTGTTGACACTGAACTGAAGTAAATCAGAATGCTGTGCTTTCAAAATCATCAGATTGATTTACTCACGCATTTCTCGAACTTTGATCCCCATATACCCTTTGTCAACCGACAGCTTTCTCGCTCGTGTCAACAAGCGTGCATATCACTATATGAACACAGCCAGCTTTGTAGTGTCTCTGCGGGTGAAAATGTATTAGATTTATATTATCTTGAAGATCAAATTACTGTGACAAAGAATGCATGGTCGTCTGCCTCAAAATCGTGATCTATATAGCTATAGCCTATAATGATCAGATTTTTGAGACCCTGAGATAGGATGCTCTTCGGTAAAAGGATTGCTTCTGGTCTGCTGATCGGATCACCATTCATATATTCCTGCGGATCAAATTACCCGCAACGATGATCAATGGTCCCAGCTTTGAGATCGCAAGCTAGTCTACGATGGTCAGAGCTTCAAAATCGTCAGATAGGATGAACCTGGGTGATTGAAGTACAATTTCTATAACCTTTGAGATTGAATTACGGTGATAAATAGCATCGGATCCAAATGAAAAAAATACGATTTTCACTACACACACACTAACTACGATTTTGATTACGGTACGTTACTTTATTATTATATAGATTCAATTTGGCACAGTTTGTTGCTAGAATACACTGCAATTGTAAAAGCAGCTTTACAGTCATGCTGCAGCACATGGGACCATCAGTCACATTTCCTATTGTAGCTTTGGACATTGCATGTGTGTGGGAGAGATCTATGCAATAATGAACCCCCTTTTACAAATCTCAGGATCCCCCCCCCCCCTTCCCCACCTCGTAAAATATTAATAGCTGGTTTACGTACTAAGTACATTTTGATGTAATTTAATTGACACAGTGACTGTATGCATTCATCATAGTGAAATACTTAATGTATTATCATTGATAATATAATATCTGTTTGCAGACTATTACTGAGGGAGTATGCTTCCAATAATAAGTAATTCTTTAATGTAATTCTTTTGTGTACTGGCCTTATTGGGCTTACTGTATTGGTCAAGGCAGCAGTACGATATTGGAGACTTCTTCTGCTTTGCTGTCTTCGCATTCTCTTTGCAGCCTTTTGGGTGGACTCTCCAGCCATTTTGTAATGAGTCTCTTGACACCAAAGGTCACAGCTCCTAGGATGATAGGAAAGACTGAAGAACTCAAAAGGGATAAGGCATTTCCCTGCCGGGTATTTTGGTTGATGAGGTATCCCAAAGAGCCAATTGAAATGCACAAACATGTGATCAGGGCCAGCAGTGGAATGAGTAGTACAGCACGTAGCATGGTTCTCCCTTGTCCTTGTGGTCTCAGATGTTTGCGAGTGAAGATGTAGGCAGAAATGGTGAATAGCAATGCTAGTATGTTAATGACGCAGAAGATTCCAAGAAATAATGCCAGAGTGTTTGTAATGACTGCAAAAGGTTCAGCTAGTATTGCCAATATTATGCACAGTCCGTGAATTACACCAATTATGACTGTCATGAGAGCAAACCACATTGATATCCCTAACACAAGAGACTTGGCACGCTTTGTACTACAGCAACAGCAGGATATGGTGACTGGTATGAGAATGATGTAGGGAACAGCAGGTGGTTTAGTTTTGTATGTCAAGTATACAGCTATGGGTATTCCGGGTAGAGCTGTGATTCCATCTGTTACATATACCAAAATCTGTATAATATCCCATGTGTTGAAAGAAAGGAGTTTATTACTGCCGAATAGAGAAATTTCACGAATATATTCATAAGTTCCTACAGACACTGCTATTACTCCGAAGCAGGTCACCCCCCACCACAGTCCATAGTGTCTGTAGGAATACTGGTAGCTGAGTTCAACCATGTCCTTGAGGTTCCACTTCAGTGCCAGGACATATCCCATCACAACCAAGGTGATCCCAAACAGTCCTCCTAACCAAATGACAATGTTGTCCTTTGCTTTGAATTCATCGATGCCAGAGTTTGCTGAGTACATGTTATTGCATCTCCTGTAAGCACTTTGTGAAGGAGTTGTCGCTCCATATCGTCCAAGTGCATAATCATCTCCCTATGTGGATGGTAGGCTATGCATTTAAACAAATTCAATAGTAAGAAGTTTCAGCAGCTTACCAAACTGGTCATTAGAAGAAGAAAATCGTAGGTGGTGTTTGGACATGGAGGTGGGACGATAAGGGTAACTGTAGGAGTGGTCCATTCTTTGAAGTAGTTCATTGTGAGCATGGAAAGACTATTAAGAATGTGTGGTGCTATGAACAGGAAAATGGGAGATGAAATCCATCTCCATTTAGTGGTATTGCATCCGCTGTCTGTTATCTCTAACTCTTCTCCGTTCGAAAGGACCGTTTGATAGGATATATCAACTGCATAAGGAAGATGTTGGTTTTGTGGGTAAAATACCTTGTATAACATGTACTTGTTGTGAGTATTATCACTGAAGGTCTTCTTCTCAAACTCCTCATAGTCAGAGACACAGTTATTGTCTGTTGTGTCGTGCGCTGCTCTGCAGGTAAATAGAAAAGCGAACAGTCCACACACTGTATATAATCCAGTCATTACTTAGCCTGTTTATGAAAAGTGTGCAGCTTACATGAGAAGTGGCTTTAAGTAACCATATGCCGTTAAGGACAAGATATATATTAAAGGGTTTTCATGTATGCTTTCTTAATAATATTATACACTATAAGTACTACATTGCTTAATACAGTCATTGGCACATGCTGTACCATTGTTGCAGCTAGTGTTTGGTTGAGGGCTTCACTGTCACATGTATAAGTTGTGTCTCTCAGTTGATATTTGTTGCTCTGTTATCAGACAGTAACATTTTCAGTGGCTGATATCAGACAATGTTTGTGCGTATACCACTTTTATGTTCAAGGTATTACACATTTTTTGTATTGTCAACATGGATGAAGTGGACTGAGTAGCTGCAGCTCAACATCAAAAGATGTATAGTAGACATTGGCGTATACAGTTTACTCTTACAAAATTATAGTTTTTTGTTATATGAATCTTTATTATATTGAGGGCTAGCTCAGGCCTAATGGTAGTCTGGCGAACCAAACCACCATGCTGACACGTGCACCCCTTCGCTATGTGTTCTGGTTCACGAGACTAGCCTAGTCTCGCGTGGTCAGCCCCTTTTTCCTGTTCTCTGCACTTCCGTTTGAGGGAAGTGCAGAGAACAGGAAAAAGGGGCTGGCCACGCGAGACTAAGACTAGCCTGACTGGAATCTATAGTTTCGTGATTGCGCAATGTCGTTTGATCATTGCATAAAACGTCTTGTGCTGAAGAAAAGCTGCCGGTTGGGAACGAAAGTACTAAGTTCCCTTTTAGTTGCAGGTGTTGCAGTTAGAAACGTACAAACGAAAGTAAATTTATTAGTGCGTCCATTTTTATGCAGGTTTCGTGCTGAAAAGCCGGTGAATCGGTACACCTGACGGAGATCTTCTCAACAGAGGCACTTTGAAATAATGTGAGTTGTGAATTTCAAACAAGCTTCGCTAACATGATCTTATCGTTTTATGTCGAATTTTACAGCTTGATTTCGTATTCATTGTCCAATGATTGGTACATTTAGCGCGAGCGTTCAATTTTGTCTAATCCTTCGGCTATTGCTTTGGCCACGCCAGTGGTAGTCTATAGTGTGACGATCGAAGAAGACTCTGTCACCCTATATAGCTCCCTACAGTTTGCAAGTATGTAGGATATCTCCCAGGGTTGGTAGCTTGCTGACATTTATTGTGTGATTAATATAAGAATTGCAATTGCCACAAAGTACATTCAGGATCAGTTTCTGCTCATGCTGCCCTCAATCTCATGGTGTATGTGTATCCATCTGAACATAGACTATATGCATATACACAGGGTTCTGCCCCAGTAGCCGTCCAAGGTGATAATCAAGTAAATCAATTCACAGATGGCACATGTTTGTCAATAAAGAACTACTTCTAAGTGTACCTTCCAACCAAAGACATCGGTGAAGGCCTTTTTCAGGGTTTTAATCACAAAACACTTTAAGTTTGACGACTATTGCTACAGTCAATGTGATTTCAAATCCTCAGACATCTGAAAGGCTAGAGGTAGTTGACCATACATTTTACTTGTTGGACCCGACCACGAACCTGCGTATATGTATGACATTGTTGCTGATGTTTACGTATGTACAGTGGAACCTCCATAATCCAACACCTCAATAATCCAATATTCTCTCTAATCCGACCATGTTATGAGGGACAATCGCAATGCTTGACTGTACTTAGAGACACTGGATAATCCGACAACCTCTGTAATCTGACATCAATTTTGAGTCCCAAGGAGTGTTGGATTAGGGAGGTTCCACTGTAATATCTGTGGTCTGAATTAGATCCGTTTTAGTTGTATATTAATGCCCTAATGCGTGTGTGCATGTGTAAACAATGTTTGCCCAAGGGCAGATTCTGACCCCAGTGCAGTAGTAGTTCTTTTGAGAGGCCACCTTTGTGGAAGATCAGGCATGCCTTTCACAAATTTGTGCAGAGCTTATGTGTTTGAGTCAGTTTTCACGTGACGTTGTACTTCAAGAGTCCGAGTGGCAAAAATGTACACACAAGGATATCAGAAAATGTCTGCCTTTTGACCTATAATTCAACGCTTAACCTTATTCACCTTTAATGTCTTTTAGGTTAAGTTAATATGAATCTTTGCTTCCAACATGGGACAGCAGACTTTGAGGTAATTTTAGATATTCAGGTCAAGTGTTTAGTTAAAATAGTGGAAACAATGGATATTCTTTGTATGTGCGTACATTTTTGACACTCGGATGTGTGACGTCACATTGAAAGTGTTGTGTAAGCGTATAAGTTCTATATGCCCTGTAATCTTCCCCTTGTGAGAGACCACCTCTTTTGAAAGACCACCTTTCACTTGTCCCTGAGGGTGGTTTCTCAAAAGAAACCTCTCTAATACGACACAATTGGGAATGTCAGTTTTATATAATGGATTATCAGGTTTGACTGATTAACAAGGTTTGCACTCAGCTAGTACATGCATTTCAGTTTGTTTCAGAATCTAGGGCGGATTAAATCTGTTCACATGACTCACTCACATCATTGTACCTTAATATAGTAACAAAAACTCAATTTGGAAAAAAAATCAATTTGGGTCATATTTATAGTTATTAATCTCTTGTTAGTCCAACAACCTCTGTAATCTGACATTATGTGTTGCCCACTGAGGGTCAGATTATGAACATTCCATTCAGTATATTATAGTAATTGTAAGTCATGTATTCAGTTTTTCCTTGACTTTTAATTCCAAAAAAATATACCTATTGTATATATAGGTCTGGTTTGGCTAGTAAGCGCTCTTCTGTTGGTGCGGACATTGCAGTCCCAGCTAAAAAGAAAAAAGCGGTCTACAGCGACATACCGGCTTCTGATATAGTGGACCGTTTTGGTAAAGAGAAACTCATTGGAAGATGCAAATTACTGATACACAGAAACATGGCTAGAATTGCACTGCTGGAAGCTAGAGATCTCATAGATTCTCCCCGTAGGGACAGTATTGAAGCAAAACTGAACCTGGGGCAGAGCAACTTAGCTGCTACTGAATTAGCTGATCATCTGTCAGATAGTCTTGATGGAGAGAAAATGGCAGAGTTCTGCGATTTTGTGGAGAATCAGGCTGGAAAATCTTCTGTACAGCTATTGAAGTTTGCAAAGGAGCTAAGAGACTGCATTGTATATCTAGCTTCAACAAGTGTGTGTGTGTGTGTGTGTGTGTGTTGTGTGTTTGTGTGTGTGTGTGTGTGTTGTGTGTGTGTGTGTGTGTGTGTGTGTGTGTGTGTGTGTGTGTGTGTGTGTGTGTGTGTATGCGTGTGTGCGTACGTGCATGGTTGTGTGCATGTGTATGTGCATGTATATGTGCATATACGTACATAAGATGTTCATGCGTACATGTAGTACTTGTGTGCATGCACATGTAGAGATGCCTGTGTACATGTACCTTTCCTCCCTCCCTCCTTCTCTCCCTCCCTCCCTCTCTCTCTATGTAGATCAAACTGTGTTGACTGAAAGTGTTGTCTCCCCAGCACCTACTTTGACAACTCATCCTTCAAATGGTTAGTTTATGTAATTTGTTATACAAAAGTTATTTGTTATATGTGTCCATGTGTTCGAAGTGGTTGTTATACACAGTGACCTTTTATGTGTGTATTAAATTTGTATATCTTGTGCGTGTGTTTGTGTGTTGTGTGTGTGTGTTGTGTGTGCATGTGCCTGCATGTGTGTGTTGTGTGTGTGTTTATGTGATTGTTTGCCTAGTGTGTTATGCATAGATGAATGCTAAAATGTATACATATACAAGTGTGTTGGTGGGCTTCATTCAGTATTTACCCTGTATGTGTGTATTTTGCAGAACAAGTCTTACCTAAGGCATCAGTCCTACCAGAGCCACCAACTTCATTGTCTGATCCAGCTACATCAGGTAAGTATCTATAATAATAATTGTAAGCATTGTAAAACTGACTTACACTATTTCTCTTTGTGCGCGAGGAGTGACAGGGGTGAATGCATAATATTTGTATGTGTGCTACATGTGTGATTCGGTGCATACAACGTATGCATGAAGGTGTGTGTGTGTGTGTGTGTGTGTGTGTGTGTGTGTGTTGTGTGTGTGTGTGTGTGTGTGTGTGTGTGTGTGTGTGTGTGTGTGTGTGTGTGTGTGTGCATGTGTGTGCAAATGCAGTGTGTACTACGTACGTATGCTTTCTACTGACCTAATATTGCATGTGTCTTGCATACTGTAGGTGGGGAGGTGTGAAGGACATACGCAGATTATGTGTATACTTCAGTACTGGGTGGTTGTAGTGCTACAATTAGCACTACTATATAGCTTGATGTGACTACTCTCATCTTGTGAGGAGTATATCATCAAAATTGCTTGATTTTGAACATTTACACGTATATTTTTGCAACCAAAGAGAAACGTCGGTAATCTAACAAGACAGATGGTTAAAAATTGGCATCTGTTTTTTATTTCGCGTTTCAAAGTTCCGATCGGCATGTAGTTCTAAACATGTAAAAGCCACAATTAATCTCAGTATGCAGTGGTACCCCTTTTGAGAGATTGCTTTTGTGAAGGCTCTCCTCTTTTGTAAGACCGGCTTTGCTAGTCACCAACGTAGTATATCCTATACTAACCCCCCCCCCCCCTCTTGTCACAGACCACCTCTTTTGAAAGAACACCTTTCAATTCACAGGTCCCTAAGGGGCATGGTCTCTCAAAAGAGGTACTACTGATCATGTGTACAAGCGTATACCACCAGTATCAGAGTAGGAAATTTAGCTGTCTAGTCTCTGATTTCCTTGGTAAATTTCAAACATGGTATATACGGAGTGTATAAAAGGTATCTGAAAGAGTTGGGTATTGGTACTGGTACTTGTACAATTTGGTAGCTATTTTGTATGAGGGTCATGCATGCATAATTTTTATCTCAAATTTGACCCCATTTGTGCGAAATTTATATATTAGTCTCACACAAGGGTTTTTATATACCGTACGCGCTCTAATTTTCGCGGGCTTGAACTTTCGCGGATTTCGCAAATTCGCGATTTTCGCGTTTTTATTTTCACGGGTCCCCATCCAGTGCCTCTGTTTTTTTTTGTTCAAGTGAACTAGTGATAGATCTGAGTAGACCCTAGATCGCAATAAGCACTCTGAAGTTTTAATGATTGTCAAGCCAAACAGGCCGGGCAATGACACAGACACATGAGCAGTTTCTTCCTCTGAATTGTTGCATATTTCTTTTCTAACAGCATCTGCAATGCTTGATGGGACAACTTGCTCCAAATCTGGGAAGTCCGGACAATTGCGAACCAAAAACGAACAAATCGGGTGACATTCTACAATCACCGTCAGGTAGCTACTGTACAGGCACATGCGAACGCAAACGTAGACAAAATAAAGGCAGCGGACAAGCCTATACCTTCTTTCACACCTATATTAGGTATATCATCATGGATCTAATAAGAATACAACAAGGCGTCGACAGCGCTACCCGCTGTTCAGCGACAGCCATTTTATATCATTGCGATGGCCATTTTATATCACTGCGCAAGATTTCAAACTTTTTGCTGATTTAAACTTTCACGGATGGCTTCCAATCCACAAAAACCGCGAAAATTTAGGCCCGCGAAAATTAGAGCGCGTACGGTAGATTCTCTTGGACTCGTGATCCCACCCAAATGCCTATATTTTAATTTAGGAGGGATATTGGCATATGTTTTAGGATTAATTCATGCAATGTATCACATTCACTTGAAATTAAATATTGATGGCCTAATACTCATTTCGACGAGGTGACTAGACTGCATTACCGACAGCACCAGTTTGAGGCCTTATGCAGCAGGCTTTTGTTTTTTTGTTCATTGACTTAGTATTTTGGGACTATATAAAAAATAGGTTATAACAATTTCAATAGGTCAGTGAAACCTGTATAATACGTACACCATGGGGACCTCCAAAAGTATCCAGATTTTCCAGTGTCCTAAATAGCAGGTTTCTCTGTATGTATTAATTGAAGGGGTCAACTATGGTAACTGGTGAGGGGAAGCAATAACTGCTGATTTGTATCCTTCATGCAGAACTGGCAGAGGTATCTTTGCCACCACTGGTGGAGTTCTTGCTCAACAATGAAGACCTCCTCGAAAGGTTGTACCCCACAGACGGTGGAAGTAGCGAAGAATCAGAAGTAGCAGATGTTGGAACTAATAGTGATGTTTATCCAATGACCAAATACCCAAGAGGTCCGGCTATCATCATCAGCAATGAGAATTTTATAACAATGGATGGTAGACCAGGCACTGCCAGAGACATGAACGCACTCAAGCACCTATTTACAAACTCAGGCTTTGAAACAACAACACACACAGATCTCACTGCTGCTAAAATGACGCAAACATTAGAAACTCTTGCCGGTCGCAATCATACTAAAGCACAGTGCGTCGTGGTTGCTATATTAACGCATGGTGGTGAGGGTGGGATACTATATGGAGTGGATGGTAAAGGGGTTAAAGTTGAGGAGTTGGCCAACCTATTTGCTGGGAAGAACTGCCGTAGTCTTGCTGGCAAACCAAAGCTGTTCTTTATCCAGGCTTGTAGAGGAGTTAACCGAGATCGAGGAGTGGAAGAGTGTGAAGCAGATGGCATTTCTTCTTCAGTTCCTGAGCCTGTCAAATCCACAGGCACAGACGTAGCAGACGAAGCAAAAAAATTGCCCAGTCATGCCGATTTTCTCTTCTCCTACTCCACAATAGAGGGGTATGCCGCTTTCAGGAACACGGTATATGGGTCATGGTACATTAGAGATCTGATAGATGTGTTTTCCAAAGACGCTTCTAAAGAACACCTGTCAGACATGTTGACAAAAGTAAATCAGAAAATTAGTGGAAGAAAAACAGTTGAAGGAGGGTACAAACAGACTTCGAGTTTTGTCAGCCGTTTAACAAAGAAACTCTACTTCCCTCCCGTAGAAGAACATCTTGTGGACCATCAATCCCCATGTGGTTGCATTGTTAGCTAAGTATGTAGCGCTACCTTTTACAGTGTGTATTTTTCATAATTATGGAAACTTTTGTAGTATCTTTGTACAAAAGAAATTATATGGATAATTATAATTGTATGTATATTTTTTCTGCTAAGTTCTCAAAAGTATCTGCCAGTTCTTAAAGACACATCTGCTTGTTTAAGGTGTATACATTAAATTAACAGAAAATGGTGCATGTGTGTGTTATGCACAGTGTGGTGTCACATGATATGCACATGAGCATCAAGCTATTATATACTTAGGTGGAGTCTTATGCCAAGACTGTTATAGTATATACATATATGTGTGGGCTCAACACGGTATTTATAACCCACGTGCACCAGGAATAAGATGCAAAAATGACCATCTTGAAATAGCATCACGAATAATAATTATCGATCGTTTCTACTTAGTTGAAAAGATTTTACTCATTTCTTACTGCATGCATGGATGAAAGATCTGTATAATAATAATATTCTGCACATGTCGGTACTTAACTAGCGATTGTTTCTTTTGTCTGAAGAAAGCTAGTGAGCTAGGAATACATAACAGTTTCAGACAAACTTTGCCTTGGTCTCACCTGTAGATCCCTCTCAATTCACATGTCATTGAAACAACACGAAAAGACGGAACAACTAATATAAGTTGTGCATGAGCTATCCGAAAACCGTTCCTGGCTATAGCTAAATATAGGTTATTATCCTCCTTGAGAAAGTTGTAACCGATAAACCTGTTTTTCACCCTTCAAATGGCCAAAATTTAGCATTAATGGTCAAATCGTGAGAGCTTGCTTGATTGTAGCACTATATGCCTGGAACAATTTTCATGAACTGAAACTTCTTAAGGCATTATCGAAGTGGGATTTCGCATGTTACTTTGGCACCTATAAAATATTGGTCACACACACACACACACACACACACACACACACACACCGCATGTGGGACATGTCCGCGCTAATTCGGAGGTGTGAAAATTTCGGTCGTTTTTACAGCTTCTGTTCTCAACTTGTAGTAGATGCAGAGAGTCAAACAAGGGATTAAAATACAGGCAGACACGTAGACTTTGGTACGATTACCTTTTTCAAAGGCTTGCTTTTATCGCAAAGAAGCTACTGAGGTTTTCCTAACCCCTATTGAAAAGCGAAACGCTCTGGGTGCTACCTGGCGGAACGCTTCCAAGACTATTTTTTAACATAAATCGCTATAACAAAACATTTACTAACTTTTCCATGCGGGTGAGTTGGCCGTTCCTTTCCAAAGCTGAGATCTGATCAATTGGCCATCAAAAGCAAGCGTTCAAGCTCCTGTAACTTGGGACAGGAACAGAAGCTCTCTCTCACCCGCATGGAAAAGTTGTATATTTCCGATGGCTCGAAGTTGATACCAAGAAACTGTCTCCAGCTAGTTCCCTCACGTAGCACCCAGCCGAAAACTATGATTCAGAAGAACAGCGAGTTAGGTCACAAGCCAGCGTGTGACAGAGCAACCGTGACGACAGAACACGTCACTAAACGCGGATTCGCTATTCGTATACGCCCGAATATTAGTCCAAATCACGAGATAACTGCGTGACTAATAACTTGTAAGCGTTGAAAAATTACATTTTATCGCTATGCAACCTGGGTAGCGCTATCATAACAGATCCTGGACATGTCTCACATGCGACACACACACACACACACACACACACACACACACGTACACACAATTCATTACCATTCTATATAGCTCATGCGAAAGACTCGACTAGAACTCCATCCTGATTCAGCGGACCTGGAACCAGTTGGATCAGTACTGATGAGTCCAATTGCAAGTGATCCTCAGATAGTGAAGATAACTCCTCTTTAGTTCCATGCAGTGTGTGTTTGCCCAGTAGTCAAGTCTGGAACAATCTGCACAAACATTGGCTAGCATATAACAGTAAAGACAATTTTTGGTTGGAATTAGCATAAATTGTTATGAAGTATAAATTGGTCTTCTTGAATGCTATAATCATACTAAATCGTGTAATTTCACAACTTTCCTTTGAAGAGTATATAATTATGTCATTTATAACTGCATGCAAATCATTAATATTGTAAGAATATGTCACCACAACTGTTCTTAGTCATCTAGTGCTACCTTTAGCGCATGGTTGATATTAAACCGACCCCACATGATGATAGCTATTTCACAATTGCTGACTGGCATATTATACAAAGCAAACTATATAGGACCAGCGAGGGAACACAAGCAGTGATTTAGTACTCACTGGTGCACCTCATACCTATTGAATATGTTTGGGCAGATTCCATGTATGATGACCACCCTGTAGATACGTATATGTGTGTGTGTGTATGTGTGTGTGTGTGTGTGTGTGTGTGTGTGTGTGTGTGTGTGTGTGTGTGTGTGTGTGTGTGTGTGAACTCTGGCACCTTTTGTAGCTGGTAAGTCAAGTCTGTAACAGCCAATAGCCTAACATCTATAGCTGAACCATACTGGTGGGGTGTTTATTGGGGGGCGGACCTCATTATGCTCAGACATGGGCAACGGCTACACATTTGCACCGCTGCTGACTGGGGCGGACCAATTTGTGTTTTTGACTTTAGGAAGTGTGTCTAGGCACCACAGGCACCACCCTTGGATCTGCCACTACCTAAGAAAGGGCGATTATTATAGTACCAATGAGCTGTTAATTTATCACGCTTTTGCGATACACAATACGATATACAATTATGTTATGCAATTTGAGGTCAAGTAAGCCAGCCATGCATGCGGACGCGTGGACATTTCTTCCAAACTGCGTTACCCAGTTCGCGCTTTTCTAGCTATCCTCTTTGATTTGCATTTTTGAATATTGTGTGCAGCTAGTATTATTCCTGTGAAGGAATTGACCTGAGATACCATGCTGATATTACGCTCACCTTCGACCCGCATTCCACTGCATGTAGCCTCCAATGTCTCCGTTTCTGGTGCTAATGTCTCTTCAAGGCTGTTCAAGGAGCTGCCCAAGGATAAGGGAAACTCACTTCTGTTTGGAATTGGTCCAGAAATTATGAAGGATGACCTCAACAGTTCAAATTCCATCGTCGTCTGGTTGAGAAACACGGAAATTCATTTTGCAAGCTCCTCATGGTATTAACAGATCCCGAAGATGCCCAATTTGTCATGAAGAACAAAGGAAAATATCCAATTAAGTCATGCATCGCGGAGTCAGCTACCTTTGAAGTTGATAGCCTCATAAGTATTGAACAGCATTTCCAACATGTTGGTAACAAGGTACGATTACCGCGAGCTCTTTAGTTCATTTCACTTGTGCCCATAATCAATGTAAATACTGGTCACCTGAGCTGAGTATTGATCAGAATACTTTACTTAACCGCTTGAAAGTTCTTCACTGAATTCCACATGCATAAATTACACATGTGCATGGGATCACAACTGCCCAGGTGACCGCTATACTTGCACACACACACACACACACACACACACACACACACACACACACACACACACACACACACATGCACACACACACACACACACACACACACACACACACACACACACACACACACACACACACACACACACACACACACACACACACAGATGCACACACACATATACACACATGCACACGGACTCATGCACACACACACACACACACACACACACACACACACACACACACACACACACACACACACACACACACACACACACACACACACACACACACACACACACACACACACACACACACACACACACAGATGCACACACACATATGCACACATGCACACGGACTCATGCACACACACACACACACACACACACACACACATACACACACACACACACACACACACACACACACACACACACACACACACACACCACACAGGCACACTCACAAACACACACACACATGCACACACACACTCAAACATGCATGCATGTGCACACACGCACACACACACCCACACACACACACACACACACACACACACACACACACACACACACACACACACATGCACACACACACACACACACACACAGTTTAAGCACACTTTTCTACAAAAGATTACTTATTATACCCTTAAATTAATTTTTAAGGACTTGCCACTATGTCTGGACTTTTCACTGTTTTCATAACATTCTTGGGAATTTGTGAACAAAGCTTGTTATGATGGCAGTTTGAGCTAATTATATTGGAAACCTTCAGAATTTGAACTCAGAATGGCCAGAATCTCTAGGGAACCAAAACATGTCGATGCACAAAGTGACCCATTTCATCTGCAAATTGTCTTTTGAAGTTGCAACAACAAATCCCAACCCTGAAATTTGGCTTATTGGGATAAATAATTGTCATTGGTTCAGTGTTGGAATCACTAAATTTGTGAAGTCTATATAATATGTATAGGTGGTATGGTCCCCAAATTTGGAAAATTTCTCTTAGACTGTTTACTATTCAGAACAGCTTTATTTCACAAATATTACAAAAAAATTATGAGTTTGTTCTACTTATCATGTCTAACAAGATGGCTACCAGTTGTACCAAAATTTATTCAGTAATTTTGCATGATTCTTGTTTAGTACACTGTAGGCATGTGCAGATATCTGTTACCTTGTCGTGTTACAAACCTTTGCCCCCTTCAATGAGAAACCCCTTCTTGTGACTTACCTTTAAAACTTGAACCTGCATTTTGTGTAAACATTTGCACTTGATAGGCGAAATGTTCCAAACAAATGTGTGGGCCGCCCAATCTGACTCCATTTTGCAAAGGATACAATCCTCATGAAGTCATCCATCCCAAACACTCCAGTTTCCTCCCACCCCCAAAAGAAAAAAAAATAATTATCTACCTGGCAGATGTATAGTGAAGGACCGGTCTTGGGTAATGGCTACCTCATATGCTGTTGAACTACTAACTACTATCATGTCTCACATGAACGACTGCTGCACCACTCCCCCCTCACCCAGCCCAAATTCAAATCCTAAATAGAACCTTGCAGATTCCTCCCTAAGTTAAAAAGTAGATTATGTAATTGTAACAGCTGCTTTGTGTATATGTGGTGTAATCTATTTATTGTGCCTCCGATCCCCAGGTTGATGGAAAAGATGTCTCTATGGGCTATGGTGATCCTGACTACCCATTTACAATTCCCTATTGAGATTTGCTTCATTTTAATTTACTATAATTATTACCACTTGCTGAGCGTAATGTACCTGGTGACCAATGCTCACTTAAATTCTGGTATGTTGATGATTTTGCTCCAGCTGGAAATTGCATGCACCCTTTTTACTTTATTAATTTATAGACTAAGTGTTCAATTCTGGGTTTACATCTGCATGCTGTTATATATATATATATATATATATATATATATATATATATATATATATATATATATATATATATATATTATATATTACTATTAAGTCTATAATTGGAG
>CAUJGJ010000040.1:2422800-2462800 GCA_963170055.1 Halisarca cf. caerulea | reverse complement strand
AATTCTCTGCTGTAGTCGATATGGCTATATCAGCGGGGTTATTTGGTTTCAAACTTAGCGCCCATCATCCCTTTCGATTTTGGATCATCCAGGTCACACCAGAACTTGAGCCCGTGTTCGTTAAGCTCCTAACGTTCGATCCTATTGTTTTTGTTGGTATCCATGATCTTGAACGTTGCTTCGGCGGTGCCAGAATTCCGGTTACATGCTCTTGAGAACACACACACACACACACACACACACACACACACACTGCACACACACACACACACACACACTGCACACACACACACACACACACACACACACACACACACACACACACACACACACACACACACACACACACACACACACACACACACACACACACACACACACACACACAACACACACACACACACACACACACACACACACACATACACACACACGCAAATGCACACACACTGCACATGCACATGGACCTGCAAAAATTTCCATGCATGCATATTATACCATGCAAATTAATGCACGATTTTCTATGAATTCTCTGCTGTAGTCGATATGGCTATATCAGCGGGGTTATTTGGTTTCAAACTTAGCGCCCATCATCCCTTTCGATTTTGGATCGTCCAGGTCACACCAGAAGTTGAGCCTGTGTTCATTAAGCTTCTAACCTTAGATCCTATTCTTTTTTTGGTATCCATGATCTTAAACATTGCTTCAGCGGTGCCAGAATTCTGGTTACATGCCGTCATGATGATCTGATCTTCATCCAGACTGATTGTTCCGTCGTGGTTGGTATCCACCACGTCAAACAAGGCGTTGTTCAGCTTAAACATTAAGCGGTCTTCTTCTTGGCACACTCAGAACCTATAGAATATTTCTGATAAACTCATCCTTAGGTAACTTTGTGCCTTTCTTCAATCCCAATTCATCTCAGTAATTGTACTAGGCCTATCACAATTTGTCCATAAGCGCAGGATCCAGGTTAGTCGACGCTTATACTCAAGGTTGTTAACTCAAAGTTCCCAATACGTCCATTCAAGGTATCTGCTCTTGTTCCCGTCCATCGAAGGAATATCATCTCCATGCGATGCACCCATAGCGGGTTCTTCGGAAATTCATCTGCCATTACCGTCTGCTGGAAACCACATATTCTTGCAGCAATGCTTGGAAGGTGTTGACTTCACTCAAGCATTGGAATCCAATGAGCGTAGTGCAGTAAATCTCCCCAGGCGTGCACGTTCATGCACTACGCAGCGTAGTGCAACCATGCATATGCTGCAACACTTTTGATGTGCTTCCCGCGCAAGGTGTGCATGTGTAAGTAGTCTCATCCCAAGCCCACTTTCGACCACCATTGAATTCTCGTCGGGAAGGTGGATCTGGTACTTGTCTACAGAATCCTAGGATGTTCGATGGGCAAAATATGTGCAAGACCTCGTGACTAACATGTGATATTCAAATCATTCCGTGATTGTAATCGTGAAAGCCCCTGTAGTCTGAGATTGAAATCGGTGCGCATAGCTGAATTCAAACTGTTCCTTTTGTCCTGCCACTATACAAAGATGGGTATGCAGCCAAAAACACTGATCACAAGGTAGATGGGTTTGTAGCGGCACTACTTGTAAAGCTGCAATGCAAAAAGGTGCATGCTAGCCCGGATACTAATTGCCACAATGAAACCGATTTCATCTGAAATCAGCCAAATTGAAAAGGCTACACAAGAATTACCATACTATACATATATATACACTCAGGTGTTCTCTTCAGCAAGAGCCTTAAGTTTATACAAAACCACTTGCCTGACTTTCAAAGGCACTTGCAGAGAATAGCACACTACCTAATCCGTGGGGAAGGTGTGTGGTGGTACAAAACTAACGGTGGCTCTGTCTGCTTCAAAGACAGTGATTTGGACCCCAAATATCATAATAAGGGACCTAGTGTACTGCACTTGTAAGAAGTTCAACTTTAAAGAGTACTACTGTTATTGTTAGAGCATCAGGA
This sequence comes from Halisarca cf. caerulea, assembly GCA_963170055.1. Lineage (NCBI taxonomy): Eukaryota > Metazoa > Porifera > Demospongiae > Chondrillida > Halisarcidae > Halisarca > Halisarca cf. caerulea. Next base: position 2,460,808 of record CAUJGJ010000040.1, on the reverse strand, counting down.
AGTTGCATGGCGGGACATCTTGCATGAAAAAATAAGTATTCCTAAGTATTCCATATTTTTGCTGGAAACTTGGGAATTGATTCGGGCTACGTCGTATTCGCATGATTTGTGATGGATCTCAAAATCTAGGGGTGTGTATAATCACCAGCGTACATCGAAAAGAAAGCATATATAATATGTCCATTTTTCGCTTCTCATAAGCAATGAGGCAATCTTTCAATAGCACAAGGCATGCACATGAGGCCAATATGGGTGATGTCACTAGGTACCGCAGTGGTCACGCCGATTGCACATGACAAGCCCACTGAAGGTGTTGGGATTTCATCATATACCACAAACCACACACACGTTTTATTATACCCATATTTTATGACTAACTTACCTGCATGCATATCAAACACAACTATGCACATCTGTACCTCCTACAACTATGCACATCTGTACCTCCTACAACTATGCACATCTGTACCTCCTACAACTATGCACGTCTGCATGTGTCTAGGCAGGACAGAATTTATGCACTTAAGGGAAAAAATGATAACTGTACAACAATCGTCTTGATGTTGCTATGTAGGATCCACGAATTTACAAACCCAAGAAGATCAAAAGAAATATCAAAAGATTTGTTTTATGTTTGCTTATAAGTATATTATATATTATATAGAATATTACAATACAGTAACTGTAAATAATGTCGTACACTGGATTAATTGGCAGCTGCTACAGCGTGAGTAATTACTGCAAATACATGTGCAAGTTATCCGCACCTCAGATATCCAGTTCCCACACCTTTTGCAGTAGTTTTCATTGTAACAAATCTGCAATATTCCTACACTGTACACATACTACTGCTCCCTTGTTTATAATCAGTTCCCTCCTTTAATCCACAATTTCATTCAGAACTGATGTGTCTAGATAAGCTAGGTCTGACTGTACATCACAGCACATGAGCGACAACAATGCATGTACGGATGGAACATGTATGACTATCAGTTGTTCTGTCAGTATCATGCATGCAGTACCTTTGCTGGTATGGTGTAACCTCCACTATTCACATCTTCATTAACGACTCGCATGTACCCAGCAAGGAGAGATGAAAATCTATAATATATATATATATATATATACATTGGAGAATAGTACGATAGAATTAATATTATTATGTGTTTAACTTATGATATTCACCACTATTATGCATCTAAGCAGATATGAAAGTGGCCATTTTGTTGAACATTTGTGATTTTGCCCATTTGCACAAATTGGGGTCAGATGTACTTTTTAGTTTTGTGCATACATACGAAATAATACTGGTAGGAATTGCGATAGGTATTTGATTACTTTTCCATGAGTTGATCGTTCAACACAATGTATTCTTAAAGCAAATGCACTACCCAATCTAAAGATTCAAGTGCCATTGATCATGGGCCACGTGCCTGTGTCAGTACTTGATCATAGCAAGCCGCCTCGCGACTTGCTACGGGAAGTATCCATGAAGATACCATGGCAATCCTAAGCCGAGTTCACACTAGAGCCGATTCCGGATGGAATCCTGTTCACACTACAATTTCTTGCGAAGCCGCCAAGCCGGATTGAGTAGACTGATCACGTGACACCATAAAAAGTAAAATTGTGTGTGTATAGAAAGTCGAAAGTGTCGTTGGATAGCTCTGCTGGCGCCGGTATTCTCGCAGTTGATCCATTAGAGTTGATATCTAGTGATTCTTTTGCATTTGGATCGTCGTTGTGTTTGATCCTTTTTCGTTCACAATGCTCAGCGGCTGCTCCCATTGAAGTACAGGAGGATGCAAGCGTACTAGAAACATTTCAAGGCATGGCAAAGAATAGACCAGTATTTGAAAAGATTGTAGAGAGGCTCAGATTGACTAAACAGAGTAGAGCGGCGGTAATGTGCGAAAATTGCAGTCACCAGTGTGTGTGTGTGTAGAGTTGACCGCTGCACTTTGTGACGCCCTACGTGTCCTTAAAATCTCAAACATCGTAGCAACAAGCCTTACAAGAGTCGTAGCTATACAAAAGTTCCCAAACGTGGCAAAAATTGGTCACAATTGCAAAACGCTGCATAGTCTCACGTGGCCAGACTAACGCTGCATGCAAAGTAGCCATCTTGGAGACTAAGCATAGCACGTGATAAGGCTCCCCTAAATTACTCCGGGTTAGTGTGAACACGCCTCTATACGTCACCTACACGTGGTAACCTTACAGGAGACACGGAAATTGACTACAGCATGTACCGGTAATATTTTTGTATACATGAGGATTCTCCGCGTATTACGGCGCGCCATCAGCGCGGCAAGAGCTCTGCCCTTCTCTGCGAAACGGATTCGTTGTAACACGGATATTCCTGCCCCCGGAGAACTGTTGTATTCACTTAGGGGTCACAATGAAAAATATCATTGCTGTCGGAAACATCCGAAAATAATGTTTTAGATGAAAGTCAGTACGGCGAATCTAATGGTGGTGACCGTTTTTCGATTGGTTGAAGTATGACCAAGTTTGCGTAAAATCATATTTTGCTGCAACGCAGGTGGTTTAAGTGGAGCAATCTCCCCCAATTTTCTGCTATGGATAGCCGAGGGATGGATCATCCTTGCACAGCGTGAGGGTTTGTTTCGCGTATGTTTCGAGTTTGTAAGGACGTTTAGTGTGGAAATTTCGGAGACCCCCCTCCGACAAATGCAAGGATAACTGTCCGAAATACGCCTTTCCTAGTCGATCATGACAGTAGTGAGTATCTGCTACAATTTTGGATCCATTTCATTTAACTCCGCATTGGTGGAAAGTTGTTTTCTCGCGCGCGTTGCACCACAATTTTCATTAATTTTTATGCATAACTTGGTCATACTTCGACCAATCGAAAAACGGTTACCACCATTAGATTCGCTGTACTGAATTTCATCTAAAACAGTATTTTTGGATGACTCCAACGGCAATGAATTTTTCATTGTGACCCCTAATTCACTTGAGGTCATTCCTCATCTCCACGAGGACACTTGTACATTTAGCGCATTTGGGCATGGTGCTAAGACGCCTCAACGTCTTATTGAATGTTTCCATACCATTGCGACAGAAGAAGATGAATATGCGGTAAAGTAAGTTGAATGGTTAAGACTGAGTCAGTGACTACTAGTGTGCAATGTCGCCTACACCTCAGTATAATGGGGGGTGTAGGGTAATTTTGAACAGGGCCTATAACTTCTGTTGTGGTTAGGTTACCCAAGCATCCTTGCTATTATACTGCCAAAATCCCCCATCATTAGGAAAGTGTTTGTAATAGGACACGATAACAATGAAACGGTGGAATGAAATTTACATTTCACTTTACAGCTGTGCTATGCATGCTCACTGCTATCATATAGGGAGGGTCAATGCTGTAAGGATAGTCTCACGAAGCCCAGACCCATGCTCGCCTCCATTTTTCAAATGTGATGTCACTTTCCCGGCGAAAATGGGTCTAGTACTTTGCCTATTCGAAAACTCTTCCACCCACTCCCCATAATTAGACCGCAAAATTATGTCATATCACAACAGGTTTGTAAACATGCACAGGAGCCGTGAGACCACGATCTCAATAATATGCAGTTGCTGGATATTGATGTCTACAGTTGAGTTTTACTGCATCTGTAGGATTCTTTTTAGATATAGACAGACAAAGGCGAGTAATCGTTTTTTGAAATTCGGAAAAGGCGAAATGCCTTAGCGATTCAATCCAGACAGTCTTATAATTACAATATAGGTTGAGACCTGACCGCTACATTAGCGAGTATCAACCCTGACAACAACCACATATGCCAGCAAGGTTTTCTGTGTTGTCAAGAACTAGTTTGCGAAGTCCTCTGCGAACGCAATCAAGTGCTGCTCCTTAGACCTAGAAGCTGATCGAGCCTGGTGTTGTTCTGTTGACCTAGGTCAACTAAGCACCACTCAATCGCCTTATTCTGCACTCTGTCGGCAACAACACCAACACACTCCAAGATTCATTTCTTTACTAAAGGCAGCAAGATTATACAAATCAACGAAAGACTCACCAAACTGTCACTCATATACAGTGCGTTAGTGTGAAGTTCACATTAAGCTGCGAACTGGACAGTTTGCGGTTGAAAATTTGTAAATTCATTCAAGATCAAAGTGTCCCAACATTCCTGAACAGTAACAAATATTTGAATAGGCGAAGTACCAGACCCATTCTCGTCAGGATGGTGCATGACGTCACATTTGAAATATATATAGAGGAGAGCACAGGTCTGGGCTACGCGAGACTATATACTGTAAGGAAGCTTCGGTAAATAAATGTGTACACTCAGGGTATTTATAACCAACCAGGAATAAAATGCGAAATGGTCGTTTTGAAATAGTGTCATGAATTATCAATCATTACTACTTGGTTGACAAAGATTTTTTGGCCAGTTCTTTTTACTGGACGGAAGATCTATATATTCCACATATGTTGCTACTTAACTAGCGCTTGTTTCTATTGTCTGAAGAAATTAGCGAGCTGCCATATTTGTGACATTTCGTGCAAATGTATACACGCAATATAACAAAATACGCCTTCTCTCCCATTCTGTTGATACGTGAATTTACCAACGTCATCTGAAATACGCTCAATAACGCATTAAAAACAGCTGCTAATTGATGACGTTAAAAACAAGCACCGGCCACAATCGGAACAAGGAACAGTCGGTTATATGTACACCCTGTGTACCATAAATATTCTTACAAAGCAGACTTTCATTTGCTGCTTTGTCATTTGTTAGATGGGGAGGAGTGTGTGAAGACCTGGTAAATTTTGGTGAATCAGATTCGATCAGACTTCAAGAATTGCGCGCATACTTTTTTTTCTGGATGTCGAGGACGTGATGTGATCCCACTCTGTGTGAGTGCATATCACGGATTCCATGCACACACATGTATATGGTACTTTCCGTAGAAACTTTAATTTTCAATCGACCGACCAGGTGACGACCACCTGACCGACCGTTGACCGACCATATATGAACGTAGTATAGGATGATTGCGCAGTCAAGTTCTAGTTCGTTTGAAGCCATTAGGTCGCTTACTTTTCGATACTTCCAATGCGAAAATGGTTATTAACCTTTGTTGAGGGAAGATGGGACATTTTTATCCTGTTAACTGAAGCGCGTAACTAGCAATGAAGGTGTCTGAGAACGAAACGTGTAAATTGGACTTCAAGAATTGTGCACAACTGTTTGTTAATGTATCCGTTGCTTTGTATAATCAGAGCAGACAATAATCGATAACTTACGAAACTGCATGCAGATACTTAATTACTAAAATCACATTAATTTTCACTATATACACTACTAAAACAAGACTTGCGCAACTATGCTTACATATTTCAATATCACTTGCGCTGCTGCATGCTGACGATCAACCTCTGACCGACTTTTGACCTACGTATAACAACCGACCAAACAACTGAAAGCATTAAAAGTTCAATGGAAAGTAGCATATATATATACACGACCACCATTCATCATCGCCATGCACCGTGTACATGAAGCCCTAGCTGCTTTTGTTTTTTCAAATTGAATTGCTTCGGTTCTGCATATTCTAGGATTTTTACAACAGAGTTCTGAAAGATCAGCTGCTTCTAAATGATCCTAACTACGCGGAATATTATCAATTTTTGTATGTGGGCTTTCTTGAAGTATTCCGGAAAATTCAGTCTATCGAAAAGTTTACCAATTAAAAAGTAAAAGAACTCATGCAAGCGTTGATTATGGCTTCCTTGTGGCCCAACTGCATGATTGGTGTATGAGAAATTGTGAGTTAAAGTTTTGAATGCATGAGTGAAGGTAATTATAATTGACTTATGCATAGTATGGTCACATGCATATTGCACCATCACTCCAGGGGTAGATCTAGCCCAATATGTTAGGTCGGCCCATGGGATTGGTGAAGTATAAACTCACTCTACTTGTGAGCCATGTGAAGCTAAAGATTACAGCTATTTGTAACTCCCATATATTATTATAGATCATCAAAATCGACATTTTGTGCAATTGAACTTGAGAATAATTACCATAGCCCCCCCCCCCCTCAATCTGTCCCTGTGCTTGTATATAATACTATCTTCCCTCACCTTTGCAAACAGTTATAGAGTACCCATATCGACAAACACAAACTTAAACAATGATTTAGCTCTACTTGTTGATGCTACGAACCTATCAAACCCTGTACCATTTTAGTGCGTAGTCGGGGGAGTTTGTGACGTAGCCTTACGTAATTTAATAGATGGCACTCAATTAATTATTGGAGAGGTTAGTATACAGTGATGATGGTCTGTACTTATTATATCCAGTGCACAAAATTAGGAATAACATTTGTTTGGACATTTGTCCGAACAAATGCCGCAATGCTGCCGTCATCGATTGCTCTGTTTGCATGCACAAGAGTAGTGATACCCAGATATCATAAAAATGCAATAAATGCAGTAAAGGATTTGTGCAAAATTCTAGGGTCAATAGTTGCAAACCGAATAACGTGAAAACCGTAGGTGCCCATGTTTTGGCTAGATTTTGACATAACCTAGCTGCCTAACTTCCCAGTGGTATATTGTGCATATCTGCACACTCAGGGAAAGAAAGAGGGTACAAATAGAAAGGACAATGAACTCGTTGAAGTCATGTTGGCAATGTTGGCACAGTGTGCGATAAAGGCTTGTACTCAGGAAACTATTTGGGGATTCATGCACTTTGGATCCTAACAAGGTACTTATGTATGTTTTTAGCTTTTGTATTACTCTTGTTATATTAATCTATCGCTTATCTTATATCCGTAATATGTTTTAGCATTTGTTAGATTGACTCTTTGTCTATTTAACACTACAAGAGTTCATTTCATTTTGTTAAGTTGATAATTGTGTCTTGTGAACTACCGTAGATGCTGATTTTTTTGCTAGGATGATATTTTTGCTAATTAGCAGGTTAGGCTGTGATCACAAAAATTTAGGAGTCATTTGCTGCCATTATCTATGTAGGTAAAATGTGTACAGTGTCAACTGCAAAAATGTGATTGCAAATGTTCTTCAGTATGCAAAATTAGCAAAATTTTAAGCCAACAAAATAATCCTCATCTACGGTATATAATATTCTGTTTACATTATTATGACATTCATTCTTTCTCATTTCACAGTATACCTTGATAAAATTGCAAGTAATTGGTAAAGAAGTAGTGTTCTTGCAATCACATCCTTGTCACCACTCCAATTTATTTACCAACTTCATACCCCTGATGGCACTTGGTGAATGTGAGTATACTTGAAGTGTCTACTATAACAAATTTAAAGGTTGAAAAATTGTCTTGCTACACTGGGTATTTTCTCTTGATTGGTCTATAGATGTTGCTCAATCAAATATGCCTGCATCTGACTAATGATATGAATAATTACTTACAATTAATATGAATTATCATTGGTGTTAACGATCTCTCAGCATGCACAATGAGTAAGTATTGGACACATTTATAAAATTACATTTTTTGGAATTCATTGTACTTATTCATTCATGAAAATGGTCATCATTTTGATTTTATCGATCGTGTACGTTTGTCTGGCCATGCGAGACTACGTATATGTCGAAGTGAGATAGAGAGCAAAGCCTATAGCAATACCGAGAAATTAAAACTGTTGTACTTCCTGAGGTTTAGGTGCGCTTATCAACACATAAACATGAGCCAGCATAATAATAGGAATGTAAGTTATAAGTGATTGATGCTGTGGATGTGACATGTCCTGCTGAAAAGAAAGTACTAAGTACACTACACTTTCATACTATATCAGACTGAGTTTAAGTAATTCATCTGAGGATGTGTAGTGAAACACACACACACACACCTACACACAGGCAATATATATGCATGCAGTAGAATTGACTATTATAAATTTTATATATAATGTACATATTAACATATTATCATTGAATTTACACCATTTATTTAGTACAAAAGCACAAATTTAAATAACAAAAACTAGTACAATCTAGATTTTGAATCAAAGCTATGCAATGCATTGACTTGTATGTGCATGAGGAACAGTTCTTGTAATTGCACAAAATTATAAAAAAACACAAACACAAAGTCCAAAAAGCAATAAATGCATCTAGGATCATCATGCAGTGTCATCACAAAGGTGCACTTCTTCAGGATGTGACCTTGCTACCCAATATGAAAATAAAAACACAGGTATGAGGTAATTTTCTATTTTTAGAAACAAATCACTATAAAGTAGCAGAGGAATAACTAATATACATAACAAATGTTCGGAAAATGAGTAATAAAGCTCCGAGCTGGACTGTGAATACGACAGTAGGGATGACCTGAACTACACAGAGGAGGGTGCAGAGAGTACAACCAACAGCAAAGACGCAATCACCTCATCACTTCTGCAAAAAGTGGAATCACCATGGGAAGGTGAAGGTGGAATGGCCAAGCTACGTACAGACAGATACTCAGCATCAAGCTCATTCTACAGCAAATATGGATTAGCTTGGAAAGAATACACAGAAGGCTGGACATCTTGGAGAGATACTTTATTCTCTCCAAAAATGCGTCAGGCTTTGGGAGCAAAAAAAATATCAATTAGAATAGAGTAAGAAAGGCAGTAAAGTCCAGATCTGGTGAATAATTATATAGAATAAGTCTGACGGATTTTTAAAATCAACGAATCTTTAGAGATGCTTTTCCTATGGAACTATCAAGCTTTCGGCTTCAACCGTTGTTCATGGACATCACATCTACAAGAACAAATGGTTGCCAGAAACTACCGATACTTTTTGCTGCTGACAAGAATTCGATAATGAACATGACATGTTTGGGCAGGAGGAGTCTCTGCACAACTGGAGCTTGATTCGTCCATTCTAGAAGAAACAAACAACGTTTGCTACAAATACCACCTTCTTTTCCAACCACACGTGGAACAAGGTGATTAAACATTAGAATAATTTCCTGCGGTGACGAACTTTAGAGTCATGTCACGAAAATTTGAAATCAGGAAATTCATCAGGGTTAGGATAGAAAATTACATGGAAATTTTGCCTGACGACTTTTAGGAGTGAGGAATTTTTAGAGAGAATACACATGTAACCAGTATCACCAGTGTACTTATGCTGGACTGAAAGTGGAAAAGGCCATCCCCAACATGTGCGGTGGGTTATATCAGATATAGACTTAAACAAACACCTTGAAGCGAGAATACATAATTGGGTCTGTGTGACGTGAGACTAAATCGGGTAGGCAAAGCCAGACTAGGTATACCGGGGGAAACACTGCATTGCTGTAACAACTTTTTCGAAATATTGGTCCTCATCAGTGCAGAGTAGTCTGATATATATCCCAGGGCAATGTAGGGGAAAACATCTCGGGCCGTTGAAGGATGAAAACATCTCAGGACGTTAAGGGATAACAACAATTCAGGCGGACGAAGGGATAAAAACATCTCAGGCCAATGAAGGAATAAAACATGACTTAAAGAGCTGACAACATGCAGCTATTGCATGTAGTATAGGGGAGATTAATGAGATCCACGTTAATGGAAAATTGCCATATTATACGTTGCTGTCACTAGAGCTGAGAAATAGTTAGCCTAACACTACCCGGATACCGTCCTGCAAGCCAGTCAACAAACAGTTTACCCAAGCCTGGTTGGGGTGATTGTGCAATAAAATAGCCCAAGCCCCGAGGCCAATTTGAGGGGGAATGGATCTCCCTTGCCAGAGGCGGGATTACAGGCAGGGTTCTGACTGACCTGCCAACATTCTGCAGCGCACAGAACTTTGCAGCCAAGCGAGGAGCCACTCGCCAACAAGTTGGTCTCCATGAAACAGGAACTGTAGGAATGGTATGGGATTGATACAAAAGGGGGAGGGGGAGGGGTTGAGATATCCAGGAGAACTATTACTACTAGTTGTATGGTTGGGAATTAGATAAGGGACCGACAGGGCAGTATTTTTGTTGTTGCCCGGTTTGCAGTTAGAACTGACCACAAACAGGGCAATAACCTAAAAGAGCCTAGGAGGCAGGAGGGGGCCCTTTGACCCGGGTTGTGGCAAGACGCGCAAGCATGCGCATACTTGCAGTTTGGATAATAATTGCACTGGCTGTGGTTCCACTTAAGGCAGTATGTGCCAGCTCTCCTCTTGAACCCGGCTGCCTGAGGAGGTCCAGAAGTGGACTGGACTGTGGTCAGAGCCCATGCTTCCTGGTCAATATGGCCCCAGCTAAAAGAGGGGTCTGCGGTAATTCGGACTCTCATGGCCCTGTCATATGCTGCCCAGCTAAGCCTGGGCGATCTCAAGCAAGCCGTTCTACCGTCCCTATAAATATCAGTAGCTCCATAGCCGGTTGGGGACGATAGTATATAGTCCATGGCTGAAAGTACAAAAAGCCAGTACTCAGTCCCGGAACACGGAAATTGGGGAAACTTTCCTCTTTTTCCCATCTTGATATAGTAGAGAGTCCTGTATTCTTTCTGGCAGGAACTCTGTGAGCTCAATATAAAAGCTCTCCTTGACCTTCTTTAGATGATCTGCGAGGATCGAAGGCAGCACCCTGCCTAGGACCAGACCAGCTTTGGACACTGTAGTCCCTGTATTGGGCGTCACACTGGGAACTGGAGCAGGAGCAAGCAGGGAGCCCAGGGTTCTATTCCGGATAGCATCCCCTCATTGAATGCATCCGAGCAAAGAACAAATGGAAAGACACCAAGGTTGAGTTAACCAGGGTTTTCCCGAACAGCCAGGTAAAAGGGTAACAAGCAAGTCCCCACTAGTGTGAGATGCAGCAGGGGTTGAATGCCCCATTTCGACATAAATGGGCACAGTGAAGGACCATGAATACCGTTAGAGCCTGTGGTACAAGTAATGGTGAATTGATTCACACCAATTATACACAGACCCGTACAATGTAGCAGCCTACACCAATGTATACTGACCAATGCCAAAATACTTCTGCAATGTACTTGCAGTAACTGTCTGCACTCTAAAGGCCAAACACAATCTGCTGTATGTGAATGCTGCCCAAGAATAGCCATCTAATATGATGCTGGTGCTGCCAATGCTGAGTGCACTAACAATAATAGCAATCAGTAACACTGAGTGCTATCTGTAAGGTACCTAGTGTAGCGATCAACACTGAGTGCTGCTAGGTACATAGTGTAGCGGTCTACACTGAGTGCTGCTAAAGGTACGTAGTGTAGTGAGCCACACTGAGTGCTGCTAGGTACATAGTGTAGCGATCTACACTGAGTGCTGCTGAGGTGCTTAGTGCTGTCAAAGAATTGCCATCTGCACGGATGGGCATAGTGTAGCAATCTACACTGAAAGATGCTATGGTATAATGTGTATCGATCCACACTGAGTGCTGTTGATGTAATTATTGTAGCAATCTAAACTCATCAAGTGCTGCTAAGGTGCTTAGTGTAGCGATCTACACTGAAAGCTGCCCATGCATACAGTGTATGGCAATAATGAACAAGGAAGAATAGAAAGGAATTTCAAATTATGCTAGTGAAGATAGGGGGGGGGGGGGGGGGGACCCTAACGCAGGGTAATAAGCTACTCTGATCTGTGTAAATACACACTAGAAAGGAACTATGGAACCTCAATTTGCATGAAAACTTGCATGTATAACCCATCATGATGGAGCAATTCCTTCTATGTGCTGTAGCGACATACGCTGTTTAGATCAGAGATGCATTTTTGCCATCTTTGCAGTTGATGGAGAAAACTCTCAACTAATTAGAAGCCACTGCTAAGCGCCAGAGAAAGGCACATTCCATACCCACAGCTGGTGTAGACAAGTAAACAAGCGGAGCAACTACGACGTTGCCAGTAATAAAGTGCGTACAACCAATAACAAACCCCGAACCGCAAGCAATTAACGCGACACATAGGGGAATCACCTATGGAGCGCCATTTGTAGCAAAAATCGATGACGCAAGAATATCAACGAGAGTAAATATCGATCATCGATCACGGCAATCGATCGTCGATCACAGCAATCAATCGTCGATCACAGCATGCATGCAATCGATCGTCGATCATAGCAATCGATCGTCGATCACATGCAGCAATCGATTGTCGATCACAGCATCGGTCGACACAGTGTGTGTGTGTGTGTGTGTGTGTGTGTGTGTGTGTGTGTGTGTGTGTGTGTGTCACTGTGTACAGGGGCATAGCTCCACAGTTTCCTAGTTGCCAGGAAACCCCCCTTATTAGGATCCCTTTAAGTGAAACCACCAGTATGCTGAATGCTTTAAAATTGTTCAGGGCTTCCATTTCGGATGGAACGGCTTTGATCTTGCCATGATATATATGGTTGTGTAACAGGATAGCCTGTTGTGCATGCACGTTCACACAACTGGCAAATGTTAGTCAACTGGATGGATCATTTACTAAATGATAGACGGTTGTTAAAGCGGATAGCAGCAGAAGCAGTGAGGTTGGGTAGAGCTATTTGGATTGGTATGATGAGCTTGTGTTGGGGGCAGGTTGAGTGGAAGGATGTTAATGTGCTCAAGGATCAGTTGTCGACTGTGAAAGTTAGAGTTTTGCTGGAGGCCATTACCTGGAGAAAAATATGGGAGGATGGGACCATGCAGGAGATGGAGACAAAGCCTAAGTTGGAGATGTTGAAGAGGATTGTAAAGTGCAGGAGAGTGCATGGTCAGAGTGTGTGAGAGTGTTGAAAAGGGCGGACAGGAGGATGATGATGAAACTGAGAAGAGGCACACCAGGACTTGAAATTGAGATGAGAAGATGGAGAGATGTGGCAAGAGAGGAGAGGTGTGCAAAGAATGTGACAGTGGTGAAGTGGAAGATGTGGAGCATTGGTCGATGAGGTGCAAGGCATGGGAACCGGAATTACAGCATGTACAATTGAAGGAATGGATGCAATGGCACAGTGACAATTGCTGTACCCAGGATCCTGCTGCATCCCTGCTGTCTGTGTGCTGCATGCAAACTATGAATTGCTAGCTATTATTTCATGTGTGAGGCATGCAAGATTTGGTTAACCCTATATATGTATTCTGTGTTTTAAATCTTCTTTAAATTTACTTGGATGTAAGTGCTAGATGGGGCCAGTATGTGCTCTAGTACCATGCAGTGGGCATAATGCACTCAAAATTGATTGATTGATATGCACTGAAATTAATAATATATAATAAGAATAACAATATATTATTTATTCATCACTTTTTCTTAATATAAATAATATAATAATAATATATAGAATATGTCATTGAATATTTACTATAAAATAGTTTGTGTTAAGCAGCACTTTGTCTTAAGAGTTTTCTTCTTAACGAGGTTCAACTGTATATCAAACATGTAATTGAATATCATTATATTTCGTGATTTAGTATAATATTATGAAGATCTAGTCAATGTTTGTGATCGATCGACGATCGGTTGCTGTAATCGACGATCGATTGCTATGATCGACGATCAATTGCTGTGATCGACGACGACGACCAATTACCGTGATCGACGATCGATTGTTGTGATCGACGATCGATGTCTACTCTCGTTGATATTCTTGCGTCGACCGATTGCCGTGATCGACGATCGATTGCTGTGATCGACAATCGATGTTTACTCTCGTTGATATTCTTGCGTCATCGATTTTTGCTACAAATGGCGCTCCATAATCACCTACCTGATTGGGCCTGGGAAATCATGGGCGGCAAACCGCTAGTGGGATCTGAAGACGTCACCGACTGCTGCTGCTGTAGTGCTGAGACTTGCCGGGTGAGAAAAGTCTGTGCCTCCCGTTGACAGACAAGTTGAGCCTTAATTTCGGACACAGCGACGAGGAGTTCCTTCAAAAGTGCATAAGACGAAGCCGCGGGAGTAACGGGAGGAAGTTCAGCCATACCGCGACGGAAAGAGAGGGACAACAGGACGGACTGCTCACAATTCGGCACGCGAGACTGAGAGGGACGATGTAACTAGGGTTGTACCTTACCCGTTTGCCGTTGGAGTTCGGCGACGAATTTGATCGTACTGCAAACTTGGCAGACATTATAATATGTATTTCGTAATAGGCCGGTGAAGTGCATTGTGGGCCGTTGTGGCCATTAACTCCATTTTATCACTGTCTAAATTCCGTTTTTTTGGCCCCTTCCGGTGGTTAAAAAATTATATTAAGGCTTCATCGACGCAAGCGACTTTGAAGAGATCAGTCGATTCTTCTTTCAAAGAGCGTTGACTCAGAATTTGTTACAGTATTTGAAGTTAGGAGATGTTTCGTTCTTCTGCGTACCTACCACCTTTGTTGGGTTTCGCGCTATTGTCTTTCACTACAATTTGGACAGCAAACGGTACGTTCAATGAACATGATCATGGAATCCGATTTAAACTAGTCTAAGATGACTATTTTGAAAGTGGCCCCAAAGGCAAAATGTTTCTTCTTGCAGAAATTACTAACATTGTGTTGAGTTGTAGCAACGTTTTTTTTTCTTTCTGTTTCCTAGGTATCTCCTGTCATTGCACATATAACCATTGCGGGCAACACAACAGTTCTTGCAACGTAACAGCGCCTGACATACTTGATCCGCACAAGTTCTGTTTAGTGAAGAAAGTTATTCGCCATGACGGATCAAAATCCTTGGAGCAGTTCTGCTTGCAACCTGGTTTAACTTTGACCTACTTTTACTGCCTCCGAAGCCGTACTTGCACAGAGAATGGTGACGAGGCCTGTTACTGCTGTACCGAGGACTATTGCAACACGGAAGGGTTCTACAACAAGAAATTTGGCATTACAAACGCACCCATTGACCCTTCGTCTACTAAATCGACTTCAACTTCTGAAAGGCCATCTGAAAGTGCGTCATTACTGTGCCTGTGTAGTTGCATGTGTGCGTGTTGCCTACTTGACTTGGAATATATGACATGTGCAAGTCACGAAAGAATTTGGGCGGTTACCAAGATTTTGGCAGACACCTGTAGGGGGCACTATATAAAATTAAAAAGCATGTAAATGCATCAGACCACCCCTCCGCCGGGTGGTTTGGTTTAGGAAGATAGTGACCATACCATGCACACTACTAATTCCCTTAACTTAAAACTTGCAGGTTATTAATTTTTTTATCCTGTTCAAATATTTTTTATCTAGTCTCCACTATGTCTGTCTTTTTCACTGTTTTCATAACAATTCTGGAGAAGTTGTAAACAAAGCTTGTTATTGTGCTTTATCTTGGGCATTTCATTGGAGCTACTCTGATTTTGAAACAGAAATGGGATGTATCTCTCAGGAAAGGCAAAACAGGAAGGTGCCAAGATTGCCTTATTTCAGCTGCAGTTTTCTTTTTGGTGTACAAATAACAAGTTGGCCACCCAGAATCGTACCACAATTGAGTGAATTGTTGCTATTGGCCCATCCATAGAGCCAACAAATTAGTTGACTCTTGTGGTAAAGCCAACTAATTAGTTGGTCTCAGTTTGTTTTTGCCTCAAAATCAGCTGTGTTTTGGGTACCCTTAAAAATAATTCAGCACAATGACAAATTATCTGTTAACAGTTACTTATAATCTCTTCGCAATTGCCTGGAAATTACGGAGTTCCACTGACTGGCTCATAAAGTTTACTCTTTTATTGGTAGCATACTGTATGTGTGTGCACCATAGTCGTTCGAATATATCATGTAACAGTCCCTATACATGAGCTTGAACTTGCATGTGGGACATGTCCTGTATTGTTACGATAGCATGCCTTAGTTTGGATAGCAATGAAATATTATACTGCAACGCCTATAAAAGACTAATCATGCAGCTATCTCGTAATTCTGTTATTCGGGTGCATACAAATTAAGAATCACCATTTAGTGATGTTAATTTTCTGTCATAACAGGTGCTTGGTCACATACTTGTATGTGAACAAACTATAAGCTGTTCTTCGGAATTTTAGTTTGAAATTTCTGGTGGGTGCTAAATGAGGGAACAAGCTAGCGACGGTCTTATTGTACCAACTGTGGGTTATTTGCGTAAAACAACTTTTCCATGTTGGGTATTTGAAAATTTTGCTCCCCTGCTGAGTTATAGGTGCTTGAGTCTTGTCATTTTAGCTCCAATTTCATCGATCTCGGCTTTCAAGAGGAATGACAAATTGCCTAACATGGAAAGGTTAGCAAGTACTTCGCTATAACGATTTATATGGGAAAATGTGTTAGAAAGCATTGAATTTCCTACATTTAGCACCCTGAGGATTTCGCTTTTGCGTAGGGTTTAGGAAAACTGTCCTAGCTGCTTTAGCATTCGTCTTACACGTTCAAAACAATAATTACCGTTAAGTTTAAATGTCTGCCTACTAGAAAAGTCCTAATTTGACAATCTATAGTTCGTACAAGTTGCGAACAAAGGTTGTAAAAAGGCCGAGATAGTCATGCCGCCTGATTAGCGCGGACATGCCCCACATGCACTTTAAATTTGAAGTTTTGTTCGGAAATTGCTGATTGGAAATGACATGTACTGAAAAGTATACATTCAGTACATGTGATTCACAGTGCAGTCATGATAGCAGAACTGCATGTGGGTGAGACTGTTGGACCATGATGATATGCAGCATTATGCAGTATTATTAATTTATTAATTATGATTTGGCCTAGTTGCTTATGATATCTTGACATCGTAAATTGAGATATATGCTGATTGAAAGTAGCTTATTTGCTCAATAATGCAGATGTGTGTATAATATTATCTATCCATATATTGAGAACCTACCAGTGGTTCTGGGTACCCCACATGCGTGTCTCTGAATCAATTATGAACGTGTTGAATACTGTACAAGCTTCAATTACACTATGATAGGAATGTATGTGGTTTAGCTATAGGTAGATACGCATGTGGGACATGTCCAGATTTGTTATGATAGTGCTCCTCAGTTTGTATAGGGGCGAAACGTTATCTTTCGGCACCTATAAGTTATTAGTCACGCTTTTATCTCGTGATCCGGGTGGATATTCGGGCGTATACGAAACCAAATCCGCAATAAATGACGTTTTCTGTCGTCACCGTTGCTCTTTCACATGCTGGCATGTGACCTAACTCGATGTTCTTCGAAATTTTAGTTTTCGGCTGGACGCTACGCGAGGAAACAAGCTAGAGACAGTTTCTTGGTGCTAGCATTGAGCTATTCGTAGTTTGCAACTTTTCCATGTGGGTGCAAGAGAAGCGTTGTTCCTGTCCCAAGTTATAGGAGCTAGAATGTCGACCTTTGATGGCCAATTGTGATGATCTCGGCTTTGGAAAGGAATGGCGTTGGCACCCGCATGGAAAAGTTAGTAAATGTTTTGCTATAGCGATTTATGTGAATAAATAGTCATGGAAGTATTCCACCAGGTAGCGCCCGAAGAGTTTCGCTTTTTAGTAGGGGTTAGGAAAGCCTTACAAACTTCTTCGCAATTGAAGAAAGCCTTTTAAAAGGCTAATCCTCGAAACGTTTACATGTCTACCTATGTATTAAGCCATTGTTTGACGCTCTGAAGCTTCTACAAGTCGAGAAATGAAGCTATAAAAACGACCGAAATTTTCACACCTCCGAATTAGCGTGGACATGTCCCACATGCGTAGTACCAGTTATTGACTTTCCCCGAATGTACTTGCAATAACTTGTTATTGTTGCAGATCCTTCTATGCTTGGAGTCCAGAATGTAGCAACAGTCAAGAATGTAACAACAGTCGAGAATGTACCAACAGTCCAAAATGTAATAGCAGCTGCTGTCATACCCTCAGTGATAATATTCAGTTTCACCCTGGTGACAGGAATTACGGTGGGGATTCTAGTGTTGGTGAAATGTCATATTATCAGAAAAGAACACAGAAAGTCTCCATGCCCATCGCATAGTAATTTGGTTACATTTTAAAATAGAACACAGAAGAAATATTATCATGCATAGCTAGTATGCAATATATGATTACCATTTGTGAATTACATATACCAATCAATTCATATACCATGTATTTACAAGAAAATCAAAATTCAAGAATAAATATTGTGATTATCTATTAATACATTTGCAAATCGCAAATCCTCCGGAGCAGTCTAAATTGTTCCATTATCCAGAATATGCATGCCTTTATCTAGAACATGTATTCCTCCTGTACCAATAGTGGGGACTGTCTTTATATTTAATGAATGTATATTAATGTATATATTTAATTATAATAGTTGTGCCACTCCCGAGCATGCAGAATGTGCAACTAAAACAACATACTTTTCTCTCATCACTGAGGGTATCAGCTGAAGGTGTGAAAGAAAAGTGTGTATGTATATATAGCTGCACATCCTGCTTGGGAGTGACACAGCCAACTAGTATCATGGGATGGCGCTATAATGGATTTGCCTTATAGATTTGCCATTGATCTTGCACAATGCGTGCGTACAACCAATTAACGCGACACATAGGGGAATCACCTATGGAGCGCTATTTGTAGCAAAAATCGATGACGCAAGAATATCAACGAGAGTAAATATCGATCATCGATCACGGCAATCGATCGTCGATCACAGCAAACGATCGTCGATCACAGCAATCGATCGTCGATCACAGCATGCATGCAATCGATCGTCGATCATAGCAATCGATCGTCGATCACATGCAGCAATCGATTGTCGATCACAGCATCGGTCGACACAGTGTGTGTGTGTGTGTGTGTGTGTGTGTGTGTGTGTGTGTGTGTGTGTGTGTGTGTGTGTGTCACTGTGTACAGGGGCATAGCTCCACAGTTTCCTAGTTGCCAGGAAACCCCCCTTATTAGGATCCCTTTAAGTGAAACCACCAGTATGCTGCATGCTTTAAAATTGTTCAGGGCTTCCATTTCGGATGGAACGGCTTTGATCTTGCCATGATATATATGGTTGTGTAACAGGATAGCCTGTTGTGCATGCACGTTCACACAACTGGCAAATGTTAGACAACTGCACAGGGTATTTATTTCAGCCCTCGGATATAACGGTAAAATGGCCGTCGCGAAACTTGACCAATTTTCTTAGCATATTATGCTTCCAATACGGATAAACTTATACATTACACTTTATAAAATTAAACAAATGTTATTTGTAGGAACACCCAAAGAAGAAAAAGTACGAAACAGAGAAGTTTGAGGCAACAACAAAGGAGCCAAAAACTTTCGGTAAAAGACAGAAATTGCCATTTCCGGAGGGGAAGATGACCCTGTAGCTTCACGAAATTTACTTCAGTCGCTGGCAAAATATCTGAACTATATGAATTTGCTTGATGTTTACTATTATAGCCTTGTTAAAACCTTTTATTTGGAAAAAAGCACTTTTTGGTGCCCCGAAATCGGCAAAAATGGAAACAAATAAGGTAATTACTTTCGCTTACCTTATTATAATAGCATTATTCTACAAGCAGAATCCTATAGCCAAAACTACATTAAATGGAAAAGTTAGACAAACAGGAAAGTTGTAGGGCATTTTCTCCTCCGGAAAAGCTGATTTCTCTTTGCCTATTAAAAAACGGCCATTTTGATGACGTATCGTGATGCGGGGCTGTGACATCACTAACATTGATATCTACTTATAATGGGGCACTTTCAGTGACGTTCTCATTTGTATGACGTAGTTTACAATTTGTGGTGACGTTGTTTACTGTTAGGGGTGACGTTGTTTATAAATTTGGTACGTGCACGCCCCAAATCCCAAGCAGCTGTGGGCTGAAATAAATGCCCTGTGTGGATGGATCATTTACTAAATGATAGACGGTTGTTAAAGCGGATAGCAGCAGAAGCAGTGAGGTTGGGTAGAGCTATTTGGATTGGTATGATGAGCTTGTGTTGGGGGCAGGTTGAGTGGAAGGATGTTAATGTGCTCAAGGATCAGTTGTCGACTGTGAAAGTTAGAGTTTTGCTGGAGGCCATTACCTGGAGAAAAATATGGGAGGATGGGACCATGCAGGAGATGGAGACAAAGCCTAAGTTGGAGATGTTGAAGAGGATTGTAAAGTGCAGGAGAGTGCATGGTCAGAGTGTGTGAGAGTGTTGAAAAGGGCGGACAGGAGGATGATGATGAAACTGAGAAGAGGCACACCAGGACTTGAAATTGAGATGAGAAGATGGAGAGATGTAGCAAGAGAGGAGAGGTGTGCAAAGAATGTGACAGTGGTGAAGTGGAAGATGTGGAGCATTGGTCGATGAGGTGCAAGGCATGGGAACCGGAATTACAGCATGTACAATTGAAGGAATGGATGCAATGGCACAGTGACAATTGCTGTACCCAGGATCCTGCTGCATCCCTGCTGTCTGTGTGCTGCATTCAAACTATGAATTGCTATAGCTATTATTTCATGTGTGAGGCATGCAAGATTTGGTTAACCCTATATATGTATTCTGTGTTTTAAATCTTCTTTAAATTTACTTGGATGTAAGTGCTAGATGGGGCCAGTATGTGCTCTAGTACCATGCAGTGGGCATAATGCACTCAAAATTGAATGATTGATATGCACTGAAATTAATAATATATAATAAGAATAACAATATATTATTTATTCATCACTTTTTCTTAATATAAATAATATAATAATAATATATAGAATATGTCATTGAATATTTACTATAAAATAGTTTGTGTTAAGCAGCACTTTGTCTTAAGAGTTTTCTTCTTAACGAGGTTCAACTGTATATCAAACATGTAATTGAATATCATTATATTTCGTGATTTAGTATAATATTATGAAGAACTAGTCAATGTTTGTGATCGATCGACGATCGGTTGCTGTAATCGACGATCGATTGCTATGATCGACGATCGATTGCTGTGATCGACGATCGATTGCTATGATCGACGATCGTTGCTGTGATCGACGACGACGACCAATTACCGTGATCGACAATCGATTGTTGTGATCGACGATCGATGTCAACTCTCGTTGATATTCTTGCGTCGACCGATTGCCGTGATCGACGATCGATTGCTGTGATCGACAATCGATGTTTACTCTCGTTGATATTCTTGCGTCATCGATTTTTGCTACAAATGGCGCTCCATAATCACCTACCTGATTGGGCCTGGGAAATCATGGGCGGCAAACCGCTAGTGGGACCTGAAGACGCCACCGACTGCTGCTGCTGTAGTGCTGAGACTTGCCGGGTGAGAAAAGTCTGTGCCTCCCGTTGACAGACAAGTTGAGCCTTAATTTCGGACACAGCGACGAGGAGTTCCTTCAAAAGTGCATAAGACGAAGCCGCGGGAGTAACGGGAGGAAGTTCAGCCATACCGCGACGGAAAGAGAGGGACAATAGGACGGACTGCTCACAATTCGGCACGCGAGACTGAGAGGGACGATGTAACTAGGGTTGTACCTTACCCGTTTGCCGTTGGAGTTCGGCGACGAATTTGATCGTACTGCAAACTTGGCAGACATTATAATATGTATTTCGTAATAGGCCGGTGAATTGCATTGTGGGCCGTTGTGGCCATTAACTCCATTTTATCACTGTCTAAATTCCGTTTTTTGGCCCCTTCCGGTGGTTAAAAAATTATAAGGCTTCATCGACGCAAGCGACTTTGAAGAGATCAGTCGATTCTTCTTTCAAAGAGCGTCAGAATTTGTTACAGTATTTGAAGTTAGGAGATGTTTCGTTCTTCTGCGTACCTACCACCTTTGTTAGGTTTCGCGCTATTGTCTTTCACTACAATTTGGACAGCAAACGGTACGTTCAATGAATATGATCATGGAATCCGATTTAAACTAGTCTAAGATGACTATTTTGAAAGTGGCCCCAAAGGCAAAATGTTTCTTCTTGCAGGAATTACTAAGTTAACATTGTGTTGAGTTGTAGCAATTACGTTTTTGTTGTTTCCTAGGTATCTCCTGTCATTGCACGTCTACCTATTGCGCGCAACACGGCAATTCTTGCAACGTAACAGCGCCTATCATACATGATCCACACAAGTTCTGTTTAGTAAAGAAAGTTATTCAAGGTGATGGATCAAAATCCTTGGTGCAGTTCTGCTTGGGACCTGGTTTAACTTTGACCTACTTTTACTGCCTCCGAAGCCGTACTTGCACAGAGAATGGTGACGAGGCCTGTTACTGCTGTACCGAGGACTATTGCAACACGGAAGGGTTCTACAACAAGAAATTTGGCATTACAAACGCACCCATTGACCCTTCGTCTACTAAATCGACTTCAACTTCTGAAAGGCCATCTGAAAGTGCGTCATTACTGTGCCTGTGTAGTTGCATGTGTGCGTGTTGCCTACTTGACTTGGAATATATGACATGTGCAAGTCCCGAAAGAATTTGGGCGGTTACCAAGATTTTGGCAGACACCTGTAGGGGGGCACTATATAAAATTAAAAGGCATGTAAATGCATCAGACCACCCCTCCGCCGGGTGGTTTGGTTTAGGAACACTACAAAAAAGTGGCTGTTTTACTATGGTTTACCATGGGGCTATATCTTAAAACTACCATTAGTTTACCCTGTTTTACACTGTTGCTGGGTTTACCAATAGTTTATCCCCAGAGTAAAACATAAAATTGGTATACAATGATGAATATCATTAAAAATCGCATGAATATCATTACTGGACAAACCAATGAACAGGTTGTATGAATATTTAAAATATAAACTACAGCATTCAGTGTAGTTAACTTTCTTCTAGGTCTGAATGTTATCTGTAGTGATTCTTCACATTGTCACAGTATGACATCCCACAAAGCTGAATGAAAAGTAGCAAACAATTTGTATGACAATCGTAGAAACATTATGTACCACACATAATATGGCATTACCTATTAAATATATGTAAGCTAATTTTCATTATATGGGCTTAGAGACAAGCTCTCACATCCACGAAGGAACGAGACAAGAATACATCTTCATGGCAGATATGGCCCATTCGAAACAGCAGGTTCTCACATCCACGAAGGAACGAGGCAAGCATACAACTTCATGGCAGATATGGCCCATTCGAAACAGGCTCTCACATCCATGAAGGAACGAGACAAGCATACAACTTCATGGCAGATACGGCCCATTCGAAACAGGCTCTCACATCCACGAAAGAACGAGGCAAGCATACAACTTCATGGCAGATACGGCCCATTCGAAACAGGCTCTCACATCCACGAAGGAACGAGACAAGCATAGAACTTCATGGCAGATACAGCCCATTCCAAACAGGCTTTCACATCCATGAAGGAATAGAACAAGCACAAAACTCCATGGCAGATTCGGTCCACTCAAGACAGACTCACACATCCACAAAGGAATGAAACAAGCATATAACTTCATGGCAGATATGGCTGGCAGAATGAAAGTTTACTTTCATTGCCATATATTCAAAGATAGTGACCATACCATGCACACTACTAAATCCCTTAACTTAAAACTTGCAGGTTATTAATTTTTTTATCCTGTTCAAATATTTTTTATCTAGTCTCCACTATGTCTGTCTTTTTCACTGTTTTCATAACAATTCTGGAGAAGTTGTAAACAAAGCTTGTTATTGTGCTTTATCTTGGGCATTTCATTGGAGCTACTCTGATTTTGAAACAGAAATGGGATGTATCTCTCAGGAAAGGCAAAACAGGAAGGTGCCAAGATTGCCTTATTTCAGCTGCAGTTTTCTTTTTGGTGTACAAATAACAAGTTGGCCACCCAGAATCGTACCACAATTGAGTGAATTGTTGCTATTGGCCCATCCATAGAGCCAACAAATTAGTTGACTCTTGTGGTAAAGCCAACTAATTAGTTGGTCTCAGTTTGTTTTTGCCTCAAAATCAGCTGTGTTTTGGGTACCCTTAAAAATAATTCAGCACAATGACAAATTATCTGTTAACAGTTACTTATAATCTCTTCACAATTGCCTGGAAATTACGGAGTTCCACTGACTGGCTCATAAAGTTTACTCTTTTATTGGTAGCATACTATATGTGTGTGCACCATAGTCGTTCAAATATATCATGTAACAGTCCCTATACATGAGCTTGAACTTGCATGTGGGACATGTCCTGTATTGTTACGATAGCATGCCTTTGTTTGGATAGCAATGAAATATTATACTGCAGCGCCTATTAAAGACTAATCATGCAGCTATCTCGTAATTCTGTTATTCGGGTGCATACGAATTAAGAATCACCATTTAGTGATGTTAATTTTCTGTCATAACAGGTGTTTGGTCACATACTTGTATGTGAACAAACTATAAGCTGTTCTTCGGAATTTTAGTTTGAAATTTCTGGTGGGTGCTAAATGAGGGAACAAGCTAGCGACGGTCTTATTGTACCAACTGTGGGTAATTTGCGTAAAACAACTTTTCCATGTTGGGTATTTGAAAATTTTGCTCCCCTGCTGAGTTATAGGTGCTTGAGTCTTGTCATTTTAGCTCCAATTTCATCGATCTCGGCTTTCAAGAGGAATGACAAATTGCCTAACATGGAAAGGTTAGCAAGTACTTCGCTATAACGATTTATATGGGAAAATGTGTTAGAAAGCATTGAATTTCCTACATTTAGCACCCTGAGGGTTTCGCTTTTGCATAGGGTTTAGGAAAACTGTCCTAGCTGCTTTAGCAGAACTGCATGTGGGTGAGACTGTTGGACCATGATGATATGCAGCATTATGCAGTATTATTAATTTATTAATTATGATTTGGCCTAGTTGCTTATGATATCTTGACATCGTAAATTGAGATATATGCTGATTGAAAGTAGCTTATTTGCTCAATAATGCAGATGTGTGTATAATATTATCTATCCATATATTGAGAACCTACCAGTGGTTCTGGGTACTCCACATGCGTGTCTCTGAATCAATTATGAACGTGCTGAATACTGTACAAGCTTCAATTACACTATGATAGGAATGTATGTGGTTTAGCTATAGGTAGATATAGTACCAGTTATTGACTTTCCCCGAATGTACTTGCAATAACTTGTTATTGTTGCAGATCCTTCTATGCTTGGAGTCCAGAATGTAGCAACAGTCAAGAATGTAACAACAGTCGAGAATGTACCAACAGTCCAAAATGTAATAGCAGCTGCTGTCATACCCTCAGTGATAATATTCAGTTTCACCCTGGTGACAGGAATTACGGTGGGGATTCTAGTGTTGGTGAAATGTCATATTATCAGAAAAGAACACAGAAAGTCTCCATGCCCATCGCATAGTAATTTGGTTACATTTTAAAATAAAACACAGAAGAAATATTATCATGCATAGCTAGTATGCAATATATGATTACCATTTGTGAATTACATATACCAATCAATTCATATACCATGTATTTACAAGAAAATCAAAATTCAAGAATAAATATTGTGATTATCTATTAATACATTTGCAAATCGCAAATCCTCCGGAGCAGTCTAAATTGTTCCATTATCCAGAATATGCATGCCTTTATCTAGAACATGTATTCCTCCTGTACCAATAGTGGGGACTGTCTTTATATTTAATGAATGTATATTACTGTATATATGTAATTATAATAGTTGTGCCACTCCCGAGCATGCAGAATGTGCAACTAAAACAACATACTTTTCTCTCATCACCGAGGGTATCAGCTCAAGGTGTGAAAGAAAAGTGTGTATGTATATATAGCTGCACATCCTGCTTGGGAGTGACACAGCCAACTAGTATCATGGGATGGTGCTATAATGGATTTGCCTTATAGATTTGCCATTGATCTTGCACAATGGTGAGAGCGCAGGTATCAATTGTCCCTTTTCAGTCTAGTAAAGAGAGGGGCATGGTGTGGTCTGATATGCATGCGTTAGTCACATGTATATGAAGGTGAAGTCACCTGAAGAATTCTTTGTGATAGGCCTTATGCTCTCTGAAAGAAGAGAATTGTATCAAATATCATAATGGTATACAGTGTCACATTGATTGTTTTCAAGACATTCTTTTAAGGATATTTGTTTGTGTTGGCAGATTCAATTTCACAGATCATTACTTCTTCCTGGTGATGTCATCACATCACGCAAGAGTCTAGTGAAAAAAATGAGAAACTTCTTCAATGATTGAGATTCTTTTGAGAATCCCGTCACCTGTCTGATACATTATATGGTCACTCTTTCAAGGTACCAAGCGACATTTTACACTCTCTTATATGGTCATTGAAACAAATTACTTTTAATGTTAATCAAATCTGGATTCCAACCTGTGTGAAGTCTTCCTGGATGGGAAGCAAGATAACGAAAAACAGCCAAAGATTTCAACAATGCCATTCACACTTCATGTCTACTTAACAGCCTATAAAATAATTCCAGTTTTAAATTCCTAAATATCCCAGGATTCACAAAATTATACAAAAAAACAATGCATAGCTGAAAGCTGAGTGAGAGCAGCCATTTGCTTTTGACCACGTTTCATTAATATTCATAGCTTGCCTGTAATGAATATTAATGAGAACCTTGGTCATGCAGCCACCTGTGTAAAACAGCCAGAGAAGTTTTGTCCCAAGGGTGACCACATTAGACAGGTTCCACTGCAAATATAAATTACATGCATACATATAATATAGATAATTATTATATAATATTATATATATATATATATATATATATATATATATTATTTGTATGCATGTAATACATAATAACATTATATATAGTAATATAGGAGTTAAGTTCAATGCAAGAAGAATGAGTGCATGCATGGCATGACATGTAGTATACATGTACAAGTTTACATTAATAACTTGGTTATTAATTTGACCATGTGTTTCCAGGGGACATTCCTTATATGAGGACAAAACTAATGCTGAAGTGGCCTCATTGATCAAGAATTCTACCCAGTGTGGCGTCTTTGCTGTATGACATCATCAGGATATAAATAAATACATAAAACTAAATGGCATAGTTTTAATTACAGTAGAATCGTACCAACTCCACTTTTCCCCATGAGTGCAATTCCATCAGAACACTGGCTGGGCTAGGTTTGGCTGCCCTCAATGATTTCAACATTATCTAGCTGATTGAATAGAGCATACAACACATGCTTTCTTTTATAATATATAATACCCACATGCAAGCTATAAATATACGGTACCCATACAGGCGCTAAATTTTGTAGGACTTTTTCTCAAATTATGCGAATGAACCTGCATTCACAAAATTCCATTGACTATTTGGTTAGATACATAAACTAATTGTTCAATATATAATGGGAACTGGTTCATTCGCGAAATTGAAATCACAATTTACGGCTAAGGGCTACACCTTTGCAAACAGTTATAGAGTACCCATATCGACAAACACAAACTTAAACAATGATTTAGCTCTACTTGTTGATGCTACGAACCTATCAAACCCTGTACCATTTTAGTGCGTAGTCGGGGGAGTTTGTGACGTAGCCTTACGTAATTTAATAGATGGCACTCAATTAATTATTGGAGAGGTTAGTATACAGTGATGATGGTCTGTACTTATTATATCCAGTGTACAAAATTAGGAATAACATTTGTTTGGACATTTGTCCGAACAAATGCCGCAATGCTGCCGTCATCGATTGCTCTGTTTGCATGCACAAGAGTAGTGATACCCAGATATCATAAAAATGCAATAAATGCAGTAAAGGATTTGTGCAAAATTCTAGGGTCAATAGTTGCAAACCGAATAACGTGAAAACCGTAGGTGCCCATGTTTTGGCTAGATTTTGACATAACCTAGCTGCCTAACTTCCCAGTGGTATATTGTGCATATCTGCACACTCAGGGAAAGAAAGAGGGTACAAATAGAAAGGACAATGAACTCGTTGAAGTCATGTTGGCAATGTTGGCACAGTGTGCGATAAAGGCTTGTACTTATTCATTCATGAAAATGGTCATCATTTTGATTTTATCGAACGTGTACGTTTGTCTGGCCATGCGAGACTACGTATATGTCGAAGTGAGATAGACAGCAAAGCCTATAGCAATACCGAGAAATTAAAACTGTTGTACTTCCTGAGGTTTAGGTGCGCTTATCAACACATAAACATGAGCCAGCATAATAATAGGAATGTAAGTTATAAGCGATTGATGCTGTGGATGTGACATGTCCTGCTGAAAAGAAAGTACTAAGTACACTACACTTTCATACTATATCAGACTGAGTTTAAGTAATTCATCTGAGGATGTGTAGTGAAACACACACACACACACCTACACACAGGCAATATATATGCATGCAGTAGAATTGACTATTATAAATTTTATATATTATGTACATATTAACATATTATCATTGAATTTACACCATTTATTTAGTACAAAAGCACAAATTTAAATAACAAAAACTAGTACAATCTAGATTTTGAATCAAAGCTATGCAATGCATTGACTTGTATGTGCATGAGGAACAGTTCTTGTAATTGCACAAAATTATAAAAAAACACAAACACAAAGTCCAAAAAGCAATAAATGCATCTAGGATCATCATGCAGTGTCATCACAAAGGTGCACTTCTTCAGGATGTGACCTTGCTACCCAATATGAAAATAAAAACACAAGTATGAGGTAATTTTCTATTTTTAGAAACAAATCACTATAAAGTAGCAGAGGAATAACTAATATACATAACAAATGTTCGGAAAATGAGTAATAAAGCTCCGAGCTGGACTGTGATTATGACAGTAGGGATGACCTGAGCTACACAGAGGAGGGTGCAGAGAGTACAACCAACAGCGAAGACGCAATCGCCTCATCACTTCTGCAAAAAGTGGAATCACCATGGGAAGGTGAAGGTGGAATGGCCAAGCTACGTACAGACAGATACTCAGCATCAAGCTCATTCTACAGCAAATATGGATTAGCTTGGAAAGAATACACAGAAGGCTGGACATCTTGGAGAGATACTTTATTCTCTCCAAAAATGCGTCAGGCTTTGGGAACAAAAAAATATCAATTAGAATAGAGTAGGAAAGGCAGTAAAGTCCAGATCTGGTGAATAATTATATAGAATAAGTCTGACGAATTTTTAAAATCAACGAATCTTTAGAGATGCTTTTCCTATGGAACTATCAAGCTTTCGGCTTCAACCGTTGTTCATGGACATCACATCTACAAGAACAAATGGTTGCCAGAAACTACCGATACTTTTTGCTGCTGACAAGAATTCGATAATGAACATGACATGTTTGGTTAGGAGGAGTCTCTGCACAACTGGAGCTTGATTCGTCCATTCTAGAAGAAACAAACAACGTTTGCTACAAATACCACCTTCTTTTCCAACCACACGTGGAACAATGTGATTAAACATTAGAATAATTTCCTGCGGTGACGAACTTTAGAGTCATGTCACGAAAATTTGAAATCAGGAAATTCATCAGGGTTAGGATAGAAAATTACATGGAAATTTTGCCTGACGACTTTTAGGGGTGAGGAATTTTTAGAGAGAATACACATGTAACCAGTATCGCCAGTGTACTTATGCTGGACTGAAAGTGGAAAAGGCCATCCCCAACATGTGCGGTGGGTTATATCAGATATAGACTTAAACAAACACCTGGAAGCGAGAATACATAATTGGGTCTGTGTGACGTGAGACTAAATCGGGTAGGCAAAGCCAGACTAGGTATACCGGGGGAAACACTGCATTGCTGTAACAACTTTTTCGAAATATTGGTCCTCATCAGTGCAGAGTAGTCTGATATATATCCCAGGGCAATGTAGGGGAAAACATCTCGGGCCGTTGAAGGATGAAAACATCTCAGGACGTTAAGGGATAACAACAATTCAGGCGGACGAAGGGATAAAAACATCTCAGGCCAATGAAGGAATAAAACATGACTTAAAGAGCTGACAACATGCAGCTATTGCATGTAGTATAGGGGAGATTAACGGGATCCATGATAATAGAAAATTGCCATATACATTGCTGTCACTAGAGCTGAGAAATAATTAGCCTAACACTACCCGGATACCGCCCTGCAAGCCAGTCAACAAACAGTTTACCCAAGCCTGGTTGGGGTGATTGTGCAATAAAATAGCCCAAGCCCCGAGGCCAATTTGTGGGGGAATGGATCTCCCTTGCCAGAGGCGGGATTACAGGCAGGGTTCTGACTGACCTACCAACATTCTGCAGCGCACAGAACTTTGCAGCCAAGCGAGGAGCCACTCGCCAACAAGTTGGTCTCCATGAAACAGGAACTGTAGGAATGGTATGGGATTGATACAAAAGGGGGAGGGGGAGGGGTTGAGATATCCAGGAGAACTATTACTACTAGTTGTATGGTTGGGAATTAGATAAGGGACCGACAGGGCAGTATTTTTGTTGTTGCCCGGTTTGCAGTTAGAACTGACCACAAACAGGGCAATAACCTAAAAGAGCCTAGGAGGCAGGAGGGGGCCCTGTGACCCGGGTTGTGGCAAGACGCGCAAGCATGCGCATACTTGCAGTTTGGAGAATAATTGCACTGGCTGTGGTTCCACTTAAGGCAGTATGTGCCAGCTTTCCTCTTGAACCCGGCTGCCTGAGGAGGTCCAGAAGTGGACTGGACTGTGGTCAGAGCCCATGCTTCCTGGTCAATATGGCCCCAGCTAAAAGAGGGGTCTGCGGTACTTCGGACTCTCATGGCCCTGTCATATGCTGCCCAGCTAAGCCTGGGCGATCTCGAGCAAGCCGTTCTACCGTCCCTATAAATATCAGTAGCTCCGTAGCCAGTTGGGGACTATAGTATATAGTCCATGGCTGAAAGTACAAAAAGCCAGTACTCAGTCCCGGAACACGGAAATTGGGGAAACTTTCCTCTTTTTCCCATCTTGATATAGTAGAGAGTCCTGTATTCTTTCTGGCAGGAACTCTGTGAGCTCAATATAAAAGCTCTCCTTGACCTTCTTTAGATGATCTGCGAGGATCGAAGGCAGCGCCCTGCCTAGGACCAGACCAGCTTTGGACACTGCAGTCTCCGTATTGGGCGTCACACTGGGAACTGGAGTGGGAGCAAGCAGGGAGCCCAGGGTTCTATTCCGGATAGCATCCCCTCATTGAATGCATCCGAGCAAAGAACAAATGAAAAGACACCAAGGTTGAGTTAACCAGGGTATTCCTGAACAGCCAGGTAAATGGGTAACAAGCAAGTCCCCACTAGTGTGAGATGCAGCAGGGGTTGAACGCCCCATTTTGACATAAA
Organism: Halisarca cf. caerulea; assembly: GCA_963170055.1. NCBI lineage: Eukaryota > Metazoa > Porifera > Demospongiae > Chondrillida > Halisarcidae > Halisarca > Halisarca cf. caerulea. The sequence goes on along the minus strand of CAUJGJ010000040.1, from coordinate 2,429,690 downwards.
TGGGCACAGTGTAGGACCATAATTACCGTTGGAGCCTGTGGTACAGTAATGGTAAACCGATTCACACCAATTACACAGACCCATACAGTGTAGCGACCTGCACCAATGTGTACTGACCGACGCCAACATACTGCTGCAATGTACTTGCAGCAGATGTCTGCACTCTAAAGGCCAAACACAGTCTGCTGCATGTGAATGCTGCCAAAGAATAGCCATCTTATATGATGCTGGTGGTGCCAATGCTGAGTGCACTAACAATAATTATAATGATCAATAACACTGAGTGCTATCTGCTAAGGTACCTATAGTGTAGTGATCTACACTGAGTGCTAGCTGTTTGGTACATAGTGTAGCGATCTACACTGAGTGCTTCTAAGTACATATATTGTAGCAATCTACACTGAGTGCTATCTGCTGAGGTGCTTATTGTAGCGATCTACACTGAGTGCTGCTGAGGTGCTTAGTGCTGTCAAAGAACAGCCATCTGTACTGGTGCTGCCGATGGGCATAGTGTAGCGATCTACACTGCATGAAAGCTGCTAAGGTAAAGTGTATCGATCCACACTGAGTGCTGTTAATGTAATTAGTGTAGCAATCTACACTCATTAAGTGCTGCTAAGGTGCTTAGTGAAACTAAGTACACTGAAAGCTGCCAATGCATACAGTATATGGCAATAATCATGCAGTGACAACAAGGAAGAATAGAAAGGAATTTCGAATTATGCTGGTGAAGATAGGGGGGACCCTAACGCAAGATATAAGCTACTCTAATCTGTGTAAATACACCCTATAAAGGAACTACGGTACCCTAATTTGCATGAAAAATTCTATGTGATCATAACTGTAGCGACATACGCTGTTTAGATCAGAGATGCATGCTATGCCAACAAGTAATTTGAGTTAAAAACTCGTGGGGGCTGCTGCCCCACACACTCGAATTACTTGCAAAACATTGAAGGGTTAGTGCACAGCTGAACATTCATTGAGCATACTGTTTATTGTAACTTGACGATTGTTTTGAAAACAATTGCCATATTTGGCAATTGTTTTCAAAACAATTCCTATAACTCATTCCTGTATAAATGCATACTTTTCTATTACTATTATATAAATTCTCTATTATAAGACTTTTCTTTAAATCTATATTATATATATATATATATATATATATATATATATCGGACGAGCGTTACACACCGGAAGTCCAAATGAAAACAATATCTTAGGGGCTCAGCCCCTAAAAATGCTTTTTTGCCCTCCTTGCAGTTGATGGAGGAAGCTCTCAACTAATGCAGGCTAAAAGCCACTGCTAAGTGCCAGAGAAAGGCACATTTTATACACGCAGCTGGTGTAGACAAGTAAACAAGTGGAGCAACTACGACGTTGCCAATAATAAAGTGCGTACAACCAATAACAAACCCTGAACCACAAACAATTAACGCAACACACGGGGGAATCACCTACCTGATTGGGCCTGGGAAGACATAGCCGGCGAACCGCTAGTGGGACCTGAAGACGCCACCGACTGCTGCTGCTGTAGTGCTGAGACTTGCTGGGTGAGAAAAGTCTGTGCCTCCCGTTGACGGCCAAGTTGAGCCTTAATGTCGGAGTAACGGGAGGAAGTTCAGCCATACCGCGACGGAAAGAGAGGGACAAAAGGACGGACTGCTTACAATTCGGCACGCGAGACTGAGAATGACAATTTGTTGTTAGGGACGCTGTAACTAGGATTGTACCTTACCCATTCTAGTTCAGCGACTAAATAGATCGTACTGCGAACTTGGCAGACATTATAATATGTATTGCGTAATAGGCCGGTGAACTGCATTGTGGGCCGTTGTGGCCATTAACTCCATTTAACATTGTCTTGTAATGCCGTGAATGGTCTGTAATGCCGTGAATTAATGGTCCACTCCACTGCCGTAAGTTGTCCCCCCTATTGTTTTATCCGGCAATACTAAAACCTAACCCTAACGCTTCGACGGTAGCTTGTATTCGATAAGCGCCCACACCGGACAACTTTTAGGGGGACAAGATTTGGTGTGACCATAGATACTCGACCCGAGTATCTATGGTGTGACCAGTCTAAATTCCATGTTTTTGGCTTCCGGTGGTTAAAAGATTTTAGGGCTTGATCGACGCAAGCGACTTTGAAAAGATCATTCGGTTCTTCTTTCAAAGAGCGTCAGAAATTATTACAGTATTTGAAGTTAGGAAAGATGTTTCGATACCTACCACCTTTGTTGGGTTTGGCGCTATTGTCTTTCACTACAATTTGGACAGCAAACGGTACGTTCAATGAATATCATGAATTTAAACTAGACGACTGTTTTGAAAGTGGCCCCAAAGGCAAACTGTTTCTTCTTGCAGGAATTACTTAAACATTGTGTTTAGTTGTAGCAACGTTTTTGTTGTTTCCTAGGTATCTCCTGTCATTGCACGTTTGGTTTTTGCGGGCAACACAACAGTTCTTGCAACGTAACAGCGCCTGACATACCTCATCCGCACAAGTTCTGTTTAGTGAGGAAAGTTATTAACAGAGACGGATCAAAATCCTTGGACCAGTTCTGCTTGCAACCTGTTTTAACTTTGACCTACTTTTACTGCCTCAGAAGCCGCACTTGCACAGGAAAGGGTGACGAGGCCTGTTTCTGCTGTACTGAGGACTATTGCAACACGGAAGGGTTTTACAACGAGAAATTTGGCATTATAAACCCTTCGTCTACTATATCGACTTCAACTTCTGAAAGCCCATCTGAAAGTGCGTCATTTCTGTGCCTGTGTAGCTGCATACATTGCCTACTTGACTTGGAACACATGTCCCAGTCACGAGAGAATTTGGGCGGTTATCAAGAATTTGGCAGACACCTGTAGGGGGCCACTATTATAAAATTAAAAAGCATGTAAATGCATCCGACCACCTCTCCACCGGGTGGATTGGTTTAGGATGATAGTGACCCTACCACTACTTTCAAATTGATTTTAGTTTACCAATCGCTTAACTTGTAACAGTTACTTATAATCTCTTCACAATTGCCTGGAAATTATGGAGTTCCACTGACTGGCTCATAACGGTTACTCTTTTATTGGTAGCACACTGTGTGTGTTTGGACCATAGTCGTTCGAAGATATCATGTGTATAGTCTCTTTACATGAGCTTGAACTTGCATGTGGGACATGTCCAGCATTGTTATGATAGCGCACCTTAGTTTGGATAGCAATGAAGTATTATACTTCAACACCTATAAAATATTAGTCATGCGGATATTTCCTGATTCAAACTGTTATTCGGGCATATACAAATTCAGAATCTGCGTTTAGTGACGTTTTCTGTTACAGGTGCTTTGTCACATGCTGGCATGTCAACAAACTAAGCTGCTCTTCAGAATTTAGTTTTCTGCTGGGTACTATAAATGAGGGGACAAGCTAGCGACGGTCTTATGGTACCAACCGTGGGTTATTTGCTCTATACAACTTTTCCATGTTTGGTGTTTGAAATTTTTGCTCCCGTGCTGGGTTATAGGCGCTTGAGTCTTGTCATTTTAGGTCCAATTTCATCAATCTCGGCTTTCAAGAGGAATGACGAAATACCCAACATGGAAAAGTTAGCAAGTACTTCGCTATAGCGATTTATGTGGGAAAATGTCTTAGAAAGCATTCCTACATTTAGCAACCTGAGGATTTCGTTTTTGTGTAGGGGTTAGGAAAACCGTCCTAGCTACTCAAGCGCTCGTATGAGACATTTAAAACAATAATTTCAGTTAAGTTTAAATGACATTGTCTGCCTACTAGAAAAGTCCTAGTTTGACAATCTATAGTTCGTACAAGTTGCGAACGAAGGTTGTAAAAAAGGCTGAGATATTCACACCTCCTAATTAGCACGGACATGTCCCACATGCGCTTTTGAAGTTTTGCTGATTGGAAATGACATATGCTGAAAAGTATAGATTCAGTACATGTGACTCACAGTGCAGTCATGATAGCAGAACTGTGGGTGAGGCTGTTGTTCCATGATGATATGCAGCATTATGCAGTATTATAAATTTATTTGATTCGTCCCAATTGCTTATGATATCTTGACATCGCAGATTGAGATATATGCTGATTGAAAGCAGCTTATTTGCTTGATAATGCAGATGTGTGTATAATATTATATATTCGGATACATAATGAGAACCTACCAGAGGTTCTTGGTACCCCACATGTGTGTTTCTGAATCAATTATGAAGGTTACACAATGATAAGAATGTATGTGGTTTAGCTATAGGTAGATAGCACCATGCATGCAGTTTATTTTCCCGAATGTACTTGCAACAACTTGTAATTGTTGCAGATCCTTCTACGCTTGGAATCCAGAATGTAACAACAGTCCAGAATGTAATAGCAGCTGCTGTCATACCCCCAGTGATAATATTCATTTTCATCCTGGTGACAGGAATCATGGTGGGGATTCTAGTGTTGGTGAAATGTCATATTATCAGAAAAGAACGCCGAAGGTCTCCATGCCCATCGCACAGTAATTTGGTTACATTTTAAAATAAAACAAAGAAGAATTATTATCATGCATAGCTAGTATGCAACATATGATGACCATTTATGATTTACCAATCAAATTACGTACCATGTATTTACAAGAAAATCAAAAGAATGTTGTGATTATATCTCAAACTATTAATACATTTGCAAATCGCAAATCCTCCGGAGCAGTCTAAGTTCAATTTGTTCCATTATCCAGAATATGCCTTTATCTAGAACATGCACTCCTCCTGTACCAATAGTGGGGACTGTCTTTATATTTAATAAATTTATATTCAAGGCATGTATGCAATTGTAATAGTTGTGCCACTCCCAAGCATGCAGAATGTGTAACTAATGCAACATACTTCTCTCTCATCACCGAGGGTATCAGCTCAAGGTGTGAAAGAAAAGTGTGTACGTGCATGTATAGCTGCACATCCTGCTTGGGAGTGACACAACCAACTATATAGTATCATGGGATGGCGCTATAATGGATTTGCCTTATACAATTGCCTTTGATTTTGCGCATGCAATGGTGAGAGCGCAAGTCTCAATTGTCAAAGAGAGGGGCATGGTGCAGTTTGCAAAGGGAATCCATTTGTCATTATAATACGTTTTACTGATGTGCATGCATGAGTCAGTCACTGTATATGAAGGTCAAGTCACCTGAACAATACTTTGGGATAGGCCTTATGCTCTCTGAAAGACGAGAATTGTATCGAATATCATATTGGTATGCACATTGATTGTTTTCAATACATTCTTTTAAGGATATTTGTTTGTGTTGGAAGAAGTATCCATTTCACAGATCATTACTTTTCCTGGTGATTTCATCACAGCAGGCAACAGCCTAGTGACAAAAAGTGAGAGAAACTTCTTCAATGATTGAGATTCTTTTGAGAATCCCGTAACTAAAAGGGTTCAGTGGAGGAGCCATGACACGGCACTGCTCTATCATCATTGTGTAGCTTGGTCACTACGTAAAGGCAAATTCTAAAACTGATCCTGACTCAGTCTCTGTTGTTTCTCACATGCACCATCAGTATGTGCAAGGAGCACTGAAAGAAGGAGATTGTGGATAATATATAGGCCTAATCCAAGCATGGATATGTTTACTTGAATTGTATGTATACTGTTATGTAACCACATTATTATAGAGTTATTTAGCATCCATGAACATAATTCACCGCGATTTGGCTTGTCGAAATATATTGGTTGATGAAAACAAGATTTTAAAAGTTTCAGATTTTGACCTGTCAAAAGAAATTGAAGGAGTCTATTCCTCAACATCCAACATCAAACTTCCATTAAGGTGGATGTCTCCCGAGGCTATAAGACAGCGGCTATTCTCTGAGAAATCCGATGTGTAAGTTCAATTTGTTTGTTTACATGCATTTGAATTACACAAAATCAAACCTCGTTATGGAGAACTTTAGTAGAACCATATATTTAGTTCTCATTATCATAATTTCTTCTTATCAAGCTATCATAGTAACATATATATACATGTATTGTACTACAGAAAACGAAACAGGGTTTGTAAGCTAGTATGTGCCAAATATTAATGTTCTATTTTATAAGTGTGTTCTTCTTAGCATGGTTCTACTGTACTATATATATACTTTAAATTCGATTAAATATTTTAATTTATTTTCTATCAGGTTAGCTCTCTGATAATTTTATTTTTCACTTCCAGTTGTTCTTACGGAGTTTGTCTTTGGGAGATTTGCACTCTTGGTGAGTATGAAGAGATTGTGTATAGTGTCAGTATCCTTTGTATTTTAACTATATTGCAAAATAATAATGTATTGCATGGATAATATATATATATATGTAATGTGATATTATTATATATATATATATATATATATATATATATATATATATATATATATATATATATATATATATATATATATATATATATATATTACATAATATAGATAGATAGATAGATAGATCAATAGATAGATCGATATATAGATGGATAGATGGATTGATCAATGGATATTGCATGGTGGTGTAGGCCTCTGTTCTGGAGTACAGTAGTATTCCAGAATAGTATTGAGCAGGAAAACATGGTTACGTTACATTAATTAGTTTTATTTTTATATTTTGGTGTTAAATGCTCGTGTGATATATATATATATATATATGTCTATATAATATTATAGATAATATATAGAGATAATCCAGATTCTAATCTTATTAGGGAATTCATAATAATACCTACTATTCCACTAATACTGAAGTATGAATTTATACAGGAACTTGTAAGCATGGTGATTGAATTCAAAACAATCATTGAAATAATCAAGTCTGTTAACATGCAAACGGGGGCAGTCAAAGTACATGAACCTTTGACTGGAATT
>CAUJGJ010000040.1:2405300-2415300 GCA_963170055.1 Halisarca cf. caerulea | reverse complement strand
TTTTCTTGCTACCACTTCACCTACATCAACCTACTTGGTACAAGTTAGTAACAAGCATAAACGGTACAGGTGTCACCATTAACTGTGTGAGCAAGCAAGGAGAAATCGTTCACAGGGATTATTTCAAATTCAATGAAGGACAGTTTAAGCAGTTTGAAATTGACCCTGATCACTATTGTTCCATTGAGGCTACTTTTCCTCTACTGGTTGTGCAAATTGTTTTTGGGCATTTGTTTAATAGGACAATGGTTTCAAATACCTTCACAACCATGGTACCACCTCTCAGTCAGTACAGAAATGAGTACACTTTTTTGTTTGCAGAGTACTTCTCAGTTGACAACAGTAGTAATCCAGCAGTTTTTGAGCAACAACTTAGTGTATGTGTACCTGTAAACTGCTTCAACAATAGTAAAATTCTGTTTGATGACCAGCCACTACCAGACAGTGTTATCTATGTTCCTGTGAAGTGTAAGCATGAGGATGTTTGTGCATATTGTACACAGTATGCAGTACCTGATGCCCAAGCACGTGGAGTACATACCCTCAAACACAGCAATCCAAAGTGCACAATTGGAGTGATTGTTTCTGGTTATGGGCAAGAGTATGCATATGGCTATCCTGCAGGGATGAACCTTGATTCTATTGCAGGTACATACTGATTAGCACAGAGTCTTACACAATATTATAACTAAAGATAATTATGATTGTATTATTGCATATCTTTCAGATCCCAACTTCTGTTTCAAAAATGATGTGATTACGCAGTGCAGAAGTTCCCACTTTCTGGAGTTCTATCTAGTGAACTCTGGCGGACCTCCTGCAGGATCTACTGCAAATTGCATTGGTCCAGGTGTCTCTGTAAGAAGTGGGTCATGCGCAGCTATGTATTTTAGATTGATGCAACTGCATATTTTATACAGTATTGAATGCGCTTCTTGTGCAATGCCATGCATATATATATATACCGCATATAGTGTTAAATATGTGTTTGAAATCACATTTTCAATATGACATCATACTTCTGAATGGAAAACTTAGTGTAATAAGTAATGTTCACTGACAGAAGGATCCCGGAAATCCCTTTTTAGAATATATAGCTGAATGTTTGAAACAAGAATCCCTATGTCCGTATTATACATTAAAGGTGGTCATTAATTATTGATTTTGTTAATAAGATCATTATTACCCAGGTCACTATTGTTGCCAATCGTTAATCATTGCATTTCTTTTTGTTTTGGTGGAACTGTATTGATGGAATCTACCATGATTATATATATACACTGAGTATTTATAACCAACCACAAATAAAATGCAAAAATGGCCGTCTTGAAATAGCATCACGATTTATATTGGTTCTCAGTACTTAGTTGGAATGCTTTTGCCCAGCTCTTCTTACTGGACAAAAGATTTATATATTCCGCGCATGTTGGTACTTAACTAATGATTGTTACGATTGTCTGGAGAAAAATAGCGAGCTATAGGAATACATCGCATTTTCGGACAAACTTTGTCTCGGCTGCACCTTTACATCCCTCTTAATTCGCATAAAACAATTGCAACACGAAAAGAAAGAAAACGTTGTGAGCTATCTAGAAATCGTTCCGGCTATAGGTTATAATCTTCTGCAAGAAAGATATGACCAAAAAAACTCTTCAACCAGCCAAAATTTTGCATAAATGGTCTAATTGTGAGAAACTGCTTGATTGAGCACTATGCTTGAAACGATTTTCACTAACCGAAATATCTTAAGTTTCCATTGAAGAAGGATGTGGTGAGATTCTTAGGCATCTAGAGGTCCGGCAAAGTGGCTTTATCTTTACTCTCAACAAAACTATCGTTCTCGTGACGTTTCATGCATACATAGGTGCAATGTCACAAAAGTTGCCTTCTCTCCCAAATCTGTCGATACGCGAAAATTCCAACGTCATCTGAAAGATGCTCAGTGACGCATTAAAAACAGCCGCTAATTGACAACGTTGAAAACAAGCACTGCCCACAATTCGAACAAGCAACATTTTGTTATAAACACCCTTTGTAATTGTATAAAGAGATGAGGAGGCGAAATACAGAAAGTCACCTCTAGTGTCTTTTTAGGGACATAGGGATTTTTGTTTCAACTGTGGGACAGCTGACCTCAATTTGATGTAGATATTTAGGTCAGGAATATAGATAAAGTAAAGAAATTGATATATTTTCCATTATTTTGCTTACAGTTTTGCCTCTCAGAAGTGTGACCTCACATCGCATGTGCATTAAGCGCATAAGCTCTATTAATGTGCATAATAATTGTGTATTTTTGCACAATACTTTAGGTTTATTTGGTTTGGTGATAGCATTCAGTAAACTATGCTGAAACTGCAATTAGTGCATGCATTGCTGTGTGGAATGTAGTCTTCATGCATGCACATATGAATTATTTTTTTATTTTTCTGCTTTTGCCTCACTTTAGATGAATCTCATTCAGTGATACTTTCCGATCGTTGCTGTCTTCATTCTTGTGAAACAGATGTACCATGCAGACTCAGTTTATACCATAACAGTACCTTACTGAGTGGAGGATCTAAAAGCTTTACTATAAGTCTGCGTGGCAATGATCAACTGAGAGTGTGTAAGACAACTTTGCTGGTAATTATTAGAGATTGTCCAGGTGTGTCTGGTGCATGTACCTGTATGTCTTTATGTGTGTGTATTTATAGTATACTAGCAGTATACTATTCTATATATATATATATACATTAATTTTATATATATATATATATATGCCAACATATACATTACTTTAATCTAATATTTGGACTTAACACCGGTCTACTCATATTAAAAGAAAACATCATGTATGTGAGTAACTTCTTAGCGACGGCCATATTGTCGTTTTTCTCACGGACGGTTCTAAATACGCTGTGCAAGAGAATCCCATGAGCCGCAAGGGATTTAGTTGTTAAGACGTTCTCCATTCTGAATGATGTGGTTGTTGCAAGTAGTACTCCTACTTGGAGGCCACCATTTGCTTTTCCTAGACAGTGTTTACTTGTACCTAAATGAGGGGCCATTGCAGAAAAATCCACATTATATTTATATTTTATATGATGTACTGTAAAATCAAATTTAGGATCTGGCAAGCTTGTATATGTATGCTTCAAACAGTAATTAATGAACAAAAAGCACCCTCTTTCAATGCAGGAGCATTGCAAGGGAGGCGCTAACTCCTCTTAACATTAGAAGCCGATTATAACCTATACATACATATACCGAATACTTTCATGGAGTGTATCCTTTTACCGATTTTAGCTTTTAGCCATTTTGCACTAATTTTTATAATTGTGGACAGCCATGGTTTGCCATTGCAGAATTAAGAGCCTAATCTATATTTTCATGGGTGTAACCTTTGGTGGATAGCCTCCTGTCCTACACTACTGAGGTTATTACTATGTATGATATACAGTGGGCCCCTGTTAATTGCATACCCTCTGGACCAGGCAGAATTATTCCATTATCCAGAATATTCCTTTATCCTGAACATACTTTCCTGCTGTGCCAATAGTGGGGCCGGTCTTTATGTATATTTAATGGATGGATGTATGTGTGAGCAACATAAACATTTGCAGTGAATTGGACAACCTGTTTAAAATGGGAATTTTAAGAAGTAATAAGCAATGTTATTGATTTTTGTTGTAGGGTAGCTATATCTGACTCGGATAAACCTGCATTTACAATGCTATTCTTATAAGCAGTATGGTTTATATACTCTTTGAATATAAGTGATGTGAAATTTTTATTCCTATATCCAGAATATTCCTTTAAGTGGTAATCCTTTAAGCAGTTCTTTTACTACAGTGCATATATACAAATGATTCTGTACTTGGAGATTATATTCCATTAACCAGAATATTCCTTTAACTGTTATGCGATTAAGTGGGGCTCACTGTAATAGATATGTTATTATATTGAGTCATTCTTTTCATTATGATTCAGATTCTTATGTTCTGAAATGCTCCGATAATATGCAACCAAAAGCATGTTTGCATGTAGAGGTGGATTATGGATGTGATGTTTGCTTTGAAGAAGGTCGAGTCAAATTCGGTGTGCTACTTTCTTGTTATCTTACACATTCATCTTGTCAGCCTAGCAACTGTATTATCCGAAATCCTGACGGGATCACTGCACAGAAGCTAGTTGATTATTCCAATATCTCAACAGAGGAAAATTCTGTATCTATATATCCTCATTTACTCAATAATCCAGTTGACTTCCCAGTATCTCCAACACTGCAGGGTGTGTGGACCTGTACCTGCACCCATGAAGAAGGCATTTCCACAGACTCTACTATACTTGCTCGCTGCTGTGAGTTGTTGGTAGTTCTTGCAATGAATGAATATGATATATATAGCTCTTTGCACTCCGCTCATCATCCCTTTATATGTGTACACTCTGATACATGGAATGTGGATAATTACATGTAGTTAAATGAATATTTTTAAATCTAGCCTTGCTAACTATATACCTCACAATATAGCATACATGACAATAATGATTGCAAACCACACCTAACCACTTGAGTTTAAGTTACTACTACTGAGTCAAGTTTTAACTTCTATGCATGGTGCTAGAACTTCATAATTTAATTTAATGCAATGTTATCTGAACATCTGATTGATAATATGGAATGCAGAAATGCTCCTAACTCTCAGTTATACTTGAAACATTTCCATTCCTGTTTCAAAATCATATGTGTCCATGTGTCCAAAATGTTCCATATCCACTTGAGTGGATTATGAGATGTGAATTGTTAGATTTTGCCAAAGGTTTCTTGTGTTCTGTTTTCTTTCAAGAAACTTTTACCATGTCCTGCAGTTAGTTTGTAGGTAATGAGATCTTTGTTTGGGTCATGCTCCATTTTCTGCATAAAACTCCCCATTGTAAACAGTTTGCGCAGGTGGGTTATGTACAAACTCAGCCAGAAAGGGGGCGTTTTGTGGTTTTAAAGGAATGTTATAAAAAATTGTCACATTTGCAAATTTTACGTTGGTTGGTCATGGGTGGCTCAGTAGCTAGCCTGTTTGGATATGACACCAAAGTCTGTGGGTTTGATTCCCAACCTGCACCCCTTGTTTGCTTGTGAAAACAAGTGCAGCTACTGAAGCCAGACAATGTATATGTAAAAATTGTGCGTGATTTGCATAGGTTTCGTGAGTCCCTGGTGGAGTACCCTCAGGCTAAAGGGGTCTAACATAAAAAATGATACAGAAAAGAGCTGAACATCCCTTTCATATTGTAACCCACTTCATGGCTGATTGTGTAGTGGTTGACTTGGCATGCTGGACAACTCTACTTATATAAATCTACATTAATTTTATCATTTCAATATGTAGATGCCCACAATTTCATGCAGTATGTAAGTCGTATAATTGATCATCGCATTTGATCTTGTTGGCAGCTGTTGCACCGAAGATTTATAAAATATCAACTCGAGTAGCTACAGCAAATGGAAGCAATCAGTACCTTTTACCTGGCAATAGCTTTACAATGCTCTGCATGATTTTGGAAGGAGTTCCAGAACCACAGATTAGTTGGTTTCAGAATGGTATTGCTATAGAAGGCACTGCCAACCTTTCACAAATCACAGTTCCAGTCAGCATAGATGACCCAGCAGCAGCAGCTGGGTGGTACACTTGCAGGGCATCAAATGCACATGGAATGGATGACGCGTATTCACAAGTGCAAATTGGAACAGGTTAGTTGATGTACCCAAATAATAGTATAATGCACGCATGTACCCTAAGTGTGTATAGTACTACCCTATATATGACAGATAAACCAATATTATTGCAAGTGTTGGATAACTTCGGGTGTAGAAATGTGTTCCGTCTGATGCTTGGAATTCCCTTCAGAACTTCGTCATCATTATTTTCCTGCAGATATTCTACTGCCACCTATTATATGGAAAACATCTCCACAACGGCAGACTACACTCAAGATCTCATCTAACCGTGTATTCAGTGTTACTACGGACTTACCATTTTTGAGGAATGAGAGAATGCCTACATTGGTTACACTCAACTGCAGCCTGAAACACCAGGCAATCCCAAATGCCACATTTGCTTGGACAAGAAATGACCAATTAATCAATGACACTCACATGATAGAGATCAAATATTTTAGTGAGAATGGAACCCTACTGATCATCAATGTCACTCAATCTACAGATGAAGCAAAGTATTGTTGTAAGGCTGAAAGTTTTGCTGCGAGAGACGAGGCTTGTTTAAAACTCGAATTTAAAGAATGTAAGTTCTTCTATGATTGTCTCTAATATTTTTTCTGCATGATTTAGCATTTAATACCATTTATCATATAATAATTTAATACCATTAGCATGTGCACTTATAGTGGGGCAGTCGTAACAAGCCATACTCCTCACCCTCAGGTGTTTGGTCATTAAACATTTTACTCCCTAAGAAGCCATTCGGCAACCAATATGCATTATTTAAGTATGACCAACTGTTACAATGCTTTGACTCCTTGGTGCACTCGCCCTAGGGTGCTTCGTGTCCTTTGGACTATATCCTAAATTGTTGGGAATACAAAAACTATTGCATAATATTATTACTATCGTACATTCATGAATACCTTCTTATTGTTGCAGATCACTTTCTTCCTGAAGACCAGTATAATGTAACAACAGCTGCTTTCATATCCTCGACAATAATATTCGGTTTCATTCTGATGATGGTGGGGATTCTTTTACTGGTTATCTGCCTTATTAGAAGAAAAAAACGAAAAAGGTCTGTTAAACATGCTGGATATCATTAATTGTGCTCTTTTCGTTCACATTATACATTATTATAATATTATACAAGGGAATCTCATTAAGTGGACCCCAGTATCCCCGAAAAGTTCCACTTAATAAGAGTTCCAATCAATGAAAGTCAGGCATTTCAATGTCTCTGCACCCATAAACAGCAGTTGTAAATGGTATTATTCTTCGTTAGCTACATTTTTTCAACCTTTCGCCTAAAATGGCCACGATGATCAAATTTAGCTTTAACTGGCTATTTTTTAAACTGTCCAATTATTTTTGAAGGGTTTCCAGAACCACAGCTGATCTAAACAGTAAACAATTCAAGCTCAGCTTCTACTGCACCCTTCCTATTAAAGGCTTCAAATTTGTTACCTCTAATTCTCTAACACCAACTGTTACAATAATTTTTAACAATTTCACACACTTGTAGCCTTCAAGTAATTGTTATTTATGCATCAAAGGACAAGTATGGCTGACAAAGGTCGAATTGGGCATCAACATGTTTTGGTTGTCTGGAGATTTAGGCAAATCTGGTTTAATTGTGCATGGATCCAATGAAATTGGTGAGAATTGGCATCAAAACAAGCATTGTTTAAGAATTTTGCTGAAATGTTATGAAAACAGTGGGAAATCCAGACTTGGTGGCAAGTGACTAGATAATAATTGGACAGTTTGGAAAATAACTTGTTCTTTTTTCTGGGAGTAATTCTTGGCCTAAACAATGTTTCTTACCATGTAATTGCAAGACGTAGTTTGATTAAATGTACAGTACTTATTGTTCGTTATTCTGTTGTTCAAATAAACGAGAGACATTCTGTATGTACTGTATTAACTGTATATAATAAGTGAAATGGCCATATTTCATACATAGTTGGTATATATGTAGCAATAATCATATACATGTATATTTTATACCAAATTAAATCACTATCGTTCACTCTACTGTATACAAGAATATATGAACTTAAATTTCACGAATTTAATTTTTGCCAATACATGTAGGAAAAGAAAGTATGAAAAGTCTATGAAATTGTTTATACCATCTAGAAATATATAATCATTCACATGAAGGTGGAATAGGATCTGAAGTAAGTGCATGTTCTTGTATATCGAGTGCAAGTGGATTTTCTCTAGTTCTTGATCATATCATGTGCATGATGAACATAAACAAAACAAGTAATTCGGATGAAAACCCGTGGGGTGCATTAATGATTGGTACATTACTTTACCTTCAGGAGATGTGTATTTTGGCAGCAGATGACTGGGAGATTTCACCTGATGACTTGGAACTGCAAGGAAGTCTTGGAAAGGGTCAGTTTGGAGATGTCAAACTTGCACTCGTCAAGAACATGTCATGTACGAGTAAACTGAAGAACTACATGGTCAGACAGGTGGCAGCTGGAGAGTCCTTGTCCACGAGCAGAGCTGTGGCAGTGAAGTACTTGAGAGGTATGCAATCAACAGCTAAATATTTTAGTAGATAATAATAGTATTATTAATTTACATGTTGAGAAAATGAAAATTGGGCATTTTCTGCATTTTACCCTAAGGCTTATACCCTTAAGCTTCTTATACATTAATTGCAGGCTATACTGCTTGCTCATTTCTAAGAAGCTGTAACTGTGCCATGCTCATACTGAATGCATAAGTCAACATAATATTATACACAAAATCCCTGGAAATGGGAAAATGAAATAATTCTTAAGTTTGAACATATATATGAATTCCATCCAAACAAGTAGTGGATACCATGCGCTGACTTATACTAATAGGTATCAAACAGGTCTTGAGTTCTATGTGAATATAATATATCTAATAAGATTTGCAGTATTTAACTTTGCTGTGGTGAACTGCACTTGAAATTTGCATGTGATGTAAGTCCAATCTACGTGATGTATATATAGTGCATACAGTAGTGATACATGCAGGATTTTCCTTCCTATTGACATTCCTCCAATCCTAAGCTGCAATTCGTCATCTGATTCAGAAGAAGGTATAGGAGGAAGTCAACTTAATGGGTGTAATAATTTTTGGCACCTAAGTAGACTGATTTGTAATGTTGATAGTATAATAAAAGGCATGCACATTATTAGTGTGTTGGAAAGGTCCACTGAAGTTTGACTGTTACATTAGAAGCCGAGCTCAATCAGAGGCTTCATAGGCTCACCTAGAAGCCAAGTGCAGCTACCTGTTACTTTTAAATTACTGGAAGCCAGGCTTGACTATACACAAAGGTTCAAAATTTTTCATGTAAATGCACATGTAATGACATACATATATACTTTTTTGAGTAGATAGCTTCACTAATGAGAAGAGAAACCTTTTTATTCAAGAGATTGCTCTAATGCAGAAAGTGTCCAAAATTGGCAACAATCACGTTGTGCAACTCTTGGGCTGCATTGTATCACAGACACCAATGGCAATGGTAATGGAGTTCTGTCCCTTTGGTGACCTCCACAGCAACCTCGTGCAATGGAGGAAAGAGGTGAGGGAAAAAATTAAACCACTATAAGTGCCAGGGGTGCCGGAAGCACTTTTGAAGTGGTGAGGCTCCAAAATTTTGTATTGTGTAAGGATAAGCATGTAAACATACTCAGCAGTGAATATTGCTCAAACAAATCATAAATGATCGAAGTAAGTGGTACAAAAATCACAATTTTTTTCTTTGGAAAAATCTGCCAAGTTGAGTCAAATGACGGACCAAATAGTAGACGCATCTGTCGAATCTACTTGATATGGTCCCAAAAGCTCTTCATGGGCTTCCAAGCTGTCCGTATCAATCCACCTCATGCAGATGACAACCTGCTCCCTATTAGCGCTGTCAGTTGTTTCATCAACCATGATGGGAAGGAATTTTGATTGGTCCTGGCAATCTTTAATATTGCTCTAGGCTATTGCCTATCTTATCCACTCACTTATGTTCTAATAGAATTTTTTAATATAATGAGAGAAATCATGATACAATGCATAGATGGAGCAGGGTTCGATATACTTGGAAAGTACCTGGGAATTAGAAATAGACTGACAGTGTTATGTATTCAAGCACTTCTTTGTCGTTATGTAGATTGGTCCCTACGTCAAGCCACATTCTGAAACTGATCCTGACTCAGCCTCCATTGTGTCTAACAGTGACCAACAGTATGTGCAAGAGGCACTAAAAGAGGGAGATTTATTTTCCTTCGCTCACCAAATTGCCATAGGAAT
>CAUJGJ010000040.1:2380300-2395300 GCA_963170055.1 Halisarca cf. caerulea | reverse complement strand
CAGTTATTTCTGTCGTCATTCCGAGTCCAGCCATATTGACCCACGCATTTGGTAGGAAAATTTCTGGCCACCTTTTCACTCATGCAGAACAAATACTACTATTTACAACTCAAATTGCAGCTCTATTTGAGATTGAAGAACACAATGACATCTATAGCAAATGGCAACTGGGAGACCATGTAATTTGGACAAAGTACAAGCAGTTCAGTATAATATTCCGTAAGTCAAGTATAGTTTTCTAATTGTGGACTACTTGGTAGTGCATATCATAGCTGTTTGAGGCTCAATACATTACATGATACAATGTATAAAACATAAATTTATTGAAATTGCCTTAATATTTCTTAAAATTCGCTATATAAGAAGACTTATGAGGTATGACTCTGTTCAAAACTAGACCAAGTGTATTTATAATCACCTGTGTCTTCTCTGGATTGCCTTCTTCACAACCATCATTCGCTTGTAGCTTTATTAGCAGCTTATTGAAAAAGAATAAACATCAGATTCTTTTGTGTGCATCACGTATTAATTTCTTTGGAATATGAAAATGTGTTTTAATAAGTATAAATACTATTATATCATGGTTGAACATCACCTTAATCCCATTCTTTTGATTCTTAGAAGCTTCCCATCCGTTATTTTTTATGTTAAACTTTATCAAAATTCATTTTAGTAAGCTATAATATATATGACATTGTAATAGTTAGGCTTTCAGGGGCAAGTCCAAAGACTGCGTGTAATGTGTTGTGCTCAAAGGACAAAGGACACCATTTTGTGGTCCAGACTCTTTATGTATAGTTAAAGAAAACACCATATTGAATTTCAAAATTGTGAACTTTAAAATGTTATTTAACAGAATAAGACTAAAATCTATAAATTGTACATCAAACATGTTATTTTTTAAACCCTTCAATTATTTTTTTAAGGTCCCCTGAAATACAGCTGTTTTGAATGCAAAACAGAGTAAAGTCAACAAATTTGTGAACCTTACCAGCTAGAGTTCACAAATTTGTTGACTCTACCACTGAACCAATGGCAATTACTTATCCCAATAAGCCATATTTCAGGGTTGGGATTTGTTACTGCAACTTCAAAAGACAAATTGCAGCTGAAATGGGTCACTTTGTGCATCAACATGTTTTGGTTCCCTTGAGATTTAGGCCATTCTGAGTTCAAATTCAGGAGATATCCAATAAAAATAGCTCAAACTGCCATCATAACAAGCTTTGTTTACAAATTTCCTGAGAATGTTATGAAAACAGTGAAAAGTCCAGACATTCTGGCAAGTCCTTAAAAAATAATTGAAGGGTATAAAAAATAACCTGTTATCAATGGTACTCTTGTATAGTTATATGGCTTCTTCATAAAATTAGCAAATTAGTGAAGTAAATTTTGTGTTAAGAGTTTGTTGTAGAATGTTCTTTGTGAAATTGGTTATGTCAATCCTTTACCATGTGTGCAATTTACATTTTCCTAGTACATATATGCATGAATGGTCCTACGCACCATATATATACACAGGGTGTTTATAACCGTCTGTTGCTTGTTCCGATTGTGGGCGGTGCTTGTTTTCTACGTCATCAATTAGCGGCTGTTTTTAATGCGTCATTTGGCGTCTTTCGAATGACGTACGACATTTCACGTATCAACAGAATGGGAGAAGAAGGCGACTTTTGTGACGTTTTGCCTACGTATCCGTGAAACGTCACGAAAATGGCAGTTTTGTTGAGGGTGAAGATGAAGTCGCTTGGTTAGACCTCAGATGCCTTCGAATCTCACCAAATCCAACTTCGATGGAATCTTAAGATGTTTTGGTTTGCGAAAATCGTTCCGGGCATAGTGCTACAATCAAGCAGTTTTTCGCAATTGGACCATTTATTCTAAATTTTGGCCGTTTGAAGGGTGAAAAAACAGGTTTTTCGGTTATAACTTTCTTACGGAAGATTATAACCTATAGCACGGAACGATTTTCAGATAGCTCACCACTTGTTCTGTCTTTTCGTGTTGTTTAATGGGAATTGAGTGGAATGTAAGGTCTAACCAAGGCGAAGTTTGTCTAAAACTGCTATGTATTCCTAGCTCGCTATCTTCCTTCAGATAATAGAAACGATCGCTAGTTAAGTACCAACATGCGCGGAATATATACAACTTTCGTCCAGTAAGACGAACTGGGTGAAAATCTGGTCAACGAAGTAGAAACGATCGATAATTTGTGAAGCTATTTCAAGACGGCCATTTTTGCATTTTATTCCCGGACGGTTATAAATACCCTGTGTAAGCAGCCTAATTCATTTTTTGTGCATAGTTTTGAGGTGGATATTAGACACAAGTATGGTAACCATTAAATTTTGGCTTTTGGAACGCATTCAATAGTTCAGTATGTAAGTTATAATGAACACATATATGATTGAAGTAATTTATAATAATATTATACTTTTGGATTCTACAGTGGGCCACTGTTAATCGCATACCTGCCAGACCAGGCAATATTATTCCATTATCCAGAATATTCCTTTATCCAGGACACATTTTTCTGCCATGCCAGTAGGGGAACCATCTTTGTATATATTAAATGTATGTATGTATGCATGTACACTATAAACACATACAGGAGCTTCAATAATATTATCCTTTAAATGGGAACTTAATAAAAGGGTATTCTTATAATAAGCCTTATGGTTTATATATACTCTTTTAATAAATTAAATACATGATTTGAAATTCTCATTCCTATATATACGCAGAATATTCCTTTAAGCAGTATTCCTTTAAGCAGTTCTTTTACTACAGTGCATATATACAAATGATTCTGTACTTAGAGATAACATTCCATTAACCAGAATATTCCTTAAAATGGTATGCGATTAAGTGGGGCCCACTGCATGTGTACTTGTTCTGCAGATTACAGTCATCACAATATATTTAGCTTCTCATTGAGAATCATGTTACAGTTAATTTTGAAGACTAAATGTATTTGTTAATTATTGGGTAAACAACATAATAATATTGATTGAAGCCATAGAAAGTCTTACTCTCTGGGTTTCACCGTTTTAGCGGTGAAATACGAACAGTGTTTCAACGGTGAAATACATGCAAACAGTGTTTTAAACGTGAAATACAAACAGACTGAGTGTTTTAACGGTGAAATACAAACAATCTTGTAACGGTGAAATGTGAACAGTGTTTTAACGGTGAAATACAAGTGGTGTTTCAACAGGGAAATACAGCGAAGAAGTCTATATCTAGAAGGCCACCCAATGCCAACAGTGGACAACCTCATCTGTTCTCTCAATGAAGCCATTGTATTTGCAAATTTGACCTTAGTATTATAATTTGTTTCACCTGATATCATCAATAGTCTGTAACTGCTCCAGAAACTAGGTACATATCAGTACATTTGCAAAGTACAAATGTTTGAAATATATTTGCACAATTGACTTTTGTAGCAAATTCAGCAAGTGAAGTGTTCCAAACAGTAGTGAACAATCGACTCAGGAACATCCCAAGTGTGTTGGATCTGTGTGATCAATTGAATCATGTTTGGGCAGTATGTATATAATATATATACCAAAGAAGAGCATGCCAGAGCACTGGAAGTTGTTGTCTGGTGATATGACAAAGATGATGTTCTATGCTGACACAACATGAAATGCTTAAATTAATCATGAAATCCAATTAAGTTAAGGTTGTTGAAACAAGGAAGCAAACAACGTACTTCCAGACAAGGCATATGCATAGACGTGATGGCAGCATGTATTGCATTTCACTATCAGCATTATATTTGCCTACCAACTCTTGCACCTATTTATTGAGTTAACCACTATAATATTATTCAGAATATGTAAAATATGCAATTAATTTCGCCTTAAGAATACAATTTAACTCCTTCAAACAGCCATGATTATGACGGAGAAACAGACAATGATGTTGATGACAAACATGATTGCATATTATACAAGACTCCAATGTCATCGACCAACAACAACCTGATTATACCTGCTGATTGAGCGTTACGTGATAATATTATTCGAGATCACACCCGAGTTCAACTTTAAGGTCTAAACATCTACCTAGCATGTTCTTATTCTTTGACATGGAAAGAGAGAGTATTGTTCAGTAATGCAGGTTAACAGTGCATTAGTTGCATAGCTCAAATGCTTTTTATCATAGCGTGTGCTTATAATAGGTGTGAGATGTTGCATTGGATCGTTGTATATGTCTAATAATGAATTGAATTCTCTTGAACCAGTGTTGATATTATAGATGTGCTTTCTCTGTGTTAGAGACAGTGAAAGTTCACTGGAAGAAACTTTTCGGGCAAATACAAAAGTAACTGAAGGTAGACAGGTACAGAAGTGACCTACACCGGATATAAGTAACTTCCATACCTTACAAGAACAATGACTGCTCCTAATCTCTTTCTAGCAATATGTTTTCTGATGGCCTCTAGAAGTGTACAAGGTAATGAATATATAATAAAATAGTATTACAATGACAAAGACAATAATTATTACTCTGTGTATTTGTTGTATCGGCACAGGTATTAGCAACAGTGGAAATGAATATTACCTAATGTACTCGGTGGATAAGAATACTAGAAATGACCAACCCTTATTTTTTGTGACAACAGATGATTCTAGACCTGTACAGTTCAATGCATCCTATAATATACCAAGTATAAATTGTACGTTAATAGCTAGAAAAGGAGAGCTGACGAAGATTGTCATGCAACCTATATTGACCCTTATGGAATCATTCTATTTCAAATTAAGTGTCAAACTCAAAGCTGAAGAAGAAAAGAATATTATTGTTTATGGCCTCAATGAGGACGGTACATCCACTATCGTTTACCTTGCATTACCATATTTTGAAACAACAACAGAAATTTACGATTACTATGGAGTCAGTTCACATAGGAGCAATCTCAATTACATGGCTGTTGTTATTCAGAAAGATAATACATACCTCACCATAATACCTACAGTCCGTTTGAAGGGAGATGTGCCAGGAGCTACACAAATGAAAATTCCTGGACGAAGCTACAGATCTACAGCATGTAATAGAGGACAAGTATTCTTCATCACATCCACAGAGGATCTAACGGGCTCTAAAATCTCTTCTAATAATCCCATCACATTTATCACAGGAGTTCAGTGTGGAGATGACCCACCCAAAATGGTAGCATGCAATTACCTAACCCAACAGCTACCACCAGCTGAGACATTTGGCTTTATGTTCTTCTTGGTACCACCTCGCCTGCATCAACAAGCTGCCTACAAATTAGTAGCAAGTGTGCACGGTACAGGTGTCACCATTCTCTGTGTGAACAAGAGTGGAGACATTGTGCAATGGGATTCATTCGAGCTCAATGATGGACAGTTTAGGCACATAAATGTCAGCTCCAATTACTATTGCTCCATCGAGGCTAATCATCCCCTGTTGGCTGTGCAATTTGCTCATGGGCATTCATTTAATGGCCCAGGGACAATAGATTCTCATTCCTTCATGACAATGGTGCAGCCTCGTGGTCAGTACAGAAACAATTACACATTTTTGTTCGCAGAGAGCTCCTCTGTTAACAATAGCAAATTAAACTCAAGTGTGTTTAAGTCACAATTTAGTTTGTGTGTGCCTGTCGGCTGCTATAACAGTAGTCAAATTCTGTTTGATGACCAGCCTTTACCAGATGATGTTATCTATGTTCCTGTGAAGTGTAAGAATGGAGATGTTTGTGCATACTGTGCACAGTGTGAAGTACCTGATACCCAATCTCATGGAGTACATACCCTCAAACACAGCAATCCAAAGTGCACACTTGGAGTGATTGTCTCTGGTTATGGGAAAGATAATTCATATGCCTATCCTGCAGGGATGAACCTTGACTCTATTGCAGCAGGTATAATGCATAGCACAGAGTCTCACCTAATGAGATGGTTAATTTTTTGGATTGATAAAATATATAATATGCTACATGATACTTTTATGAATAATAATAGTCTGCATAATTATTGATAGACTATTAGTAGGTAGAGAATAGACTAGCCAAGACTTTATAATTTCATCCCAACTTCTTTTGATTAGTCCCGAATTACTGTTTCAAAGATGATGTGATTTCAACTTGCAATAGTTCTGGTAGCCTGGAAATCCCTCTCAGATTTGTGAACACAGGAAAAGTTCTGGGAGGTTGCATTCATTTCTCAACAAGAGGTGGTTCAGTTGTGTATTCTGGTGGTATTATGTGTAGTCATTGTATTGTTAGTATATATATATTAAGGTGTGTGCATTGTTTTTAAGGACTTATTAAAATGTGCTTTCAATTTTTGCATATTATTTGGATGTATATACATATATATATATATATATATATATATGTATATACCATTGTTGTGTTGAATGTGGTCTTTGTACATAGTGTTATAGACTAATATTTTTTAAGTCCTGCAGTTACTGTGGTATGAATGTGCTTCACTGGGGTTCTTAAAGTATAGTTTTAGCATTATTGCTTTACTTTAGATGAATCTGACTCTGTGATCCAAGATGACAGATGTTGCTTTGATGATTGTGGGAAGGAGGTAGAATGTTATTACCTTTTAAACAAGGAAAATATCATTGAAGGATGTAAAACAGCATATATAAATCTACATGCTGATGGTGAACAGCAATTGTGTAAGGCAACTTTGCCGTTAATGATTATTGATTGTGCAGGTGTGTGTGTGTGTGTGTGTGTGTGTGTGTGTGTGTGTGTGTGTGTATGCCATACAATTTTTTCTCCGTCCTCAACTAAACTGCAATAACCCATTTAATGTATACTTATGTGCAACATTATCAAGTTATTTTCCATTTTAACATAATACACAGTGGAGTATAATTATTTAGGGCGTTACAAACAAGAAACAAACAAAATCTAAACAAGTCACTGTCTATTGTAAATGCCCTATACATGTGTAGTATTACAACTTGCTGCAATCATAATATGCATGTGCAATGGTCATGCAACTTTCACTCATGGTTATTATGGTTAACACTTACCCGAAGACTGACAGGATTGAAATATATATGCACCTTACACTAGGTGAATACTGTGCGTGATAGTCAAAATTCAGAAGGGACAGTAATCAAGCACCATCACCAAATATCAAATGAAGCACACTTTGAGCACTGAATAAACCACTAATTTCAAAGGTTGAAATTGATACCACAGATGTTACCTACGTGTACTACGTACTTAGGTTACTACTTTATAAACGTATCTGTGTTGTTACCTTACATATTATTATTCATTTATTTCATGCTCAGATTCGTCTGCTTTGATCTCCTCTCATTCCATACAACCAAAAGTTGATCTACAGGTAAATGTGGATGGTGGGTGTGATCCTTGTTATAAGCAAGGTCAAGTCAGAGACAGTGTTAAACTAACTTGTAGAATTGAACAAAACTGTCAGCCTAGCAACTGTACGATCCGAAATCCTGATGGGATCACTGCACAAGAGCTTGATGATTTTCCCAATATTACAATGGGGGAAAATTACCTAACCATCAGTGAATATATACTTAACAATCCAGTCAATTTTCCAGCGTCTCCAACACTGCGAGGGGTGTGGACCTGCACCTGCATCCACAAAGAGGGCAATTCATCAGCCTCTAACATAGTTTCGGTCTGCTGTGAGTTGTATGTATAGGTAGTGCTTGCAATGAGCTAAGAATGATTACTCTATTCTGCACTTCGCTCGTGTCCTCCAAATTTACATGTACACACAGAGACATCCAGTACATTGTATGTGTGAGAGCATAAAATAATAACTGAAACCATTACCTACAAAGCATACAGGTTTAAATGAAGAAGTACAATCTAGTAATATTTACCATTCACACCGGTACCCTGTAGTCATTGCCAAGTTTCAATTTCAAATTTGTGCTACGATAGATATAAGTATAGAATTGGAGGCATCTTATTTTGTAGAAGACTCAATGTGTTTTGTACAGCTATTTAACTTTTAGGGGGGAAAAATTAATGCGCATCACAACGGCCGATAACTGTAACTTTATGCATGGCTTCTGTGTTCTCTGAAAATACTGTAAACCCCTTTTGTGACTTGATTAATTTACTGTAATCCTTGGTTTTTGAAGTGTAAATGGAACACAATTAACTTGGTAATATACCAAGCTATATTCTAAAAAGAGTTACAACGAAAAATCCAACTCTCTCCACAAAGATAATGGTAATTTGAATGGCATGCTTTTTTTACTTCCGGTTTCTTATGGTGCAAGATGCGTTAAGAAGGAACTCAATTAAGGGACAGCCATTAAATTTCCATCTTTAGTTAAGAAATTTACTTTAACAAAACTTAAATTTATACTGACTGTTTCCCTTAGACATTAAAAGTACTATGTACAGGGAACAAGTGAGAGTAACAGCTTGTCTTAAGAGGGTTCCATTGACCTTTCATTTGATCTTACTTGCAGCTGTTGTACCAAAAATTGACAAGGGATTACCTCAACAATTCCCAATAGTTTCCACAAGTGGAGGCAGTCACACGTTTAAAATTGGGGGAAGTGAGTACATCTTAGCTGGCTATAACTTTACAATTCAATGCAAAGTGTTGAAAGGAGTTCCAGAACCAAAGATTATCTGGCTTAAGGATGATATTGCTATAGAAGGTACTGCCAACCTCACACATTTCACAGTTCCAGTCAGCAGAGATGATCCAGCAGCAGCAGTCGGGAGGTACACTTGTAGAGCAATCAATGCAGTTGGTGTAGATGAGGCCCATTCACAAATGCAACTTGGAACAGGTTAGTGAATGCATAAATTTTAAGAATTATAACAATAATGTCACCTTGGATATATAGCATATGAATATTCTGCTTTGTGGTTGTGTTATAGCATAAAAACCAGGATAATTTTTCTGGTACTACCCAGGAAGCTAGAACAGTATCAAGTAACACCTAAGTTTGTAACAAGAAATCATTATAGTTGCCACTTATACAGTAAATTATATAATAATATTATTATAATACTAGGAACAGATTATTTTTGTGTCCAATTATTTTTAAGGGTGCCCAAAACAGCCGATTTTGAGGCAAAAACAACCTAACTAATTTGTTCGCTCTATGAATGGGCCAATAGTAAGAATTCCCTCAAAGATGGGACATTTTTGGGTGGCCAACATGTTATTCGTACATGCACTAAAGAGAAAACTGCAGCTTAAAATGAGGCAATCTTGGCAACCTCCTATTGGCCTTTCTTGAGATACATCCCATATCTGCCATTGTGCAAAATCAGAGTAGCTTCAATGAAATGCCCGAGATTTAGCACAATAACAAGCTTTGTTTACAATTTCTCTGGAATTGTTATGAAAATGGTAAAAAAGCCAGACATAGTGGAGACTAGATATAAAATATTTGAACAGGTTAAAAAATAACCTGTTCGGGGTAGGCATGTAGGATTGCAAAACACATCACTGGCCATGGGCAAGACATTAGCAAAATAGCAGAGTGGAACAAATTTGGTATGAAAATTTTGCATCTATGTAGCCAAATCCGATCCTGAGATAACTTAAAGACTATGATATAATATAAACATCACGAAAATAGAGGAGCTGCGTAGAGCGTAGTTGACGCCATGTACATTCCTAAACCAATCTAGTTCCTCTTTGCCGACATATTGTGTATCTGTTAGTTATATGTCATCATTCAACGTTGCTGTAGTGCATGTTTTTGAGGAATGCATTGGCATCTTGTCCTGACTACATGAGGATGTATAAGTATGTGTAGAAGACAATACCAAGGAAAATTCACTGAGAATACCCCTCCGATTATGCAAGCCATCACAATTATTGACCCTGCACACCCCAATTGATCAACTGTGTCACTGAAGACCATGGGAATCGATCTGTTGCTTTTGGGAGTGTGAATAATTGATTGCTATGGATATTCATATTGTAAATTGTAGAGAATATATTGTATAGATTATATTATATATTATGTATAATATTATATATAGATTATTTATATATTATTTTTTTTCATCGTTATTATGTATATATATATATATATATATATATATAGATTGATAGATAGATAGATAGATAGATAGAGAGAGAGAGAGAGAGAGAGAGGGAGAAGGCTTGCACTAGTATCATATATATATTATATACTATATGGATTGACAAAATGTCATGTCAAATGTAAGAATCATGTGAATATGTTTGATCATTTCATATTGTGTGTCTGTTAGTTATGCCATCATTGTTTTGGTGCAGAAATTCTAGTTCCACCTATAATATGGAGAACGTCTCTATTAATCAAAACTCCACGTATAGTTCAATCTGAATCAGATGTCGAAGTCTCAATTGGTACAGATGTACACATTGTTGTGAATGGAAACTTGCCTACATTGGTAACACTCAACTGTAGCCTGTGTCACCAGGCACTCCCAAACGCCCAGTTTACATGGACAAAAAATGACCAACCAATCAATGACACTCAAATGATAAAGATCAAACATGTGAATGAGACTGGAAGCCTACTCATCATCAATGTCACGGACTATACAGATGAAGCCCAGTACTGTTGCAAGGCTGCAAGTACTGTTGCAAGAGACACGGTTTGCGCTGAAATCGTTTATATAAGATGTGAGTTGTAATATTATTGCTCTAACAGTTTAAATGTCTGTACACTTTAGCACCTACTATAGCAAAGTTCTCATAATTCAAGTACTGACAGTATTGTAAGGCAATGGCCTAATTAAGTATTATGTAGAAATATTGAAATGTATCCAATATATATATATCATAGATAGGTTATATTTGCACATCAAAGTACTAACAGGGCATTTTGCAGTTCTGAGATATGCAATCATTAATTGCATCTGTGAGATTTTGTAAACACCAGTCATGTGCAGGACGCATGTGACCACCATTGGGTAATTGTAGCCACCCAGGAATAAAATGTGATATATATAATGGCCGTCTTGAAATAGCACTGCAAATTATCGATCATTTCTTCTTAGATTTTCTTACTGGACAATCTCTACATTCAGCACATGAAAATGTGAACTAAAAATTGTTTCTATTGTCCGAAGAAAGATAACGAGCTTGGAACACATAGTAGTTTCAGACAAACTTTGCCTCGGCTGGGCTTTTAGATCCCTCTCAATTCACTTTGAACTAGCACGAAAGTGAAGAATACATGGTTAACAATGCGATAATCTTCTGTTATAATAGTAATATAATAAGGTTATAATCTTCCGTAACTTACTACTAAGGAAGTGTTAACCAAAGAAAACCTGTTATTTCATAATCATTCAAACAGGCAAAATTAGCATAAATGGTAAATTGTGCATGAGAAACCACTTGATATCACTATGCCCAGAAGAATTTTCATGAACCAAAAGATCTTAAAATTCCATAGATTCTGAAGTAAAATTTAGTGAGATTCAAAGGCATCTAGAGGTCTGGTGAAGCACCTTTTCTTTCACCTATACGTATGACATTTCGAATTCAGTCATACGTATATGCACAACTTGCCAATGTCATCTGAAAGACGCTTAAGAACACATTGAAAACAACCACTAATTGATGACAGGAAAACAAGCACCGCCCACAATCCGAACAAGCAACAGCCGGTTATATATAAGCACCCTGTGATATAGTCTTGTGAACCAGATCACCTAGTATAGGAGGGGTGGTCTAATACATTCGCTTATGTTTTTGCCTAATGGAGACTTACGGTCTATGCATGGCTTTAGGTGTTGGCACTAAATTATACCATATATAGATATTCAACCCACTGAGGTATTGCAGCAAATATTCTTAACAAGTGAAAAGAATTACAGTTCAGATAGGATTCCTTACACCTACCATTCGCATGTGTTTTAGTATCTTGATAATAATAGGAACACACAAGCAAGTCACGAGTGATTGGGGTGTCTGCCAAGATTATATTACATGCCAACACCAGTGCAGCGTGGCTGTCTCAATAAGAATGTCAGTACACCAGACCACTCCTCCACCGGGTAACCTGGTTTAGGAGAATAGTGACCATACAACTACTTTCAAATTGATTTTGTTTGCCTTAAGAATGAATTCACATAACTTGTGACCTGTAATCCCTTCATAACTGCTGGGGAAATATATGTAGTCAGTAGAAGTACTGGATGGTATACTGTGTCAACTGTGGACCAAAGTCTTTAGAGTAATATCATTCATGGTCTTAGTACATGAGCTTGAATTGAAATTTCAGAAGTTTTGCTGATTGAAAAGTATCCACATGTACAAAAGCTGAATCTGTACTGAAAGTATAGATTCAGTACATGTGATTATATACCAATGTATGCAGCCATGATAGCGGAACTCTGGGTGATGCCGTTGATCCACGAAGATATGCATCATACTAATATATTCATTGTTCCGAGTCACCTCAATGTTCTAATGATATATGCTGATTGTAAGCAGCTTATAATTATTTGATTTACAATGCAGATGTGTGTAGTCACATATGTATTCAAAAAACATGTATCTGACTCAGTTATATAAAGGTTCTCAATGCTTGCGCATGGTACATACTTAAACAATTGCGCAATGATTAGAATGTAATTGGTATAGCTATAGGTGGATATAGGATCAGGTAATTTTAAAAAATGTACTTACAATTTTATAAACTTGTTCACTTATTGCTTGCAGATTCTTCCACACTAGAAGACCAGTATGCAACAACTGTCATATCCTCATTGATAATAGTCAGTTTCATCCTGGTGACAGGAATCATGGTGGGGATTCCAGTGTTGGTGAAATGTCTCAATCGAAGAAAAAAGCGTGAAAGGTCCCATGCTTATTGTATAATATTGTTGCAGTACTTTTGTTAAAATTTTAAAATATATTATTCATAGCTAGTATATGTAGCATAATAATGATTATCATGTTTATGTTATGTAATAATATACCTATATGATGAAATCAAATCAATTAATGCACCATAATAATAATAATTATGCTATACTTACAAAAAACATATTTCATGTCGAGTCTTTTTTACTATCGATGCATTTAGGAAAACAAAGCATGAAGGGTCTGGGAATTTGATTTTGCCATCTAGAGTAATTTATCAAGGTGGAGCCGCCTCTGAAGTAAGTGCATGTACATAATATTAATAGTGACAGGTTTTCCTTTAGAACTTTACAACCAATAATCTGTAAATTCAGTTAAATTTAGTTTCATTATCAAAAATTAATCATGCTTGTGGATGCACTGGAGGACAAACTGTATATCATTTGCACAAATGAAATTGATAGACCATTATACTTCCACTTTATGCAGGAGATCTACATTTTAGCGGCAGATGAATGGGAGATTTCACCTGATGACTTGGAACTTCAAGAAAAACTTGGAAAGGGTCAGTTTGGAGATGTCAAACTTGCACTCGTCAAGAATATGTCATGTACAAGTAAACTGAGGAACTATGTGGACAGACAGGTGGCAGGCGGAGAGTCCTTGTCCACGAGCAGGGCTGTGGCAGTGAAGTATTTGAGAGGTTAGTAATCTGCAGCTAACCATATATAACCGTATTCTCTCTGAAAATTTGTCACACCATGTGTATATACACACATTTTCGTCATTTGATGGTATTAGAATGGGAATGGTATATTATTATGTCGTTTTTGCCAACAAATATGTAGAATTTGCGATGAATCTTTAGAGAGATGACAAAGGTTTAGAGAAAATCTAGGATGCAGTTAATGGAAAAACATGGAAAATAATGAAAATTCCCTGCATATACAATAAGTATAAGTTAAACATAAAAGAATGTAAAGGAGACAGTCTAAAATAGAGGCCGTGGCTCGAATAAAAGCCAGGTGTCAGCTTAGTGGAAGCCAGGTTCAAGTAATACACCAGGCCGCAAGTATTTGCTGCAAATGGACATGCAATATATAACTAACAATACATTTCTTTTAAATAGATACTACAACTAACGAGAAGACAAATCTTTTTCTTCAAGAGATTGCTCTAATGATAAAAGTGTCCGAAATTGGTAACAATCACGTTGTGCAACTTTTAGGCTGCATTGTAGCAAAGACACCAATGGCAATGATAATGGAGTTTTGTCCCTTTGGTGACCTCCATAGCAACCTCGTACAATGGAGGAAAGAGGTAAGTGAATACATATAATAGTATTATTATGTTTTAACCCGATAGTTAACTTTTCCGGTTGGCTAACTGGACACTGTTTAACAGGTTGCCCGGTTAGGCTCCACTCGCTCAGCAAAAAAAAAACTGTTTCTTAAACACTCATAAGTTGTTGAGCTTTGTAACCGATGCTGCCATGGAGTTTTATTTTATTGCTGTTATGTGTGCGGCTTTGTTCTTATCATATGGTTGCGTAACAGGATAGTGCGTTGTGCACCGTTATATACAACCATCAGCTGTTGGACAACCGGATGGATCATGATATATCCTTGTAAAATTAAATGATGAAAGATGTAATATTTCTACCTGTGTACTATCTAATAGCATCTAACTATCTGTTTATAATAATATTTTATGGCAATGTGTATATGTATGCATAATAACAGTGAGGTTGTGTCCAGGAAGTGACAAATTGAATATAGAACGCAAGGCAAACCCAGTTACTCTGGTGACAGGACACAAAGCATCGCTCGCCGCCATTTGTGCTTGTACATGCATACATCAAAGAATCACTACATGATGAAATGCTGCAGTATAATATATTTACATCGAGACCTTAAATATCCACAAACAGTTTTTCTGAATTTGTGCACAAAGTGAAAATAATGGATAAGTGAGGTTTTGATACTTGTAAAGTACTTTGGACTTTCAAATTAACTTGTGCATGTATTTGCGCTTTCCTTCTGAATCATCTTTGTCTAGATTGGTGCCTACGTAAAGCCAAATTTTAAAACTGATCCTGACTCAATCTCTCTTGTTTCTGACATGGACTGTCAGTATGCACAAGAAGAACTGAAGGAAGGAGATTTGTTCTCAT
>CAUJGJ010000040.1:2362800-2375300 GCA_963170055.1 Halisarca cf. caerulea | reverse complement strand
GGATACATCTCAACAAAATCTTTAGACAAGCTAAGGGTTTGACGATGTGCAGTTTGACAAAGTAGCACAAATTGTTCAATCCCATGGCCACGTTATGACATCAATGAATGATATCTTCCATCGGAAGGGCTAACTGTGGGGCAGCAATTGAGGAGGTGGTGTGCAGGGCAAGCTGGTGAGTTGCACAGAGGGCACTCAATTGCTGACTGAATATCACCAATTGCTCCAAGGTGGTATACAGAGAAGGAAAGAACTCGGTCCTTGCCCAAAGAATAAGAGAGATCTCGAGTTGATCCACTGGCATGCCCATTACGAGGCACTCCCAAAGTTGGATTTCCTCAAAAGAAGGCACTATAGCAGAGCAAATCCTTGCACAACATTTCACCAATGTTCTATCAACTGAGTGGCTCATGGCTGCTAAAATTAGGGCTAACTTACCTTGCGCATGGTGTTTGGGGAGGAACTTGAGGATGGGGCTGCCAGAGTGGAATAATGTGGGTAAGGTGGTACAAGGTGGGAAATATGAAGCCTTCATGCAGCATCTTGGGATGTCGTTTACCATAAGGAAGAAATTTTGGGATGGATTTGTTAATGGTATACAGCTGGTGAAATCTCTTAATATATTTGATGTAATTAGTAAAATGTGCATGAGTAAGAGGCTTCATGCAGATTAAAGAGTGACTTTTACCATTATTATACTTATAGGTATTCACTAATAATATGCATTAGTCATGCACCACATGGAATGTTTACTGTCAGCTGACACTGATTAATATATATGACATAAGCCCTCCTATCCCAATGCGGTACAAATTTGTACCATGCAAATTTATAGTAATTATTATTATGTATATTGTATATTATGTAGAGGCAATATTTGCCATAATACTATAATATGGGCAAGGGCCACATGCATCATACATATACATAGCTGTATATATAATATAATATAATATGGTTTTGAAAACTAATATTCACAAATATATATACCACATAACTACATGTGTGTGATAATATACATAATTTCTAAGTTGTGTAGTCTAACTATATAAACAAGAGTGTACATTGTCTATTGTAAGATTGCCAGCATTGAAGAAAAATTAATATGCAAATCCAAAGCTATTTCTGAATCACTGTTGTGTGACAAAAACCTAGTGTAGCTTCTCCTCAGTTCAGGGTGGTGTGCACACACAAGTGAGCTAAACAGGAGTAATCTTCACTCTCAGTGGACGATCGGGTCTCATCATAACTGCTCCAACTGGTTCCAGGCCCACTGAGTCAGGATGGAGTTCAAGTTGAGCCTTTTGCATAATCTACATTGACAATAACTGTGCATATAATACTATACATCTGTGTACGCGCACGCGCACGTGCGTGTGTGTGTGTGTGTGTGTGTGTGTGTGTGTGTGTGTGTGTGTGTGTGCAATGCGCAAATGTGTATGCCATACTGTATATGTGTGGGTATAAGTGTACAAAAGAAGTCGAATTAGAGCTCTCTTCTGCAAAGACTTACTTTAGCTAACAGAGACCACATTTCTAGTTCGGCAACTCTTCGTCCTGTGGAAGGAATTAAACTAAGCATTCAAGGCAGTATTGTTAAGATCAGACTGTAACAAGTAATTTGGGTAAAAAACCCGTGGGGCTGCCACCCCTCGTCCCGAATTACTTGCAAATATAATGGTTAATCTCTGCAACAACGGTATCAGGTTTACAAAGAAGTTTTATCCTTCAACTTGTATTTTTTGCCTTCATTACAATTCGAGGAAAATTCACTGCATTTTGGCAGTTTCAGGCACAAGACCCTAAAAATTAATCTAACTACAAAGACTTCCTTTTGTCTCTCAGTCTACACAGCAGCTAACCAATACAGCTTCTTGGTCCAATTCCAAAAATTGACGCTCCAATTTGCTGTAGTTTCCTCTGCTTACTGTCATCTTCTCTTATCCATCTTTCTGGCTCGAACTCTTCGGGGTCTTTAAAGACAGTGGAGTCTCGACTCATCCCAGGAGTGCAAAGTAGGATCATGGTCTGAAAGCAGATACAAAGTGATCATCTTCTCAAACCTTTGTAACTTGACTGAATTTCATGTTGTGAAAATGTACTTTTGCTTCTGTCTATGTTCACGATACTGGGAGGATCACATTAACTCAATGACACTATCGCATGGTGCTATATATAAACACATTTGCGATAATGGTTCATGTGGTTCACCGCAGTGTATAAGAAAGCAAAATAAACTGCATCAACAAGAAACATTGGCAGTCATATTATTTTGGTGGATTGGCGGTTTGATCAAGTACCACCAACATAATATCTGTCATATTATTAATCCCTACAAGACTGACTTTCCTATAGATGGGAGCTTCGGAATATGTGAATAGACACTTAGAAAGTAATTCACGCTTACACTCTGCAAATGTAGTAGATTATCCTAATATCTCTAGAGAACTGAGAGGGAATCAAGAATAAAACAACAAGCAGCAAAAATCTTGAGAATTTTTTCATCCACGTACGGAAGTCGATCAAAGACTCCATTTTAGCTGCTGTGGCTATGAATATAATTATAATCTAAGTAAGCCCATTGCCAAAATAGAACGGCCAATGCCTGAAAGGGCAGAAACCACCAAATATTCTTTCTGCCAATATATCCAGTTGTACGGTATAATTACAAGTTATGCCATCTTCTCCGCAGCCAGGGTGGGGGCCACTCTGCTTACCTTTTGCCTTAGGCCA
Source organism: Halisarca cf. caerulea (assembly GCA_963170055.1). Classification (NCBI taxonomy): domain Eukaryota; kingdom Metazoa; phylum Porifera; class Demospongiae; order Chondrillida; family Halisarcidae; genus Halisarca; species Halisarca cf. caerulea. Next base: position 2,372,567 of record CAUJGJ010000040.1, on the reverse strand, counting down.
TTTATTTTACTTTAACCCTTTATTGCCTGAAGACCACTTTTCTGGCTTGCAGCTAGCTTTCGGCGATAATCAAAAATCTTCACATCTGCTCAAAATTTATATCATTATGTAGCTCGTGCATAGTGTATTTCACATGAGCAATTTCAATGCCATACTACGTACATCTAGGTAATAGAATAAAAGGCTCTAAAGTATGAGCAAAAATGCAAATGTATGCCAAGAAACGCACGTATAAAATGATCAGTTATACGAAATTATGCGGAGATAACCACAAAATAAAATGGTCACTCCTCAATACGGAAGAATTGAAGGCGCACGATTTTATCTTTGTGTGAACAAATTTTGCTTTACAAGGTTTAAGAAAGCTTCGAAGATGATTAAAAAGGTTTCTGCCACACATGCGGAAGGTAGAGAATAGTGAAAGTCAGGTAGCGAGGGTAGAGCCAATAAAGTGGTCTTTGGGCAGCAGCGGGTATGCGAAAAATCGTAACGCAGGCATTAAAAGGTTAAATAGATTCCATTCCTTCTTTGTTAAGACACTTTTGAGTGGATTACTTGGCAAAACTGACACCGCACACATCAATTCAACACAATTAATTGTCCTGCATTTTGAAAAGCACTCACAAGTGCCATAATGTTAGTCTCGCGTGGCCAACCCCTTTTTCCTGTTCTCTGCACATCTGTTTGAGGGAAAAAGGGTCTGGGACTCAACACAGCTTTTTTGGTGCAGAGCACCCCCAGGATTCTGGGTGCTAATTGTTAATTGACCCCTTTGATCTAGCCGTGGACATGATATCGTCCAATCGACACCTCATGATTATTGGTAAACAAAATGGCTGGAGTAGAAGCTAGTCTTTGCGACGCTAGAATATTTTGGAGGGCTGTGTTTAGGAGGCGGTGCAATTGCTTGGATTAAAGGAGATCGAGCTCAGGCAATGAATTTGATCACATTACCAATAAAAGCGCTACCAACAGGCTTTGGGAGGTCCGTCATTTTTGACATGTATTCCTTTGCTCCATCTGAACAGAACGCTGTGTGTATGTGTGGTGTTAATGTGTGTGTGTGTGTGTGTGTGTATTTGTGTGTGTGTGTGTGTGTGTGTGTGTGTGTGTGTGTGTGTGTGCACTGTGTGTGTGTGTGTGTGTGCACTGTGTGTGTGTGTATGTGTGTGTGTATGTGTGTGCTGTGTGTGTGTGTGTGTGTGTGTGTGTGTGTGTGTGTGTGTGCACTGTGTGTGTGTGTGTGTGTGTGTGTGTATGTGTGTGCTGTGTCTCTGTGTGTGTGTGTGTGTGTGTGCGTGTGTGTGTGTGTGTGTGTGTGTGTGTGTGTGTGTGTGTGTGTGTGTGTGTGTGCATACGTGTGTGCGTATGGTGTGTGTGTGTGTGTATGTGTGTGTGTGTATGTTGTGTGTGTGTGTGTGTTTGTGTGTGTGTGTGTGTTTGTGTGTTGTGTTGTGTGTGTGTGTGTGTGTGTGTGTATTGTATTATAATTAAGAAACAGATATTGACCAGACTAATATCCTAGCTCTATCATTTTAGATTTAGCAATTTCAGTTTTGCTTTGACTTGCTAGAAAGTACATAAGCCATGCTTTCTAACTTTTATTCCAATTGCGTTATAATTTCAGAATAATAATACCCTATAAAATCCTTTATTAGATGTCACAGCAGGAGAGTCTTGCACTATTAAAATTGTGCTCAGACATGCAAATGTCTGATCAAAGTATATTGAATCACACAAAATGCAAAATGGTCAGACAATTTTTAACACTGTGTGTGTGTGTGTGTCATGTGTGTGTGGTGTGTGTAAGTGTGCATGCATGCATGCATATTGGAACAGTTTTGTTCGGGCTTCTTTTCTTTGTGATACACGAAAAAGGTTTTGTGCAAAATGAAGATTCTTTTGTACATCTATGGTCATTAAATATCGTCAACAACATCTTATTTGCTTCATTTGATTAAACTCATACTGAATCTTGCATTCTAGAGCATAAACAACCTTTGCATTGACAGTATACATTCATTTTAGGGCTACCAGCATACCACACACACACACACACACACACACACACACACACACACACACACACACACACACACAGCATTTCTGTTCAGGTGGAGCAAAGGAATGCAGGTCAAAATTAACAGACTTCCCTAAGCCTGTTGGTAGTGCTAACGGCTTGATCTCCTTAAATCCAAGCGATTGCGCTGCCTTCTAAACACAACCTTTCAAAATACTCTAGCGTCAAAAGACTAGCTTCAACTCCCGCTATTCGAATTGTTTACCAATGATCACGATGTGTCGATTGGACAATATCCTGTCCATGGCAAGATCAAAGATATGTCCCAGACCCTTTTTCCCTCAAACGGAAGTGCAGAGAACAGAAAAAAGGGGCTGGCCACGCGAGACTACCATCATGTGGACTGCGAGTGAATTTACCACTTGACAAGATTGTTGCAAATACAGAGGTCCTGTGAAAGTAATTGATACTAAACATAGAAATGAACCAGAATATTGGCAGCTGCACACACTAGCCTATACTACCGGCTACAAATGCCGTCGTCTTCAATTTTTTTCCCGCGACTGCCCTGCTATGTACTATGAAACAACAGTGTTTTAGGGATTGAGCTGACTTCCAGGTATCTGAGTGTATGGAATACACACAGGATATATATGGAGTAAAGTACAGTACCCTCTTGAGAGACCACCCTATAAGGGAGCTACGAAAGGCGTTCTCTCAAGAAAGATGTGGTCTGTGACAAGAGCAACTTGCTTACAGACCTCATCCCTCGGGTGCTATGCCGCCTCAGGCCTTCGGTCAGTAAACATGTTACTCCCTAAGTAGCCATGCGGTAACTATAACGTACCTTTGCTGGTATGTGATAACCTCCGATATCCACGTCTTCGCTGATGACTCGTATGGCACCAGCACTGAAAGGTGCACATCTATGGATATTATATACATCTAATATCCATGATCAATGTCTACTAAACACCAACAGTAAGGAGTTGAATGATTTGTGTGTGTGTATGCATATGTGTGCTTGTGTGTGTGTGTGTGTGTGTGTGTGTGTGTGTGTGTGCGTGCACGCGCACGCGCGACAATGTATTGCATCATAAATACTCCAATCCCTGCATGGATTGGCAACTTCTCTAATCTGCATTAAATAAGTACCATTTTAATACGTAGTTGCATCAACTGTCCCTGATTTTGCAGGACAGTCACTGAAAATGCCTCCGTGTACTCCTGTACCCGCAACTACTGCAGTGGAACCTGTGTTAGAGGTCACCTCATTAAAGCAGCCAACTGCCTAAAACGGCCACCAACTTCCAGTCCTGAACAGAACAACTACCTATTCCCAGACATCATAACACATTTATCCGGCCACCTATCTAGTAACATGTTACACTGTCTTGAAAATTTATAGCGTTGTTTCAGTTGAAAATATTCGTAAGTTTTCCTATCATCAACAAAATGCCCTATTAACACAAGGTAAACTACCTACTATCACACATGGAACAACAAGTGTCCTGCAAAAACAGGGAATGTCCTGCAAACTTTTCTATTCTGTCCCACAAAATAATTGGCAGGGTTGACAACTATGCATTTATGTGCACAATATCGTCATGGTAACAGTGAATTTTCTTGATTCAGGAAATGCAAACATGGGTTTCAATCATTGTGTGGCCAAAAATTCATGAATGGACACTGCAGTTGCAAGAACATAATAATGAACTTTGGGATTTAAGGCCATAAACGCTGTAGTTCTGGACATAGTCCATCTGAGCCAAAGGGAGATGGCAGTGTTAGAAATAACTTAAAGGAGCAAATGGTGGATGAACAAATGTTTTAGCAATAACATTTAGGGTTATGTCTGAATACTGACCATTATTTCTAACACTGGGATGAAAGGGAGGATATAAGGCCATAAAATACTGTAGTTCTGGTCACTCTGGGCCAAAGAGAGATGGAAGGGAGGAGGCCAGGGAGGGGGTTGAAGATAGCACATTCATAAAAGACGTTCATACGTAAACGCGGGGATTGGGAAAGGGAAACATGGATCCGGCCACAGTCACGTCTTTCACATCACCAAAACTTATAAAGTGGTTGGTAGGTGTAAATATGAATATCATTACACTTGCATGTACATACACACTAGTACATATCTGTACCTCGATGCCTCCTTCTGTACAGCCTTGATGTAGGACAACTTCTGCATCACCTCATCTGTAATGACTCCATCCTTCCCAGCAATGGACACCACTTCATCATGGGCTTTCTTCTGTACTTCAGGATATTTGGCTAACTGGTGTAGGGTGAAGGCTGTAGTGTTAACAGTCTGCGTAGAGAAAACACAAATATGTAAATTCGCCAAAACAGTCAACACGGTTGAAATTGTCTGCCTTATCTTTTTACCTTTAAATCACTCTAATCCTCTAAAAGAATAGGTTCTGAAAGCATTGTGTTAATTCATTGTGTAGTTTTTGAATATGAAGTGATTCTGTTATGGTAAATCTGCCATTTTTACATAGTAAGATATGCCTACCATAAACCCGAAATAAGTTCATTTACGATACGTTCAGGTTGCGTAGCTATGTAAGCAAAGGCCCATAGCCACTTAATAGTAGCCACCATGTGTTTACTAACTGAACCATTGGAGAGGGCTATGAATATATTTGAAATGACACCACAATTGCTGTGTAAATTTCAAGAAATGACTAAGGGGCCTTTTCGCAAATACACTCAATTAACATGGTCAAGCCAAGTTTGATCAAGAAAGTACATCTTCAGGGTTGTACAGTTAACAGTCCCACTCAAGTTTAAAGGAAACATTCAGAATCAGAATGTTACCTTGGATATTATTAAGAGAACCCTGCAAGTACAAGGCTCTGGAAGGATGAAATAATCTGCGACCACATTATGATTGGCATTTGGTTCGAAGCACTATCACGCGCAGCATCTTTCAATGCAGATTTAAGTTTAACTTAGTTAACAACCTACCTAAATACTCAAACTTTGCCTGCAAAGGGTATTTATAACCGCCCAGGAATATAATGCAAAAATGACCGTCTTGAAATAGCTTCACAAATTATCTATTGTTTCTACTTAGTTGACTAGATTTATGCCAACTTCTTCTTACTGGACAGAAGACCTATATATTCCGCACATGATGGTGCTAAACTAGTGATTGTTTCTATTATCTGAAGAATGATAAAGAGCCTAGAATACATAGCAGTTTCAGACAAACTTTGCCTTGGCCGCACCTTTAGATCCCTGTCAACTCACATGAAACAACATGAAAAGACACAACAAGTAGTGAGTTATCCAAAAATCATTCCGGGCTATAAGTAGGTTATAACTTTCCATTAGAAAGTAATAACCCATAAACCTGCTCTCTCACCCTTAAAATGGCCAAAATTTAGCATAAATGGTTCAATTGCGAAAAACCACTTGATTGTAGCACTATGACTGGAACGATTTTTGCAAACCGATACATCTTAAGGCTCCATTGATGCAGGATTCGTGAGATTCAAAGGCATCTAGAGGTTCCGCAAAGCAACATTATCTTCTCCCTCAACAAAACTGCCATTTTCGTGACATTTTAATGCATACATAGGCACAATGTCACAGAAGTCGCCTTCTCTTCCCATTTTATTGATATGTGAAATTTTCAATGTCATCTGAAAGATGCTCGATGACGAGTTAAAAACAGCCATTAATTGATGACTTAGAAAATAAGCACGGCCCACAATCGGAACAAGCAACAGGCCATCATAAACACCTTGTGTGGGGACATACCCCCGGACTCCCCTAGTTATAATACGTCCATCACAATGATACCACATTCATATTTGCATCTCCTTACATCACTACATGGATCTAGGATATCGCATACTGTACATACTGCGGTCTTCTCTCGCATGGCAGACATGTACTGCAATACTTGAGCTCCCCCTCCCCACCCCCCAAGAAAAATTCCTCCATAGAACCCTGCTAAGCTACTGTACAGGACAAATTTCAGAACACAATTTGCAAAGTTACAGTCCGCCAATAATATAATGTAGATGGTGCCTCCCCCCTATTTTTTTTCTGGACCTGCCCCTGCTAAAGTCCTATCAACAATATTCAACATGCACATCACACTCACTGTGTCAGTGCCTCCTGCTAGAAAATCACATATGTTTGACAAGATTGTTGCGTATGGCATTCCTTGAGCCTTAAACTGCTCATAAAACGTTCCCTCTGCAAGTTCATCAGAAGGTGTACTTTGTTTGCTTTCCATTTCTTGAATAATACTTGATGTCATAGCTTTAGATTTTTGAAGCCCACGCTTTCCCAACTTCAAGGCCTTCAAAGGGAAGTATTTGAGTATCCATCGAGGCAAATGCGACACCTTCATAGTATTAATAACATCTTGGATACCTTCATACGTATCAACAGCTCGCTGATCTCCAGCCCTCTGAATGTCCAGTGGTGCGGGGTAGAGAAATCTTGATATGGCTGCAATGAAGTAAACCGGTAATTAGAGTTAAAAGTCGTGGGGGTTGCCGCCCCATGCATTCGAATCACTTGCAAAGCATTGAAGGGTAAGTGCGCAGCTGAACATTCATTGAACATACTGTTTATTGTAACTGGACGATTGTTTTCAAAACAATTGCCATATTTAGCAATTGTTTTCAAAACAATTTTCCAATAACTCATTCCCGTATAAATTCATACTTCTCCATTACTATTATATAATGATATATAATAAAATAAAATTATGGAAGGCATTATGATAATTATTATGGTTGAAATGATTCTGATAATACTGTATAACCTGTCAATAATGACCATTCAAGGGACCACGCATGTGGGACATGTCCAGATTTGTTATGATAGTGATCCTTCGTTTGCATAGGGGTGAAACGTTATCTTTCGGCGCCTGTAAGTTATTAGTCACGCTTTTATCTCGTGATTCGGGTGGATATTCGGGCATATACGAAACCAAATCCGCGTTAAATGACGTTTTCTGTCGTCACCGTTGCTCTTTCACATGCTGGCATGTGACCTAACTCGATGGTCTTCGAAATTTTAGTTTTCGGCTGGACGCAACGTGAGGAAACAAGCTAGAGACAGTCTCTTGGTGTCAGCATTGAGCTATTTGTAGTTAGAAACTTTTCCATGTGGGTGCAAGAGAAGCGTTGTTCCTGTCCCGAGTTATAGGAGCTAGAATTTCGCCCTTTGATGGCCAATTTTGGTGATCTCGGCTTCGGAGAGGAATGGCGATGGCACCCGCATGGAAAAGTTAGTAAATGTTTTGCTATAGCGATTTATGTGAATAAATAGTCTTGGAAGCGTTTCACCAGTTAGCGCCCGAAGACTTTCGCATTTTAGTAGGGGTCGGGAAAGACTCACAAACTTCTTTGTAATTGGAGTAAGCTTTTTGAAAGGCTATTCCTCGAAACGTTTACATGTCTACCTATGTATTAAGCCATCGTTTGATGTTCTGAAGCTTCTACAAGTCGAGAAATGAAGCTATAAAAACGACCGAAATTTTCACACCTCCGAATTAGCGTGGACATGTCCCACATGCGCAAGTAATTGTGGTCTCTGTAGACATGCAGGTGGTCCTTGCATAGCAGTACTTAAAGAATAGTACAACTTCAGCCTACGAACATGAGCCAGCCCACCTTTTACATTTACATGAGAAATTTTACAAGTAAGAGAATAATTCAAATAACTTATTCTGACATGCAAAACATGTACTTTGGATCCTCTGCAATCTGAAACCTCCTGTAGTAATAGCCAACATGTGATCCAAAAACCTCCTAATCTGACACCTTTTCAAGTTCCATTGAGTGTCGGATCGATTCACTAAGGTTTTATTGAAGCGCTCAAAATATTCTAAAGAAATACGCAGTGGTCTCCCCAAGAATAAGTCCAGTGGTGTTGAAACGTACACACGTTCATGTATATGTACGTTAGATAGTGTTTGGGCAGTAGCAAAATTTTCACTAAACATACTGTATATTTCCATTTATCTGTGGATGTAGTTTTTTTCCTACAAATAGAATAAAATTAAGAAAAGAAGACATCCTGGACAGACATGCCTTAAGATACCTGGGGAGAACATTGAAATACACATGTTATTTTCACATCCATCTAGCTCTGCCATATACGTATTTTCTTGCATGGCTAGAAGTCATTTCCCTGATGCCTCATGATGATTCAGAAGTGGATGTTAAAACTATCTCACTGTCGACATACAAAATGAAAACGGATTTGAAAATTATACCAAAGTTGACCATTGATGACCTCAGAATAGTACATGGTGATAATTTAAAGTAAAGCCAACAAGACACACATACAAACCAGAGAAGCAAAGCTGCACAGTCGTGCAAAATACCCTACACAAGTGCACAAAAACATATACAGTGCAAGACATCTAAAGAATAGAATCTAACATTTGAGTATATAGTGGCCTATATTTTGGGAAACAAGCCCTCTTTAATAAAAATGTTCTCATGTACAGAAAGACTACCTCTTAAGAAGATCTCTGAAAAAATTGAGGGTCAAAGGTCAAATCATTATCGTCATAGAAGGCATGCATATAACTGGACCACTCAAAACATTTAGCGTGCTAATTGCCTCAAAGAAGAAGGAATACTTTTAAAGTGGACATTACCTGATAGATACTAACTTAATACAACTTTCTGTGGCTTTAAGGAAATCGGGGAATGCATCTGTCAGGCAAACAGAGCAAAAACTCGAAAAATTATTTAGCGTAAAAACTAACGCGAAGTAACTACTTCCGGTTTACTTTTTCAAGTCAATCTTCTATTGTGGACTGTTCCAAATTTTGAGATACTTCGCGGGTGATTCAGCTCCTAAAGGTTGCTGATACTCACAAAAAAGAGTAGTAGTTTAAAAAAATGGAATTTGGTCACGCGCTCATCACAGGATAGACTGAATTACGTCATCCCCACGTGTTGGTAGAGATCAAAATGGCGTACTCGCTCGGCGATCGTGACATTTTGCTTGCTTTGTTTGTAGCTAAGACTAGAGGCTAGAGTGCTCTTTGAGGGATCACCCCTAGGAGCATGCATTTTTAATACCTTTGACATTGTTGTTTCAGCATTTTTGCTTGCCTGCCGCTTGGGACGTGCCTTGATGTTGCTCAGGTCAGGCAAAGGTAGAGTTCCAACCTCAGAGCCTGCTGGAGGTGTTTTGTGTTTATAAACACAGCTAGGGTCGTTAGTAAGGTTTAGTAAGGTTTTCCATCGAATTCGTTCGCTTTCCCACCAATATAATTATGGACTTCTATACGTATGGATGTCATGTGATATTACATCATAAAAAATGGCGGAATTTATATAGGGAAAGTATAGGTTTGACTACTTTTCTATTGCAAGTTGAGAAGAAACGCAGCGCTTTTGGTCTTAAATGACCACTACTGGTTATTGAAAGAATGCTACTAGAGAGCAGGACATTTTAAGTAACTTTTTGAACGAAAATAAAATTCTACTTTTTAGGTGTCTTACACTGTATAAAATGTACATAAGGAGCTAGAATGTTTTGAAGGATGAAGACATGTAGAGGTATGCATAAGTCCCATTTGAGTCTACTAGTAGGTGTCTGAAACACATGTATGTAGCATCCACACGTACATGCACACCCACACACTCACGTGTTGTGGAAATGGTAATTAGTAATTGTAATCAATTGCAATTAGGTATACATTTGCCTGTAATTGTAATGTAATTGTAATGGAGCTGTTTCAATC